>JABAKD010000020.1:14468267-14488970 GCA_012845835.1 Undaria pinnatifida
GGATTAAGAGCCCAGAAACTTCTGCCACACCTCTGTGGCGTGGGGCCGACTCTGAGGCTCTGCGGAAATCTCCCCCTTTTGACGTAGTCGCGCGCTACAACAGTAGACGTAGGAATTTTCCCCGAATTTGCTTTTTCGTGCACGCTGATCAAGGCTACGGCGTTGTAGTATCATCATACCGCCCTATTTTCACTACCATGTTTAGAGCTGGTCACGGGACGTGACTCTGTGCACCCTCACCGACAAAAAACACGTCCGTGCGATTTTCTTTCTTGTTCGCAGCGTAAGCATAACCACCTATTTTCGTACTAATATCGAGAACGTTAAACAGCACGAAAGCCTTGTGTGACCGCAAGGAACGGGATGGGGGGGGGGGGAGGGGAAGGTCACATCGCGCGAGTGACCACCGAGCCACTGAAAAAAAAGGTGCCCAAAAAAGGGGCGCCCCACAACCGTAGCATTGGTCCGCTATAGGGGTGCAGAAGATGCTAGGAAATTTCTGAGCTCCTAACTCCTAACACGAGAAGAGCTCAATATCTCACCCAACCGAAACATGCCTTCGAATAAGACGTTCAATTTGTTCGCCAAACCCGACCATATATTTCTATTCGCTAGTCCTGCAGAAGATTCTGGGAATTTTCTGAGCTTCTAACACGAGGAGAGCTCAACATCTCACCCGACCGAAACATGCCCTCGAATAAGATGTTCAATTCGTTCCCCCAACCCGACCTTATATTTCTATTCGCTAGTCCTGCAGAAGGTTCTAAGATTTTTCTGAGCTCCCGGCAAGAGGAGGAGAGCACAATATCTCACCCGACCCAAACATGCCTTCGAATAAGACGTTCGATTCGTTCGCCCAACCCGACCATATATACTACTATTAGTACTAGCCGATAGTTTCAATGCTGGAGGAGATAAAACCGATCAGAAACGTTTGACCCCCGAGAAAGCGCAGCTTAGCTTCTGACCCGTTTTGGATGGCATCATCCCAAGTTTCGTCTGAATTTTCGGTCTTGTTTTCGGTAGAAATATGTTCTTTTTTTTTTTGTACGCCTACAGCAGCGGCCATGGGATAGGATCGGGGATTGGTTCATCGGGGAGCACTTTTATTTTCGTCCAAAAAGAAGAAAAAAAGAAAAAAAGAGCTCCCCAAGTGAGGCGAGGCTGAAATAATAAAAAAAGCGCAAACACACACCTCCGCCGCACTGACCGCTTGGCATACGTACGCTCGCGCATACATCATCGTACAAATCTGTCCCTTTTTCTGACGCTGTGCGTTGCGCGCTTCTTACTTTCGTCGCCCTTCGTGCCATGACTGAGCGCAGGTTGTGATCTTCGTGGACGATGTCAACATGCCCGTCGTGGAGGAGTATGGTGCGCAGGCCCCCATCGAGCTTCTGCGACAGTTCCTCGACTTCAAGGTAAGGTGGCGGCCGTGATAAAATAGCTAGCTCGAGAGCTCCAAACGCACGTGCAAAATGTATTAGACCTATCAAGTGCTGCGACGCAGTGCATAGTAGTGACATCGCAACGGACACGAGGATCAAGCTGATTCTGTACAAGACGCAGCCAATCGTATTACGAGGACGATAGCAAACAGACTATCAGCGCACCGTAAAGCAAAAGAAAGACTACCCTGCCTGGTAACGCTTTCCCGAGATTAACCATGGAATTTTTACTGCTGTATTCTGTCTCCCCACCGTGGATCATTTGATGTAAGTATTGGCTTTTTGTGACGCCTCCTGCGCCGGCCCGTGGTCCCGCCCATGCTTCCTTATGCCGTTGGACTGTCTTCGTGGTTGACCACGGGCCCGGCGCGGGGCTGCTGTCTCACCCAGACTTTCTTAGCACCAATGCTTCCGTGCACAAGCCGCAAAAACTCTCTGAAGCTCAGGCGACAACGGCAAGTCGCTCGCGTTCGCGTAGCTCTGGCCGCGTGTTCTCTTGCCACCGCGCCCCCTTCCGCTAGAGGTGGCACCGATGTAGTACTTGGCTACCGACTCCGTCTTCCAGCCGCCGATTTCCATGATCTCTCATCCACCGCCGTCCCGGCCAGCGATTTTGCTGAGGGCACCTCCCACGCGGAAGGAGAGTGCATCGTGAAATGGCTCGGCGGCTCCGCCGCCCGCACGTGGGCTTGCAAGACGACTGTCATACGGGCGGTGGTGAACGGAAGGTTACCCCGGCCCCTGCCGGCCGTATCTACGGGGAACCAATGCCCCGCGGTCAAGTCCCACCCCATCCGCTGTGCGGCCGAGCTGTATGCCGTAGCCGCCCGGAAAGGGCAAATCGCCGGGATATACCGATCTGCTAGTGTCCACCACGGCCTCGCTCGAGGCCCTAAGCGTCTTGCCAAACCGAAAGTTGAAGATGAGACCCCTGGGATTTGGGGAGCTTCAGGATATTAGACCCCAACGTAAAGGAAAGATTTTTAGCCCCTACGCATCGACTAGAGCGCCAAGGAGAAGGGACTATGTCCCTCGTCAGAGAGATACGATCCGCCGTCAACGATGGGCACACTCTCAACAAATTCCGTGACTGACCAACACTGCTCGCGAGGTTTCGGGAGGGAGGAACAGGAACAGGAACGATCACTCTGCGATACCCAACCCTGAGACGTTCCGATACAAGCTGCGGCTCCATGATTCGCACCAAACGAGGGGTGCTCCAATTGGATCGGCATTTTGATGTCGCAAAATTAGTACGACACGAAAGGCAAAGGAGCGGGGGGAGGGGGTCACTCGCTTGAAGAGTTACCCCGAGCCGCTGTAAAAAAATAAAAAGAGTTAACCCCCTGCCGTTGCCTTGTTCATCGATCATAAAGATCGTACGGTTCCCACCGGGCAGCATGAGCCACAAATCACACAGATCTTCCCCCCTGAAACATCCGGATCATCAAGTGGGGATCAATGATCTCTTTCTTGTCCGACGCGCGCGTGAATGGTTCCAGGAAAGCCCAATCGTCACCAAAATACATGCGTGTAAAAGTCCGGGAAAAGGGGCTAAAAGAAAACAGTGTTTCCTCCTTCGCGACCTTTAATTTTTCTTGTTTCCTCCTCCTTCGCGGCTGTTCAATTTTTTTTTTTTTGTCCCCTGCGCAGGGATTCTACGACCGCGACAAGCTGTTCTGGAAGGAGATAGCGGACACGATGCTTATCGCGGGCGCCGCTCCTCCGGGGGGAGGGCGGAGCGAAGTCACTCCCCGCTTCGTGCGCCACTTCAACGTCTTCTGCGTCCCCCAAGCCTCGACCTCTGCCATGAGCCTGATATTTTCTTCCATGCTCAAGGTGAAGCGCGGTGAAGCCTTCCTCGTGCCCTTCCGCTTTTCAAGTTAACGGGCTGTCTGTGTGTGCCCGCAGCAGGGGGGTCCCCTCAGCAAGGCGGTATGGTGTGCCAGGGCGCAATGTGATAACGGCCGCTTTACTGGGGAAACCCGCCGTATTCAGTCCAGGTTGTGAGTGCGTTTCAGTCCCCCCAGTCGCGAACAACGACTTTTGACCGCCTTGTATAGGGATACCGCCTTTTAGGGGAACCTCTGCCGTGTCGTGATGTCGTCACATCACCATATATATATCACCATATACATATATTGTCAGCACACACGTTTCCCCTAATTAACGCCTTTACGGTTGGAAACCCGTTTTTGGTGGAGCAAATTTCTTGGAATTAGTATAGGGGGCGTTTTGGGACCCCCTAGGGGTTAAGTGCAATTCTCCAGTAGCGGAAAAACGATTTTTGACCGCCTTGTATAGGGATACCGCCTTGCTCGCACCCGCCTTCATTGAGGGGGGGCTACTACTGCAATGTTCGTTTTAAGCGTGATTATTTCTGTTGCCTTCCTGCAATGCGCTGTAAAAAGGCGTACGTGCGATAACGCCTGCCAGGTACGATGAGGGAACACCACCCAGCCTACGGGTACTATAGTGCCACACACACCTTTTTGTCACGGTACGTTACCAGTCCAGCCCAACAAAAAAAGTATGAGCTCACGATATTGAACAAGCTCGATACGGAGCTTGAGGCCACGCGGTACAGTTTTCTTCTATCGCAAACCCCCCCAAGACTCGGGTATGTATGATCGTGTCACCATGCAGACAGATCAAAACAGATTGAAGCATCCATTCATTGGTTAACCCCGAGGATGATTATCTGTGATTCGGGCTAAGGCAGGGAGGTATACCTTTTTTTGACGCATGCTACGACAGAGGCATTAAGGTGTACTTTTTTTTGGCAATTTTGTCTTCTGAATGACGGGAGGCTTATTAACCTGGGCAAAATCGTCGGGGTAAAAAAAAAATGCCGTTTTTTTTTTTTTTTTTTGCATGATTCTCGTTTGATTTTTTTTTTTTTTTCCAAATCCGGTAGGTAGGTAGCGGTTTTGATTTTTCTCTCGAAAATCGGTTTGTTGTTGTTGGGAGAGGTCTTAAGCTCCCAAATTAATTTTGAGAAAGAAAAAACGTCAGAAAAAAAAAGGGCGCACCTCTATCGTATATCAGGCGTTTTTTTCTCGGGGTGGCTCGGGGTCCCTCCCTGTTCCTTTTGCTGCCTTAACGCTTCTTCCGTGCCGTTCGCTTTTTGCGATAGGGAACCGCAATAGAATAGCTGTGCTGCGCTGCGCTGCGGTGCGCCAAAACAAATCGCCTTAAAAAATGTATTTTGGCCCGTGAGCTTACATATCAAGAGTCGCTCGTGCGCGTGGTGAGCATTGTTGGGGTATACGAAGTATCACAATAACAAAGAAAAAAAAAGCAACCCCCCCCTACAATACCGCTGTCTTGTTTTTGTTTTTTGTTTTTTCACATCGGGGAGTTTTTCAAAAGCATTTTTAAAAAGGTTTTTTTTTTTTTTTATCGTATCGAGCTTACTACGATATTTTTTTCTGTCGAACTGCGTACGAGTTCGGGGAGGACGACTCGAAAACAGACGTTCAACTACTCTTTTCTTTTTCTTTTTTTTCTCTCTTTTTTTTGGTTGCCAGGAGGCGTGCTGCGGTACACGCTGGTCACTCCTTTTTAGACCCGAATAGTAGCGTGAGCGCGCAGGAGCAACACACCACGAGTGTAAGGATCCTGCTGCATCCGTGCCCGTGCCCGTACCCGTACCCGCATCCGTACCGTACTCGAGCCTTTGCGTATTGTTGTGCTAATAGTTCGGACACCAATTTTTTCATCGTTCGACGAAAACCAGCTGTGAGTGGCCGATGGAATGCTGTAACCGTCCATTTGGCGTCGTCAACCTTTCCCTTCAACGCCGTCAAAACGGGTTTGATTTTTTTCTTGTTGTTGTTTTGCTCTTCCCATATATCATCTCCGCTTTTTTTTTGCTTTCTCCCTTGTCCCTTGTCCCTCCCTAGACGTAGCTCGCATGCGGGGGTCGCCCGGGGAAGGCTCTTTCTTCTTCCCCCCGTCCTCACTACGGCGCGCGCCTTTATTCTTATTGGCGATCTAACAACAAATTATTACGGGGAACCATAGTAAATAGGACCAAATATTGTTAGTCAAAACAGGAAAATATATTGGTTTTTGTGTGTACCGTAGGTCCTATTTACTATGGTCCCCCGTAATAGCTCAGCACTTTCTTCCCCCCAACCGGCGCTTTCGCTAACCAGAAGAAAAAGCTGAGAACACGTCGACTGTCCGTCGCTTTGCCCAAAGAAAGGGGGAACTCGGCCTCTTCTCGCCAATGAACCGTCCCCTTTGTTCGCGGCTTTCTTTGCTTTCGTTCGACTGCGCGCTGGGTGCTGCTAGCTAATGAACATGATACATACATATATGTTTTATTATGGTTGCCGCAGGGATTCCTCGTAGGGAAATTCGACGGAGAGATAAAGGCTAGGGCGGACGGGATCGTCAACGCTACGATCGAGATCTACGAGCGCATCTCGAAGGAACTCTTGCCGACTCCCGCCAGGTAAAACTGATGAAAATGAAACGGCATCGCTATATATATATATCTACTATGGCACAGGGAAAAATAATTGGCTTTGGGGCGGGGGATGACCTCGGTTTTCCCTTGAGTTTCTTCTTCTGTCACATCACACCTTTCTTTTGGGAAAAAAAAATCCTCTGTGATACGCTACGCGATAGCCCGGGGGAGTTAATGTTTTGCGTAATTACTCTGATAGCACGTAAACAGCCAAGAGAAACCAAAAAAGCAAAATTTTGGAAACAAAAAGCTAAACGCTAAACCCCCTGGTGGTGGCATCTGCTTTTTTTGTTTTGGTTTATTTTTGATGCGTCTTGTGCTCCTTTGTCAGGTTCCACTACACTTTCAACCTCCGCGACATCTCCAAGGTGTTTCAGGGCTTCCTCATGATCACCGCCCCTCGCTGCACCACGGTGGACACCGCCGTCAGGCTTTGGGCCCACGAGTGCTCGAGGGTTTTCTACGACCGGCTCATCAACCGAGAGGATCAGCAGTGGTTTGAGAATCTCGTTGTGGAGCTGCTACCGCGATACCTCAAGGTTTGTCGAATTCGACACGCGCTTTTCTTCTAGCGTTCGCCGAAAAAAGCTGGCGGGTGCGAATAAGAATTGACCGAAATCCTGAGGCTGGCCTAGGGATGTAGCTTGATTCGCATATACTTCGGGGTCAATGAGGCCCTCTCTGCTGCGACCAGGGCGGAGACTCGCCACCCAGGGTGTATACTCCCACGTTGACTCTCTGGCAAATCAAACGCGGCACCTCCTCGCAGAAAGTACTAACCCCCTTCCCCCCCCCCGGCCGAAAATAAACGCTACAACACTAGCAAAACTGATATTGCTGTCGGCGGTAACCCCCGCGGCCGGAAAAGCTTGGGGAGGTGCGAACAAGAATTGACCTTCTGCGGTTGTTTTGGGGGGAAACCGCAATGAGAAATCATTTTTAATTTGAGAAATCGAGGGTGTGTGCAGCAGCGACTTGAAAACAACAAAACTTGTTGCGGAGTGGAGCTGCTTGCTTGCTTGCTTATTGCCGCGTTTTGTTACCTCGAGATTGGTTGGGGCCCGCGATGTCTCTTTTTGTTTTTTTTTTGGTTCTGCCGTAATACTTGTTGTGCGCTCGCAACTTAATATAAAAGCTGAAATATTATATATATATATATATATTTCCCGTGGTGGAAACGGCACGCGGACCGGTACAGGGACCGGCACGCGGAATCGTACGGTAGAGCGGGTGCTGGTGGTGTGGGTTTGATTATTTGTTTTGGGGGGCAGGGGGAGGGGGTAGCCGCTCGCTCACCGGTCATACTGCCGCGACGGCGATGACCAAGGCCCTCAGGGTGCTTCTACTTTTTTTTTTTTACATTTGCACAACGCCCATCTCCACGTTTCCTTGCTCCCCTAGTGCTTACCGTGCGAGCTCTTTTTTATTTTCCATGGTTTTGTTCATTGTGGGTGTCGTGTCCCTCGACTGTAATTTGTTTTTAGCGATTACAAGGCTCCGCATGGGTTCCGGCAGCTTAATACTTTTCCTTCAAAGGTGAAAATTAAGTGAGTAACACGGGTTCCGCATGGGTTCGGGCGATCGCAGCTTCTCCCTCACGTGTAGCAGATAGTCAATTACAAGGGCTCCGCATGGTTTGCCGGCGATCACCGTCCCCTTGAACAGTAAAACAACTTCGTTCATTTCAAGGCTCCGCATGGTTTGCCAGATGAAAAATTATCTTCTCCGGCGCGAGTGTAGACTATAATCCCCCAGATAGGTGTCACGTAGCGTTAGCCTAGAGTTTTAGGTCACACGTTCGCCATACAATCCGTGAAATTTTATTTAATTAGCTACAGGAGTCACGAATGAAAAAGACGGTGACCCTCTTGCTTGCGTTAGTTAATGGTAGTTCTATTAATAGCAAGTATACCACGCGCTCGCGGCGCGATGTGTGCGATTCATCAACCAGACGTCATGGACAAGAGGACTGTACATAGTAGCTCTTGTCCATACATGCGTTACATTCCCTGGTGTATCACGGGTTCGCAGCGATACGCTCTGTGCCATTTTGTGAATCAAGCATGATAAGACACAAGGGAGACTGCAGCTATTAATTGTCTCCACACCGGTTTAAAAAGTGCTATGCCTATTCATGCATATTTCTATGTTATAAAAATAAAGCTACACTCCAGCTGTGAAATCGAAGATTTTGTCGAAACTCATATTTGCAAGCTGCGTGTGACACTCCGATCGCGCGTATAACTGGGTGTGTGTCCTCAGTGAGGATTTTTTTCCTTTTTTTTTTCTCGCACTTTTACTTTCCAGCTTCTGGACAAGCCGTGGTCACAGGTGTCGTCCCTTCTCCCCCCCGATTCTTGCCTTCAATTTTTATTGCGCATAGGGTTCATCAATCCCACTGCTCGTCGATATTTCATCGAGTGTTGCTAACTCACGCTCTCGCGCTTTCCGCAAGCCAATTTGTGCACAAGAAAAAGTCCCAACGAATTTATACGAGTATGCACTCGGCGGGGCTCGAACTCACGAAACTGACCTATACCAGGCTCGAGGATAACCTGATACGCCACCGGGGCGACCGGACAGGATACAAGTCGGTGACTCCGCTTGAAACTACTATATGTACCACACCCTGTTGCCGCGCGGTTTCAGTGAGTTTCTCTTTTTTGTGTATCAGCCAGGTACATGCTGTGGACAAAATAGGACTAAAAAAAAATACTTTTTTTTGGTACTTTTCATACCAGTGCTACCAGGTACATCGGGCCACCTGCACTATTTGCATTTTTTGTGGAAGTTCGTGAAAACTTCCGTGGAAGCTTTCATGGAAGTGGTGGAATCTTCCATGGAAGCGTGGAAGCTTTTGTGGAAGTTACTTCCACAGAAGTTTTTCGTGGAAGCGTCCAGGGAATTTACTTCCACAGAAGCTTCCATGACAATTCCACGGAAGCAACTTCCACGGAAGCTTCCATGAAAGCTTCCACAAAAGTTACTTCCACGGAAGCTTCCATGAAATCTTCCGCGAAAGTTACTTCCACGGAAACTTCTACGGAAGCTTTTGTGAAATAGCTTTCACGGGAGCTTCCGTGGAAGTAACTTTGCTTCAACGGAAGCTTTCGTGGAAGTAAATTGCTTTCACGGAAGCTTTCGTGGAAATAAATTTGCTTTTATGGAAGTTTCCGTGAAAGTAAATTCTCTTCCACGGAAGCTTCCGTGAAAGCTTTTGTGGAAGCTTTCGTGGAAGAAAATTAGCTTCCACGGAGGCTTTCACCGAAGCTTTCACGGAGGCTTTCGTGGAAGAAAATGAGCTTTCATGGAAGTTTTCACGAAAGCTTTCACGGACGTAAATTTGCTTCTACCGAAGCTTTCAAACTGGAGTAAATTTGCTTCCACAAAAGTTTTCACGGAAGCTTTCGTAGAAGTAAATGGCTTTCACCGAAGCTTTCGCGGAAGTAAACTTGCTTCCACGGAAGCTTTCACGAAAGCTTTCACGGAACTAGCCCTAACCCTAACCCTAACCCTAAACCTAATCCCTAACCCTTCGTGGAAGCTTTCGTGGAAGCTTTCTATCGGAGCTTTCAAACTGGAGTAAATTTGCTTCCACGAAAGTTTTCACAGAAGCTTTCACAGAAGCTTTCACGGGAGCTTTCGTGGAAGTAAATTGCTTTCACCGAAGCTTTCGCGGAAGTAAATTTTCTTCCACGGAAGCTTTCACGGAAGCTTTCACGGAACCTAACCCTATCCCTAACCACAACCCTAACCCCTCACCCGTCGTGGAAGCTTCCGTGGAAGTTTTCGTGGAGTTACTTCCATGGAAGCTTTCGGGGAAGTTACTTCCATTGAAGCTTTCGTGGGAAGTTATTTCCATTCAAGCTTTCGTGGAAGCCTTCGTGGAAGTTGCTTCCATGAAAGCTTTCGTGGGAGTTACTTCCATGGAAGCTTTCGTGGTAGTTGCTTCCACGGAAGCTTTGGTGGAAGCTTGTTCCATGGGATATTTCGTGGAAGTTACTTACATGAAAGCTTCCGCGGAAGCTTTCGTGGAAGTTGCTTCCATGGAAGCGTTCGTGGAAGCTTCCGTAGAAGTTACTTCCGTGGAAGCTTCCACTACTTCCATGGAAGCTTCCGTGGAAGCTTTCGTGGAAGCTACTTCCGTGGAAGCTAGAGTTTTTTTTTGCGTGGAAGCTTCCATATCTTCCATGAAAGCTTCCACGGAAGCTTCCACCGCTTCCATAGCTTCCAAGGAAGCCATGGAAGATTCCATGGAAGCCGTGGAAGATTCCATGGCAGCGGTGGAAGCTTCCACGGAAGCTTTCATGAGCTTCCACGCAAAAAGCAAGCAGTGCAGGAGACCGGGTACATCACCGCATCTATCGTATCCCTCGAGCACGGAAATTAGTTTTGTATCATGGATTGGTATGAAGTGATTGAATAAAAAGTCAGCACCCCCCTCTTTAAAGGAGTCATCCCACGGTAACGGACGCGTGCTACGATAGAGGAGGTGCGCCATTGTTTCTTTCTAATACTACCCCTCAATTTCGGAGCTTGAGACACGCCTTTCTTGACCCTTCTCAACCCAAAGACTGGTTTTCGAGAAGAATAAACTGCCACCGGATGAATAATCCCATGGCCTATGTACACAGCGAGTATCACGCAAAAAAAAAAATGGCGAATTTTCCGACGATTTTTGGGGCTAAGGATCCCCCGTCATTCAGTAAACCATTTCAGCCAAAAAACGGTATACCTTAACACCTCTACAATGTATTTCCGACGATTTTGGGGTTAAGGAGCCCCCGTCATGCAGAAAATATTGGCATTTCAGCCAAAAAACGGTATACCTTAACAGCTCTACAATGTATTTCCGACGATTTTGGGGTTAAGGAGCCCCCGTCATTCAGTAAACCATTTCAGCCAAAAAACGGTATACCTTGTAATACCTCTGCAATGTATTTCAGACGATTTGGGGGTTAAGGAGCTCCCGTCATTCAGTAAACCATTTCGGCCAAAAAAAGGTATACCTTAACAGCTCTACAATGTATTTCCGACGATTTTGGGGTTAAGGAGCCCCCGTCATTCAGTAAACCATTTCAGCCAAAAAACGGTATACCTTGTAATACCTCTGCAATGTATTTCAGACGATTTGGGGGTTAAGGAGCTCCCGTCATTCAGTAAACCATTTCGGCCAAAAAAAGGTATACCTTAACAGCTCTACAATGTATTTCCGACGATTTTGGGGTTAAGGAGCCCCCGTCATTCAGTAAACCATTTCAGCCAGAAAACGGTATACCTTGTAATACCTCTACAATGTATTTCAGACGATTTTGGGGTTAAGGAGCCCCCGTCATGCAGTAAACCATTTCAGCCAAAAAACGGTATACCTTAATACCTCTACAATGTATTTCAGACGATTTGGGGGAGCTCCCGTCATTCAGTAATCCATTTCGGCCTAAAAAAGGTATACCTTAACACCTCTATCGGTTGCACGCGTTAACGGTTGCACGGTTTGTAGGCCAAACGCCTCTTTTGGCCGGTTGAGCGCCTCAAGCGAGGAACTACCGGTTTTTGTTAGTCCGACACGTTTACGGGCATAGTTTCTTTAGGACTACGAGTATTGTAGCGCATAAAAGTGAAGGAGTCGGGTTGCGCGGACGAGCGTCTTTTTTCGAGGTCATGCTTTCGGGTGAGAGAGATATTGAGTCCTCCTCGTCGTCAGGAGCTCAGAAAGCTTTTGCCGCCCCCCCCGCCTATAGTGTGGGATGACTCACTTGTGATACCAGTGCTACCAGGTATATATCACCACCGTATCTATCGTCTACCTCGAACGCGGAAATTAATCCATGTCTTGGAATACTCATTGAACAGTATGAATTGATCAACGGTTCTCCCCCCGCCCCCCGCCCCCGCCACCCTGTCTACATCATCTGCTTCGCCGGTGGGCGGAAAACACATAATTTTACTGAATTACGAGCATGATTTAAATTGGACATGTGGTGTTGAAATCGCTTTTTTTCCGCGCGTTGTGTGCTGTGCGGTTTCATCGGTGAAAAAAATACAAGGTGTCGTGGACACAAGAAGAGCTTTTTAACGAGGGCTCGCCGGTCATCTTCTGCGACTTTCTCAAGCCTGGCGCCGAGAAAAGACTGTACGAGGAGTCAAAAGAAATGACCAAAATGCAACAGGTATGCACTACGAGTATGCACCACGGATTTGCTTTCCTATAGAGTAGGCGGGAGGGGCGGGGCGGGGGGGGGGGGGGGGGGGTACTTGTTATCCTGTATAGCCGTAGAGTCCGTACGAGGAATCGAAAGGAAGTTTGCCAACATGCAGCAGGTATGTATGTGCTGTATATAACTCCGTATGCACCACACGGCTTTATTTCCTCTAGAGGGGTAGGCGGGAGGGGCGGGGGGTTAGGGACAGGCGGAGTGTATTCGTTATCATGCATGGCCGTAGCATTTTACGACTGCTCGAGGAGTCAAAAAGAGATGGTCAAAGAAATGCAGCAAGCAGCGTAAGGACTGTAAACGAGGATTCAAAGCAAACGGCCAAGATACGGCAGTGATCTTGGAAGCAACAGGCCGGGGGGGGAAGGGGACGCAAGAATTTGAGTCCCCCGAGTTGGAGAAACGCCTCGCAACTCATTTTTACGGATGCAGACATTTCCAAAAGGAAATCGATGCTGAAACAAGTGAAGCGTGCTACGATAGGGACGGCATTTTTTGGCAGAATATTAAAATACATGCATAAATGTTTTGGTGCTGGCACGAGAGCGGCCGAAGGCTCCGATTTCGACCAGGTTTGGAGTTGCCTTGGAGATAACTCGAGCTGAGGTCCACCTCGCGGCGCGCTGTTTCCTGGAGGTTCCTCAGCTTGCTCGACTCTCCCGACCCTGCCGGGGGTCGACGTCGGTCGTGCTCGCTTCGAGTCGTGGTGGCCTACGCAAATATCACTTTTTTTCTGCAAATTTTCCGTTTCGAAATGTCAAATGCGGAGCCGTATGCATAATTTCTGAATTTCAAGGCGCCTGAAGTCAATATCGCGTTTCGATTTTTTGTTTTATTTTTGTAATTTGTTTCTTTATATATTGTACCTAAGACATGAGGCTTTCCACCGGGTTGCAAGAAAAATGTATTTAAAAAAAAAAAAAACAGTCACTCAAGTGAGGGTTAATACCCTGAAACTACGGCTGTGCATGATATGAGTACACGTGCCCCCCCCCCCCCAACCCGTGCCCTTCGTGCTCCGTTATCTCGACGGGTGGTCGGTGATCTAACGGCTAAGGCAACCGACAAATGCGTGACCCCCCCGCCCTCCCCCCCCCGAGTACTATCTATGGTCTTCAAATAGACCCGGTCATG
Source organism: Undaria pinnatifida (assembly GCA_012845835.1). Taxonomy (NCBI): domain Eukaryota; class Phaeophyceae; order Laminariales; family Alariaceae; genus Undaria; species Undaria pinnatifida. Next base: position 14,481,542 of record JABAKD010000020.1, read on the forward strand.
CGCACCTGTGATTGCGCCCCCCCCCCCCCCCCCCCCCCTTGGTCTTTGCAGATTACGGCCATGCAAGACAATGAGTACACCTCCCTCCCCTCCTTGCCTTAGTCTTCGTGCGATAGCATGATGACAGATAGATGCGGCATGACAGCATTGACGAGTATAATCCGTGATCTTGAAGAGTACGGACATGAGTAACCCCGCCCCCCCGTTCCCTTGACCTCCCCTTGCCATTGCGCATAGCGTCCACGTCATGGCGCGACATGACAGGTACTGAACGATAGTCTTGGCGAGTACAGTCTATGGTCTTAAGACTACGACTGTGCAGGATGTGACTACCCCCCCCCCCCACTCCACCCCACCACTCATTTGCCCTCCCCTCTCGTCCAAGAATTTTAGGTCTATTCCCTAAGGACAACAGCCGAGCACGACAACGGGTACACCCCCCTCCCGCCCTCCCTTGCCCTCCCCTCCACATACCTGCGCGCAAACCTCCGCACCACGTCACATCGTAACGTGACATGACATGGAAGACTGTGAACGACAGCGTCGACGATCACAACATATGCTACCAATACTCGGTTGTGCATTTTTTGAGTGCATCCACCCCAGCTCCGTCTCGAAAAGGATGCGTGGTCAATGGTCAACTGGTTACGGCAAGAAACAAATGAGTACGCCCCCTCCCTCCCCCCTCCCCGACGCCTTGCTCCCTCCCCATTGACAAAGTAACTAGTTGGCGCTGTCACCCATAAGCAAGAAAGTAGGTACAAGGTGCCGAAGTCCGTCTTGCGAACGGTTCTTGGAAGGATGCAGTTCACCCTTCATGCGGCTAGCCGAACACCTCACGGCGCTTCGCGCTTGGTGCAAGCAATGTCTGCCTGGTTGGTGAAACCTCGACGTGCTCCGTCCCGGCATAGTAGGGATGCGAGGGTCTATGGTCGTAAGACTACGGCCATGCACAAACTGAGTACACCCCCCCCGCTTTCCCCTACCTCCTCTCCCCTCCACCCATTTCGCAAAACCTTCAACGCCGTCACACATGGCATGGGAAGATACTAAACGACAGCCTCGACGAGTACAACGTCACGTTCGCCAACCAGATGAACCTGGTATTTTTCGCCGACGCGGTCGTGCACGTTGCGAGGATCGGCCGAGTGCTGAGACAGCCCAGGGGTAACGCCATGCTCGTCGGGGTGGGCGGGAGCGGAAAGCAGAGCCTAACGCGGGTTGCTTCTTTCGTTGCCGGTTACGAGTGCGTCCAGATCGAGATCAACCGCGGGTACGGGCTGACCGAGTTCCGAGAAGACATCAAGAAGCTCATGGTGAGAGAAGGGAACGCGTAGCGCGAACGAACGCCGAACCACCCACCCACCCACCCACCCACCCACGCGGTGCTCTGTTTTTTTTGCCGCCTGGTGTACTTATCGCCACAAGCGTGGGGGGCAACGGTCATCATTTTAGTACCGATCTTAGAGCAACACAAGAACAAAAATGTCAGGAATCTGTGACAACAACAAAAACAATAAACGCGATATCTTCACCAAACTTGATACTTGTCAATCAAGAAACCCGGACTTTTTGAATCGTTTTTTTTTTTTTTTTTTTCACATTTTCCATGAAAATTGATGTCAGGATCATCGTTCTGACCAAAAATGACGTGATTTTGGTTTGCGAAAACGTGACTTTATTTCAGGATTTCGAAATGTCAGGAACTGTGACATTTTTGCCGGGATTGTTCGTGACGCTCTTCTTGCGTTCGTTGAGAACAACCCTTAGGGATGCCATGGCCTCAGCGGACACGATAACCCACGTATTGGCCTGCGCTCCCTCCTCGAACCCTGACAAGTTGTATGCTACAGCTGTGGGTGCCTGTTACAGTAGTGATAGCCATTTTTTGGGCCAAAACACAATTCTGAATGACACATCGATCCATACGGTAGAGATTGCCCGTTTTGTTTGGGCCAAAACGTTTGAGTCGTCTTACCACGGTAGCCCCCCCATCTTTTCTTTACCGAAATCGCCGGTTTTTGAAACCAGCTCCCGGCCGTATCTCCTTGAACACGGTGTCCCTTGACACCCCGACGTCAACAACAACATGATGATTTAGTTGTTTTTGTTGTTGTGGTGTCGTTGGGTTGTGCGCAGATAAAAACAGGCGTGGAAGGCAAAAACGTGGCTTTCCTCTTCACGGACACCCAGATCGTCGTGGAAACCATGCTGGAGGACCTCAACAACGTGCTCAACTCGGGAGAAATCCCGAACCTCTTTCCCCCAGACGAGCAGGTACCGTAACAGTTCCTACATAGTAGTGCCGGTTTCCCTCTATAGTGCGAGCAGGTACCGTAACATTTCCTCTATAGGGCCGGTTCAGTAGTACCGGTTTCCCTCTATGGTGCGAGCAGGTACCGTAACATTTCCTCTATAGTGCCGATTCAGTAGTGCCGGTTTCCCTCTATAGTGCGAGCAGGTACCGTAACAGTCTCTCTATAGTGCCGGTTCAGCGGTGCCAGTTTCCCGCTGTAGTGCTGGTTGAGTGTTGCCGGCCGCCCGCTATGGCGCCGGCTGCGGCTCACCGGCTCCCCGATTAAGCTCCGGCTGAGTAGCCTCATCGTGGAAGCCCTACTGCAACAACAACGAAACCAAGAGTAACGATAACTATATTGATCATAATGCTTTCAAATCCACAGGACAAGATAGCCGCGGACATGATCCCCGTCTGCAAAGAGCTCGGCATCTCGGAAGCCCGCGACGCCTGCCTCGCCACCTTCGTCACCCGAGTTCGGGAAAATCTACACGTGGTGCTCTGCGTATCGCCCGTCGGGGACGCTTTGCGCGTGAGGTGTCGAAACTTCCCGTCCCTGATCAACTGCACCACCATCGACTGGTTCTTCCCTTGGCCTGAGGCGGCTTTGGTCAGCGTCGCCGAGCGATTTATCGAAGGCGTTCCTTTGCCTTCTGATGAGGTTAGTGCTTATCTTGGGGGAGGGGGTTCTAATTTGTTGCTTGCCTTAGTAACTTGACCGTTGACCACGCATCCCTTCGTAGACGGAGCACCAAGGGGGGGAGGGGGTGTCATGGTTTGTCATGCATGGTCGCAGTCTGCCAGGCCCCCGCATCGAACGGAGTCGGGGGGGGGGGGGGGGGTTGTGATCATTCACATTCATGGCGGTAGTCTTGTCAGGCCATGAAGGGGTGGGGGGGGGGGGCATAAACTGGAAAACCATGGCTATACCATCTGATGGGGGAAGAAGGAGGAAGGTGGGGGGGGGGGTGTACTCAGTTCGTGCATGGCCGTAGCCGTATGACCATAGGAAGGGGGGGGGGGGTAATCCAAGGAAGCTTTACTTAATATCAACCGCGCCACCATGGACTGCTTCTCTCTCTTGGCCTGGAGTGGCTCTGGTCAGCGTCGCGGAGCGGTCGAAATCAAGGCTGGTCCCCCCTTTTTCGATAACCGGTCTGAGCTATCATACCATACATACTCGCACGAGTAGCTCTCTTCCTCACTGACAAACAAAACACTAGGCGATTTTTTTTGGTTTGGCGCGGCGCACCCAGCCATCCCACCGGAGACTCGTCACACCGAAAGCTTTTAAGACGGCGCGAACACGCCGAAGACACCTCGAGGAAGAAGGGGGATCACTCGCGCGAGGAGTGGCCCCGAGCAACTGCAAAACGAACGTATCGGAATGAATGCATCGGAATGAAAGTATCGGAATGAACGTATCGGAATAAATGTATCGGAATGAATGTATCGGAATGAATGTATCGGAATGGATGTCCCAAGAGTCGAACCGTAGCTTTGATGTCGAGTGACGGTGTTTCAAAGCCTTCTGATGAACCGATGTATCGGAGGGAGATGGAGGGGGGGGGGTGAGGGGGGGGAGGAGGGGAGGGGGGAGGGGGGGAGGGGATGGTGGATGGCGAGGATGGGGGGAGGGGGGGGGGGGGGGAAAGGGGGGGGAGGGCGTGTGCTATGGGGGGACAGGGGGGGGGCGTGTACTCGTTGTCATGCATTACCAGAGTCGTATGACCACCGACCCTTGCATCCCTACAATGTCCCGTGGCGCGATGTAGAGGGGGGGCGGGGCGGGGGGGGGCAGAAGGTGGGGTAGGGAAGAGATTCATCGGGAAAGCACGGTGTTGTCATCTTATAGAGGGAGCAGGAGGAGGGGGACTTAATCGGAAAGCTTGTGGTTCTTATTAGATCAACTGCACCTCTGTCGCAGGTGTGTTTTTTTTTCCCATCGCCTGAAATGGGTGATATGTGCGGGGGATTAGTCGGGAAACTATTGTTTCATCGTCTGATACAGGGGGTTGGAAGGGATCGGAAGGGGGGGGGGGGGGGTGTACTCATTCCATGCATGGCCATATTCTCAAGACCACAGACACTTCGCATCCCATCAATGCCGGGACGGAGCCCGTCGGGCTTTCAACGACCAGTCAGGCATGCCGTGCGCACAATCGCGAAGCAACGTCCGAGGTATTGTTCGACGAGTCGCATGAATGGTGACCCGCAGCCTACAACGCAAGAACTACCTGTGAGGCGAACTTCCGCGCCTTGTGCAGCGGGAGGAGGGGAGGGTAAAAGAGGGGGTGAAGGAAAGGTTGATGGAGGGCAAGATAAACTGGGAAGTTTTGACGGGGGGGGGGGTTATCGTGTGATATACCTACTAATACCTTCGATCGGCCAGCCGCCGAGGTGTATGCACACACGCCCTCAAATTTTTGCACGCCTCGCACTCTCGACAGGTGCGCCTCGGTCTGATCAAGATGTGCGGGGTGGTGCACACGTCGATCAAGGTCTTCGCCGACAGGTAAAACTTTATAGTCAGCACCCAGCAGAGGTCCCCCCGCTATAGTACCGGTTCTCTGTAATGCCGGTTCTCTCTCTGTAGTGCCGGTTGGGTAGTGCCGCTTGCCTGCTACAGTGCCTTAACGCAATCTGTTGGCACAAGACAGATGGTAACAACCTGTCTGTTGTAGTGGCAGTATGCGGTGTGGTGACGGTTGCCGCTGCAGTGCTCGGTATTTCCCTCTACAGTGCACATATCGGCACTATAAAGAGGGACAATACGTCGTAGAGCTCCCCGAGCGAAGAAGGAACCTCGAAAAATTACTGCGCACCCTTACCGTCGTAGCATGGCGAGCCTCTCGGAATTTTTTCAGAATTTTTTTGTGTGTTTCTCGTAAATTTATCTTCAGACTGAGGAAGGAGCCACAGACAACAAACTTCATAAAGTTTATTTTGCGTTTCTCATATTTTTCTCCCCCAGGTGAGGAAGAAAGTGAGGAAGGAATAGCCTTGAGAATATCTCGGAAAAAATCTCAGAAATTCTTGCGTTTCTCCCCCAAGTGAGGAAGAAAGTGAGGAAGAAAGTGAGGAAGGAATATCCTTAAGAAAGATCTTAGAAAGATCTCAGAAAGATCTCAGAAATTTCTTGTGTTTCTCATATTTTTCTCCCCCAAGTGAGGAAGAAAAGGAAGAAGTAATAGTCTTAAGAAAGATCTCTGAAAGATCTCAGACATTTATTGCGTTTCTCATATTTTTCTCCCTCAGGTGAGGAAGAAAATGAGTAAGGAATAATCTTGAGAAAATCTCAGAAATATTTCAGCAATTTTTTGCGTTTCTCATGTTTTTCTCCCCCAAGTGAGAACGAAAGTGAGGAAGGAATAGTCAAAACAAAATCTTTGAAAAATATCATAAATTTTTTGCGTTTCTCATATTTTTCTCCCCCAGGTGAGAAAGAAATTGAGGAAGGAATAGTCTAAAAAACATCTTAGAAAAAAATCTCGGAAATTTCTTGCGTTTCGCATATTTTTCTCCCCCAAGTGAGGAAGAAAGTGAGGAAGGAACAGTCTGAAGAAATATCTCAGAAAAATCTCGGAAATTTCTTTCGCGTTTCTCACATTTTTCTCCCCCAAGTGAGGAAGAAAGTGAGGAAGGAATAGTCTGAAACAAATCTCAGAAAATACTTCAATAACATTTCTTTTGTGCACGCACGCCCTTCAAATATTCGGCGGGCATGATGCGACGCAGGTTCTACGAAGAGCTTGTGCGACGTGTGTACACCACGCCCAAGTCCTACCTCGACCTGATCAACAGCTACACGGCCAAGCTCGGACAGCTGCAGGGCGCAGTAGAGACCAAAGCTTCACAGATGGAGGTAAGTGATGGATCGATGGCTCCGTGACGAAAAGCGGAGCAACGGGGGTGCGAGTGTTCGGGGGTTGGGGAAGGGCTCCAGGAGGGTTGGGGGGAGGGGGGGGGGGTTGGAAGGGGGATGGTAGGGGCGGGGGGGGTCTGGGTCGTGGTGTGTGTGGGAGGTAGGGGGGGGGAGGGGGTGTTGGGTTGGGGAGGGGGGCGGGGGGGGAGATGGGGGGGGGGAACTTAGCCTCGCCCGGGATGAAAAAAATAATTCCCAACAAATAATAACAACCACATTGAGCGCGAGAACCTCAAGCTACGATTCATACTAGACTCAGCCAGCCGACGAAGCCGGTTTGTTAGAAACAACAACGGCGCCCGACCGACCCCCGCTTTTTGGACACGCCTCGCTGATTATGCACACACGGTTTATGTATTTGCAGGTCGGCGTGAAGAAGCTGAACGAGACAAACGCGATGGTGGAGGGGCTCAAGGGCGACCTGACCAAGCTCGAGCCGATCCTCGAGCAGGCCTCCAAAGACGCGGAGAAGCTCTTGAAGCAGGTCGAGATCGACAAAGCCGACGCAGCGAAGGTCAAAGAAAAGGTGGCGAAAGAGGAGGCGGAGGTTGGGCTCCAAGCGGCGGAGGTCAAAGTAGTTCAAGCCGACGCTCAGGCGGACCTGGACGTCGCTCTCCCTACCCTGGAGAAGGCCCTGAAAGCGCTGGACAGCTTGACGAAGAACGACATAACGGAGGTCAAGAGCTTCGCCAAGCCTCCCCCCGCGGTCCAGACCGTCATGGAGGCGGTCTGCATCCTGCTCGAGGTGGGTGGGTGGGTGGGTGGGTGGGTGGGTGGATGGGTGGGTGGGTGGGTGGGCAGGGAGGGAGGGGACGCGCGTCGGTGGTAACTTCGCACGATAATAGACATGGTGGGGTGTACGAGTAGCAGAAAAATCCCTCCCTACACTAACGGTAAGTTTTTTTTTCCAGTGGCGAAGGCGTCAAGAGAAAAAATTCGGTGGTATATGGTTACATTTTTTTTTTTTGGTACCTGGAATTCGGGAATTACGATTAACTCATCGAGGATCAAGAGCTTTCGCTCAAAAGCTTCCCCACCCCTCCCGCCCCTCGCGGTGCAGACCGTGATCGAGGCAGCCCGTGTGCATTCTGCTCGAGGAGGTAGGGGGAAGGAAGAGGGCCGGCCGTGTGTGTGTGTGTGTGATTTCGCGCGATATACACGGTAAAGAGAAGAAAAAGGGTCACCCAGTGTAGGGCATGGTGGCGATG
>JABAKD010000020.1:14489470-14674470 GCA_012845835.1 Undaria pinnatifida
ACAAAAGTTGGTAAAATACACACCGACGCGTACCATTACACCAGCGTACATCATGAACATGTAATACTCACATATTTCGTACCTGCTACACGATCCCTGTCTGGTTTTCTCCAGAGGTCTCGACCGTCTGTTGAGGTTGCTTACCCCTTGATGTTTTATCCGTCAAATGAGTTAGCCGCCCCGTGTGGTCTCCCACTGTCGGATGCTGCTGCGTTTTGTTCTGAAACTGGGTCGGGACAAGTAGAGTGGAACGAACGAACTATAGTGCCCACCAACCCCTGCACCATTCCATTTGTTTTGGAACCCCAGTATGTTCTCGATTAAACACGCATTTTTCCTCATCCCCCCCCCCCGTCCCTCCCTCCCTCCCTCCCTCCCTCCCTCCCTCCCTCCCTCTCCCGTTCTCCCTCCCTCCCTCCCTCCCTCCCTCCCTCCCTTCCTTCCTCGACCTCCCTCCCTCCCTCCCCCCCTCGACCTCCCTCCCTCCCTCGACCTCCCTCCCTCCCTCGACCTCCCTCCCTCCCTCCCTCCCTCCCTCCCTCCCTCCCTCCCTGCCTCCCTGCCCCGTTCTCCCACCTTGATGAACAGGCAAGGGAACCGCACCCTCATACGGATCGGTGATTCCGACGTAGACTACGCCGACGCTTTCAAAATGTACCTCACGACTAAGATACCCAACCCCCACTACCTGCCGGAAGTGTGCATCAAGGTCAACATCATTAACTTCACCGTCACCATGGATGGCCTGGAGGACCAGCTCCTAGGACAGGTTTGATACGGAAGGAGGGAAGGGGGGGGGGGAGGGGGGGGGGGAGGGGGGGGGGAGGGGGGGGAGGGGGGGGAGGGCATAGCGATACTCTATTCGGACCTTGAAAGAGGATGGTCGGTCAGGACGGAGAGGCATACGGTGGTGTCGACAGATTGTCGTGATAACGAGCGCTCTATGTACGGCGCATATCGATCAACGGTTCTGCCTCAGGATCGCTGCCACCTTCTAGATGCTGGTCGATGTCGCGTGTATGTGGGCGTTGGTATTCACGCTCGTACATATCGCTACCCGATCGACCACTCGTGGAACCGACCCGACCCGACCTGACCCGACCCGACCCGATCCGACCCGAACCGACCCGACCCACACACCGGACCTAACCCATCCCACTCTGCCGCCTGCTGCGTGGTGGGCTTCTGAAGGTTGTCGCGAAAGAACGACCCGACATTGAAAAGCGGAAGACGCAGCTCCTACTGCGGATGGCCGAGGACAAGAAGCAGCTGTCGGATTTGGAAGCGCGAATCCTCTACCTCCTGTCCAATTCCTCAGGGAACATTCTTGACGATGAGGTAAAAGCTCGCCTAATCTCGCCTCTCTTGCGTGTGCATTTTGTGCTTGTGTGTGTTTGCTCTTTCATAAGGTTGGAGGTCTAGCCAGTAGGAGTTATTTTTTTCTCTGGTGGGGTTCAAATGCATTGCCGCGCACCGCGTTTTTTTTCGGGCAACAAGCACTATTTTTTACGACCAGGTGTCGTGTATTTGTGTTTATAAGAAGGGATAAATGACGACCGACGTCCCTCTTCTCGTTTTTCGCCATCGTCTCCAACCCAACCACGGGCGCTCGCTCACCTCCCCCCCCCCTTCTCCCTTTCAATAAAATTTCCATTTTCAATCGCCAACCAGGTTCTCATCAAACACCCTGACAAACTTTTAAGACAACTCTCAGCATCATCAACAGGATTCAAATCATGCTCCATACTCCTTCATTCGACCACTCGCTTCTCGTTGTGTGTCACCCGACCACCACCACCATCACCTCCACCACCACCACTACCACCACCACCACCACCACCACCACCACCACCACCGCCACCACCACCAGCACCACCATCACCACCACCACCATCACCTCCACCACCACCACTACCACCACCACCACCACCACCACCACCACCACCACCGCCACCACCACCAGCACCACCATCACCACCACCACCACCACCACCACCACCACCACCACCGCCACCACCACCAGCACCACCATCACCACCACCACCACCACCACCACCACCACCACCACCACCACCACCACCACCATCACCACCACCACCACCACCATCACCATCACCACCACCACCACCACTACCGTCACCGCCGCCACCACCACCACCACCACCACCACCACCACCACCACCACCACGGCCGCTCGCTCACCCCCGCCCCCCCCCTCCCTTTTCACTTAGTAATATCAACCCTTCGCCTCCTTTTTTCTCATGGGAAATATCAGTCCTTTACCTCGTTTTTACCATATGGTACGTTGGAATTTCACGCCGCCACCTCAGGTTCTCATCAATACTTTGGCGGACTCGAAGACAACTTCCAGTATCATCAAGGAGCGCGTGGAAGAAAGCGAAAAGACCGAGGTGACGCACATGCTACTACTGCTGCAGTACTGCAGTAGAAAGGGTCGTCCTAACCAATGGAGAAAAAAAAAACGATTCGTGACAATAAAAAAAATGTTGGTACGACAACAGTACCAGTTCGGCAAATAAATATAAGCTCGATACGGAAAACAATAAACGTAAGCTCGATACGAGAAGATAAAAATGAAAAAAAATGTACAAGCCCGATGATGTACGAAAAACGATAAATGTAGGCTCGATACTTGTATGAAAAATTATAAAAATATGAATTAATGGCAGGAGTGCATCACATGAGGAGCTCAATATCTCACCCGACTTCGAAACATGTCTCCCAAGGCATTCGTTCGCACAACCCGACCAAGCTTCTCGTGAAATTACTTGACTACAGTATACAACCGGTAGTTCCTCACTTGAGGAGCTCCATCGGACAACAGGTACATTATTAGTTAATCCAACAACTGCAACCCCTACCGCGGGATGACTCGTCGTCGATGCCATCCCCACGAAGGTAGATCAAAAGGATGGAAAAAAATAATCCATCTCGGTTAACACGGGGATGATAATTTATCATCCCCTCCCTAAGATCACCCGCCCTTCGAACAACTTTTTTTTTTTCAAAGGCGTTATTTCTTGTCGAGCTTATGTTTGTTTGTTTTTTTTCGGACTGGCGTTCGTGGCGATGAAGAGGTAGCACGTTTCGGGCTGAATCGTTTTCTGTCTCTGTTGCTGTAGGGCACCTTAACCTCCAAAATCGTCCAATTTTTCATTTTTTTTTCGTTTCTTTCAACACAGTTTCGGTGTATACCCACAAAGGACGTGGGAATGTTCATGGTTAATATAGCGCTTTTTTCTTTCCTCCAAGAAACCTACGCTACGGTTTAGGGGGGGGGCGTCGTTTTTTTCTTTGGAGGGGGGCTTTCTTTTTTGCTCGGGGAGTCACTCGCGCCAATTGCCCCCCCCCCCCTCCCAAGGAGATGAGGAAGTTACACGCATCGTATGTGACATGGAAGAGTTTGGTAGACTAGAGAACAGCGAGAAAACGATCGCTATCCTAGGATATAGATGTTGGCCACAGACGGCGAAACAGGAACGGGGATAGGATACGCAAAAACTTTTTACGTATTCAATGGAAATAGCGTAACGAGCACCCAAGTGTTGGAGGTGTCTCTATTGGGAGTAGGAACGGTGATCCGTCTCGAGAGGGACGCGTGGTCAATAGTCAAATGACTAAGGCAAGCAACAAATGAGTACGCCCCCCCTTAACATGCCCCCCTTAACATGCCCCCCTTAACATGCCCCCTTAACATGCCCCCCTTAACATGCCCCCCTTAACATGCCCCCCCCCTGTTAATGTTGCGGTCGCAATTTTTCGCGTTGTTGTTGTTGTTGCTGCCATTTTGCGACGTGAACTCCGCAAGAAGCAAGGCTTTTAAGCCACAGCTGCGCCAAAACAAACCGCCTAAAAAGGTTTTTGGGTTGGTCTGTGAGGGCACAGAGTCACTCTTGCGCGAGTGACTCAAACCCGAGACGTGTGCTACGACAAGAGATATCAGTTTTCGTGTGAAATGGTTTTCCGGATGACGGGGGTTCATTAACCCAACACTCGTCGGAAATTGGCCATTGTTTTTTTTTTGGTTATGCCTAGGCCAAGGCCATGGTATGAAATATGTTTTTCATCTGGTATGTAGCAGTGATATTTTTTAATCGAAAAAAAAAACAGTTTTTTTTTGGGGGGGGGTAAGAGAGAGACGTGTCTTGAAGCTCCGAAAGTGAGGGGTAGTGTTGGAAAAAAACGTGTCTTTAAGCTCCAAAAGTGAGGGGTAGTATTAGAAAATTCATGTCTTAAGATCCGAAAGCGAGGGGTAGTGTTGGAGAAAAAAAAGTGGTGCACCTCATATCATCGTAGCACGCGTATTTGGTCCTCAGTGAAAAAAAGGGGGGGGGGGGGGGGGTGATCCCCCTTCCCCCCCCCCCCTTACCCTACCCTAGCCTTGGCCGAAAAAACGGTTTTTGGGAAAACGCATGTAACCTAGTATATACTACAAGTGCCAACAACGCAGCTTGCAAAGATGAGTGTATCGACCCTAAACTCGTCGAACTCACAGCCGACGTCGTTACAATAATTTTTATTATAATGTAGAACTCCTTAGCAGGGGAGGAGTAACTTTCAGGGGGGGGAGGGGGGGTGGGGGGGGGAATAAGGGAGTATTCCGCGGCATGCATCAAGGATTTATGAGTGTTTGTCTTCCCTGACGGGGTTTGTTGCTGCGCGCCCAAGCGTTCCAAAACTTGAAAAAAAAAAAATCGCTCTAACAGAGGAATTTATTTACTGTAGTTTATTAGTATATATATATTAAGTGTATGCTAAGTAAGTAGTTTAGACTGATTTTTACTACGATAGCCCCCCCCCCCCCCCCAAACCGTCGATTTTCCTTGGCTTCACGACCGTTTATGGCTGCTCGACACGAGAAAGGATACAATTGAAAAAAAAAAAAAGCATCCCCCTCAAACATTTTCTTATCTGAAAAAGGACTATCGAGCGATGACGTCGGGGTGGCAAGCGGCGCCGTATTTTCAGGAGAATACGGCCGGGAGCTGGTTTCAAAACCGGCGATTTCGTTGAAGAAAAGCTAGGGGGGCTATCGTATTAAGAAGGACTCTTTAGTGATAGTTAAGGTAAAAACTGGGCTGTTTTCTATCAAGGCGTGAAAGTTATTTTTCCCTTTCCATTTGATGCAGGGCCAAATGCTCCACACCAACAACCTTCCTACCTAGTAGTTAGTTCAGTGTCAAGGTCTGAAAAGCGCATTCCCCCTGACGCATTTTTTTATCGCGACACGCGTCAGGTGGAGATCGACCTGGCGCGAAAGAAGTACACCCCCGCCGCCACCCGGGGGTCGATCATCTACTTCGTCATAGCCGACCTCTCCGGGATCGACCCTATGTACCAGTACTCCCTCCAGTACTATCAGACACTCTTCGACAGGTGCGGAAGGGAGAGAGATAAAATTGGTGGTGGTGGTGGTGGTGGTTCTACTAGTAGTGGTAGTGCTAGTGGTAGTCATAGTGGTGGTGGCAGTGGAGGTGAGGGTGGGTAGTGGTGGTGGTGGTCGTTGGTGTTGGTGTTGGTGTTGGTGGTGTTGGTGGGGATGTTGGTGGTGGTGGTGTTGGTGGTGTTGGTGGGGATGTTGGTGGTGGTGGTGGTGGTGGTGGTGGTGGTGGTGGGGGTGGTGGTGGACGCATGCTACGATTGAGGCAACACTTTTGGTGTAAAATCGTTCCCGAATGACTGACCTCCTTGACCCAAAATCGTTGGAAAAAAAAAAATATATATATATGCCATTTTTTTTTGGCACCATTCTTGTTGGCCATGGGATTTTTCATCCGGTACTTGTACGAGCAGTTTTTGATTTTTTTCCGGATCAGCTTTTGGGGGGAGGTCCTAAGCTCCGAAAGTGAGGGGTAGTAGTATCAGCAAAAAAGCTGTTGACCTTTGTCGTAGTACGCGTCGGTGGTAGCGGCGGTGGTGGTGGTGGTGGTGGTGGTGGTGGTTGTGGTACGGCCTGCCCAGAGACGAGAGCAGACGCGAAACGAGCACCTCCGTTCCCGAAACTATCGCGATCCAATATTGCCGCGTTGCCTACTCTGAATCGAACGATCTGCGCCATCCCCTTGCTTGCCTGGTTTCGTCACACTGCGGCAAACAAATATGCAAACCGTTTCCTCCGCCAGATGCATCGAAGGGGCGGAAAAGGATGATGACCTCGTCCGGCGACTCGCCAACCTCGTGTCGTACTCCACCCGCGTCATATACGGGTGAGCCTATGCCGGAGGGGGAAAGCTAAAGCCACCCCACCCCACAACGCATTTTAGCACATTTTAATGCATTTTTTTTTCACATTTTTCCGCATTTTGACGCAGATTGGACGAACATTGACATGACCCAACGCACATTAACGCACTAGCACACACACAAAGTCTGGCGTGTGTCTCGTTCTGCAAGCTGCCTCTCCCCTCTCCCAGTGTTCCCTCCGCTACCACCTCCCCTACTTCGCCCCCCCCCCCCCCCCCCCCCGCCCGCCGCCGCCCCCGTCCCTCCTCCTCCCTTCCCCCCCCCCCGCCACCTCAACACCACCTCCCCCGACCAATCAGAAAGGTATACCGTGGAGTGCTCGATCCATCACCGTAACAGAAAACTTATTAACGATGTTCATAGCGCAATACCTTACTCCCCCTTCCCCCCTCCCCCCGGCCGCCTTCTTTCCAGTATCTTTCCCCCCCCCAACTTCCAAACCCTCCTCCTTCAGCTTATCTCCACGTCCAACCCCCCTCCCCCCACCCACCCCCCTGTCCCCTCGCCTCGGCGTTTAGGGGTGCGAGAGTCTATGGTCTTAATACTACACGGTTATGCGCGAAATGAGTACACCCCGCGCCCCGCCCCTCCCCCCTTCCTCATCCCCTCTCCCCCCCCCCCCTAACATCGCCTCCCCTCGATCAGAAACATTTGCCGTGGACTGTTCGAGCGACACAAGCTACTATTCAGCGCATTAATCTGCTTCCAGATCCTGCGGTATCGGGGCGAAATACCTCGGGAAGAATGGGCGTTGTTCTTGAGGGGACCGGGGCTTGTAGACCGCTCGACGCAGCCCCCGAACCCTAATCCCGTCCGACTAACGCCTGTTCAGTGGGACCTCGTATTCGCGGCGGAACAGCGAGCAGTGGGTAGTGGTGGAGGCGGGGAAGGGGAGGGGGGCGGGGGAGGGGAGGGGGTTTCCGCGCCTTTGGAAGGCCTGTGTGAGAGCGTGGGGAACCAGTGGGATGAATGGGTTTCCTGGGCGGATGAGGGGGATGTTTGGGAGGCATCCCGGGTTCCTGGTGGGTTCTTTGTTACTAGAGGTGGTGATGGTGGTGACGGAGGGGGGGAGGGCGGAGGGGAGGGAGGGGGGGCGGGGGCGGCGGGGGCGGAGGGGGTGGGGGAGGAAGGGGCTAGCTCGTTCCAGCGGTTGCTTCTGGTGAAAGCGTTTCGGGAGGACCAGCTGCTGCGATGCATCGCGAAATTTGTTGGGGAGAAGCTAGGAGCCGGATTCGCGGACAGGTGTGGAAACTGACCCCCGCATGCGGCGCGGGCGCGCTTGTGGCCAACCGCGCGATAGGCCTAGAAATGCCGTACGTCTCTCTCTCTTTGTAACTTACACAACGACGCGTAGGCTCTGTTTTAGTGGCAAGAGCTGTAAAGGTGGCACCGAATAGTCTGTGAAGACAAGTTGTGATGGAGAAGAACAAGAGAAGATGGCTGGGAAAGTGGTGCCTACGGTCATAAGGTGGTAGTAACCAAAGAAGAGCAAGAGTTAGGAACCGAAGGGAAGGGAAAGAAGGAAAACAGAGGAGACCATGAAGAGAAGGATGAAAACCAGTGAATCGGAGTGGGGGCTGACCGTCACCTGATCCCCACAGAATAATGCCCCATGCGGCGGGTAGATGTACTCGTACGGGTTGTCGTACTAGTCGACAGTCCGTCCTACAGTAACGTTCCCTGCAACGTTCCCTGCACCGTTCGCCGATAATTAAGGCAGTAAGCTCGATATAACTTGAATACACAATAATACACCGTCGGAAAGTGCAAAAATCGAGTTTTTCCGTACAACTGCTGTGTATATCAGCATCTAGAATAACATACTTATTGTGAGGCGACTATTAATAGGTGGGACACAGCAGTTGGAGTAGTTTTCAGCCTTCCAAGGCCGTGCCAGAACATCAGTATACCCAGGGTAGTGACTGAATCAGCTGTTAATAGATACTATTAATAGTGAACTGCAGAGTGAATATTCCAATACTAGTCTCGCTGATTATCGACGTTTTTCTCGCGTGTATCCTTCCGCCCTCCGCCCCCCCCAACAACAAATACCTTTATTCGACGCTATCATCCACATGCAGGAAACTACGCACAAGGTGCCGAAGTCCGCCTCACAAGTGGTTCGTACTGTTGTAGCATGCAGCATGCCCTTCATGCGACTCGCCGAACAACATATCACGGCGCTTCGCGCTTGGTGCGAGCAATGCCTGCCTGATCCGGTGAAACCCGACGTGCTCCGTCCCGGCACCGTAGGGATGCGAGGGTCTATGGTCATGCGACTACGGCCATGCACAAACCGAGTACACCCCTCCCCTCGCCTCCCTCCCTCGCGTTACCTAAACGTCTGCGTGCTTGCCTGCCTGTGTTTCGTCTGTATTTCGTGTTTTGCCTCTCTCCTTCCCTCCCTAACCCCCCCCCCTCCCTCCCTCGCTCCCTCCCTCCCTGTTTTCCCGTCCAACAACCGCTTCGCGGTACCCGCAAAAACATCCCGCGCGTTTCGCATCGCAACCATAACCGAAAACAAGCCCTTCTGCATCGATGGAGGACATCTACGCCGACCTGGACAACAAGACCCCCTGCATCTTCATCCTGTCCACCGGAGCGGACCCCACGTCGATGCTGCTAAGATTCGCGAAGGTACACAGCCGCTGCCGATGTAACGTACCTTTTTTTGTCGTTGTCTTGTATTTTGAGGCGAATGCAACGTGGGAGCCCTTCCCACTCGAGAAGTTTCTATAGACTCCAGCCAAGAATCCCCCACCTCCATGCTGGTAAGATTCGCCAAAGACAACGAAAAAAGCTGGCAAGACCCTTATGCGGTGGTTTGTCGCGTGTTTTCACAGCAGTACTAACAACATTACTCGTAGCCAATAGACTCGAGCGCACTCTGGAACAAGCGGTGGCGGGCGCCGGTATGTGCCAGCCCAATATACATACCGGCAGGGCCACCTGCATTATCTGCATTTTTGATGGAAGCTCATGAAAGCTTCCATGGAAGCGTGGAACCTTCCATGGAAACTTCCACGGCATGGAAGCGTGGAAGCTTCCATGGAAGCTTCCACGGAATTGTGTCGTGGAAGCTTCCACGGAAGTTATTTCCACGGAGGCTTCCGTGAAAGCTTCCACGGAAACTTCCACGGAAGTTGCTTCCACGGAAGCTTTCGTGAACACGTCCACGAAAGTTACTTCCACGGAAACTTCCACGGAAGCTTTCGTGGAAGTAAATCGCTTTCACGGAAGCTTTCACGGAAGCTTTCGTGGAAGTAAATTACTTTCACCGAAGCTTTGGCTGAAGTAAATTTGCTTCCATGAAAGCTTTCACGGAAGCTTTCACGGACGTAAATTTGCTTCTACCAAAGCTTTCAAACTGGAGTAAATTTGCTTCTACGAACGTTTTCACGGAAGCTTTCACGGAGGCTTTCACGGAAGCTTTCGTGGAAGTAAATTACTTTCACCGAAGCTTTCGCGAAAGTAAATTTGCTTCCGCGGAAGCTTCCACGGAACCTAACCCTAACCCTAACCCTAACCCTTAACCCTTCGTGGAAAATTTCGTGGAAGCTTTCGTGGAAACTTTCGAGGACGTTACTTCCGTGGAAGCTTCCACTACTTCCATAAAAGCTTCCGTGGAAGCTTTCGTGGAAGCTACTTCCATGGAAGCTTTCGCGGAAGCTTTCGTGAAAGCTTCCGGTTTTTTTCTTCCATAACTTCCATGAAAGCGGAGGAAGCTTCCACGGAAGCTTTCATGAGCTTCTACGCAAAAAACAAGTAGTGCAAGAGACCAGGGCATCGGCAATATTGATAATACGGTTACTATGTGCCAGCCCAACATACCGGCACTATTCAGGGCATCGGCACTATTGGGAATACGGTTAAAATGTGCCAGCCCAATATACCGGCACTGTTCAGGGGACCCGCACTAATAGGGAAAACATGTACTATGTGCCAGCCCAAAATACAGGCACTATTCAGGGCATCGGCACTATTCGAAATACGGTTACCATGTGCCAGCCCAATATACCGGCACTATTCAGGACACCGGCACCATAGAAAAATGGCTCCTACAGAGATATACTGTATTAAGGAGTTCCAGTCGCGCCAAGCGGTTAGACCGGCACTACAGGGGGCAGTGGCACTAATCAACCGGCACTATTGAGACCCGCCCCCCGCCTCCCCCGCACGGGACTAAAACCACACTGTGTTGCGAGCTACTACTGTATAGGGAATTGCAGTCGCACCAAGCGATTCGACCGGCACTATCGGGGGCCGTGGCACTAAGCAACCGGCACTATTGAGACCCCCCCCCTCCCCCGCGCACTGTACTAAAACCACGCTGTGCAGAGTTACTACTACTGTAATATGGAGTTCCAGTCGCGCCAAGCGATTCGACCGGCACTATCGGGGGCCGTGGCACTAATCAACCGGCACTATTGAGAGCCCCCCCCCCCCCCCCCCCCACAGCACCGTGTTGGGAGACAAGGTTGTGACACATGGTTAGTGTTTGAGCGGTCACCGTTCTCTGACATGACTCGGTCTGGCTCAGCGCTTTTGCTACGCGTGCTATTTGAGGTTAGATAAGGTGCGTATCTGAACTTTTTTTTGTTTGTTTGTTTCCTTGGACTCGTGAGGCGCGCTCTCTCTCTGTACTAGATCCATCACTCCAAAAGCCGAACACTTTTTTGAGAGAAAAAACGATCCTGCAAAATGAGGTGAACGTGTCAAAATCCCACGGTGTCCCGCGAACGCGAGAAAAACTCATGGCACCTGACACGGTGAAAAAAAAGATTCCACCATTATTTATTTATTTATTGAATACCAGGTAATAGTTATTTTTTTGCTGAGGCAATCCACACTTCTTCGGGAGCTCTAAACGAAAATAAAAATTTGAAAATTTGAAAAAATTGGTGATACCCGATGACCAAACAAAAAAAAAAGGGATTTTTTTGCGAAAACATGATTTTTGGGTTAGGGGCCTTGGAAAAAAAAACAGACAACAAGTGCTTCCTCTTCCTCTGTTGTCGTAGCACGCACCTCGTGTTGTAAGACACAAATTGAGGTAGGTAACCCCCCCCCCCTCCCCCCCGCGCGCGCGCCAAAGTAAACAGAAAGAATAGAAAAAAAGGAAGGGCTAGCGCTAAGAAAAAAGGTGAAAGAGGAGAAACACTTACGAGATGTACGGAGGGTTGAGGGAAGATATTGGAATAAAACGTATCTGCACGGCATGACTAGGCAAAAAAGCTGAAACTGCGCTTTCGTGTAGGGGGCCTGGACCTACCACAAAGAAGCAAGAGATATACCAGTAGTCGGGAGGAGGACGTGGCTACAAACATGTGCCCGTGTTGCACAACAACAGAGAGTATAGGACTCGTATAGTAGGAGAACGCGAAATATACAAGGAGGAACGGGATGCGTTAGCGGAGGAGATGAGGAAATCACACGCATGTGGCATGGAAGAGTTTGGTAGACTAGAGAGTAGGGAGAAAACGATCGCTATCCTGGGAGATAGATGGTGGCCGCAGACGGCCAAACAGGACGGGGATAGGATAAGCAAACGGCTTCTATGTACTGTAATGTATGGGAGAAGCGTAATGAGCGGCCAAATGTTGAAGGTGTCTCTATTAGGAGTAGGAATGGTGCTCCGTCTCGAAAGAGATTCGTGGTCAATGGTCAAATGACTAAGGCAAGCAACAAATGAGCATCCCCCCCCCCCCCACGCGCGCGTGCGCCTACCCCCCCTAACGTATATATATATACAAGATCTCCCTTCGGAGTGGGCACATGAGAGCACAGCGGATGGGGGTGATGCAAGACGAAAGCAAACAGTGATATAGATTTGAAACGCCTCTTTTCCCGCAACAACCCGCTGCCGAAACACAGCGCGAACCACTTTCTGTACGAACGCATACGGATGTTCAGCCCGTGTCAACACTGCTGAGCGGCGCACCCAGCCCCTAAGTAGTATGACGATATTATGTTAAACTAAAAAAAAATGTATAATTGAAAAACAGTTTTCAGTCATGGATCGCTATCATTATTATTGTGCGCGTTCGAAGGTGACAGAGTGCAGTAGTGAAGGGAATTGGCGTGGAAAAGAACAGTGAGAATGTTTGGCTGGTGAGGGTCAGCCGGCGGTGGGTAATTTGTTCCAGCGACCCGGACTTCTATGGTCACCCCGTATAGTATCTCGGCGGCCGCTACCCCTGCAAAACACACCACCAACAGTTCCGGCCCCAGATTTTGCATACAGAACCGGGTGCTCCTGTACGGACGCTCGTGTCAACACAGCTGCGCATAGCTGTGCCTTACAGCTGTGCCTTACAGCAGTGCTCGTAGCTGGCATATGACGATTTTCTGTTGAACTATGACTTTTTTTTGTTCAACTGCTTCTGTCGTTGTGGCATATGTATGCGATTTTTTGTTGTTGACGGTGCAGCTCCCATGCAAGACACAGCAATAGCAACCCCGGCCCCACTCCCGCGGCCCCAGATATACAGAAGAACCGGCTGCTCCTGTTACAGCAGCTGTGCCTGCTCTCAGTGCAGTGTGCTCAAAACGTGTTATTGTTCTAAATTACTGCTGCTGCAACTGCCGACAGCTGCTGCTGACGTGTTTTTTTTTGTGCAAAACACAGCAGCACAGCAACAGCAGTGCTGAACTGGTGGCCCTGTACAGACGCCCGTGTCAACATAGCTGTGCAGGTCTGCTCCTCTCAGCAGTGTGTAGGTCTGTGCCTCTCGGCAGTGTGCTTAGCTCTAGCTAGGGGCATTTTTTGTTCAACTATACCCTGCTGGAGTTGCTGTAAACGTGTTCAACCAAAAGAGGCAGCTGCTGTTTTTCTGACGTGTTTTTGGACTGTTGAGCCAACAGCCCGCCAACAGCCCGCCGACAGCCCACGGAAGCGGAAAGAAAAATGACAGTCCTGCGCCAGATTTTGGTATATAGCCTGTTACAGCAGCTGTGCCTGCTCTCAGTGCAGTGTGCTCAAAACGTGTTATTGTTCTAAATTACTGCTGCTGCAACTGCCGACAGCTGCTGCTGACGTAGCACAGCAACAGCAGTGCTGAACTGGTGGCCCTGTACAGACGCCCGTGTCAACATAGCTGTGCAGGTCTGCTCCTCTCAGCAGTGTGTAGGCCTGTGCCTCTCGGCAGTGTGCTTAGCTCTAGCTAGGGGCATTTTTTGTTCAACTATACCCTGCTGGAGTTGCTGTAAACGTGTTCAACCGAAAGAGGCGGCTGCTGTTTTTCTGACGTGTTTTTGGACTGTTGAGCCAACAGCCCGCCAACAGCCCGCCGACAGCCCACGGAAGCGGAAAGAAAAATGACAGTCCTGCGCCAGATTTTGTATATAGACATAATAGTTGGCCTCGGTTGGCACCGACGCTGTAAAAAAGCACATGTATATTGGGTTGGCGTTGGTTGGCACGACGCTGTGAAACATGCCAATCACTTCGTAAGCTAGACAACCAGGGTACCGTTTTTTTAGTTTTTGGCGGTCACCAGGTTGGTTATCGAGGAAGATCATATTGTGTGCGGGGTGGAGAACCCTAACTCCGCACAAGGGGAATGATCGCATCGCGTAGCGTGAATATGGTAAGGCACCCACGAGGCAGTTACATAGCAATACTCCATTGCTGTCTCTGGAGTGGCCACACCAGAAAACAAAGTATAACTCATTGGCGCTGTCATCCATAAGCAAGAAAGTAGGCACAAGGTGCCAAAGGTCGTCTTGCGAGCGGTTCTTGGAAGGATGCAGTTCACACTTCATGCGACTCGCTGAACACCTCACGGCGCTTCACGCTTGGCGCAAGCAATGTCTGCCTGGTTGGTGAAACCCCGACGTGCTCCGTCCCGGCATAGTAGAGATGCGAGGGTCTATGGTCATACGACTACGGACATGCACAAACTGAGTACACCCCCCCCCCCCCCCCGCGCGCGCCCTACCGTTTGTGCTGCACCTCCAGTCATCCCGCGCTAGGGTTACAGCAGAAATTTCTGAGCTCGGCATACGAGGAGCTCAGCATCTCACCCCGAATATATGACTTCGAAGGACAAACATTCACTCGCGCAAAAACCCGACCAACATTTGTGTGCGCGATATTACGGGTCCTGAAACCAACACCGCCATATACTCGTCAAAAGTGTTTTATACTAACACCGGCAGTACTGTAGTTCCACACGCGAGGAAGAGCTCAACCCGCGTACAAACCGTTTCGGCCGAAGATGTTCAACACGTACCGTGGGATGACCCTCGCCCCCCCCCCCCCCCCTCCCAACAACCACCCACCCACCCACCCACCCACCCACCCACGCACCCACAATCTTGTAGCATGTAGCATGAGCTCTGCCTCAGTCCCACCCGCATTCCTGCCTGCTTGTCTCTCTACCAAACCCTGTCTGGGCTGATAATGCTGACGCAGGTAATGGGATACGCGGACCGTCTTAGCCTCGTGTCACTGGGGCAAGGACAAGGCCCATACGCCGCGGAGCTCGTGGAGAAGGGCACGAAAACGGGGGACTGGGTTTTGCTGCAGAATTGCATGTGCGTGTTGCGCGCGCGCCGTCCCGAACCACGCCGTGCCGTACCGTACCGCACCTTTCCGTAGCTTTACTGTCCCACTTTAACTTCTCGGGGAGGTAGTTTCGAGTGGGTGCCGTTTTTTTTTTCCCCCTGTGTACATGGCGTTAGTTTTAGTTTTCCGTGACGTGAATACTTCGAACGATAGCCTTTTTTTTTGTTTTTCGCGCGAGCTTTTCTTGCTATATTCGAACAAAGAAGAAGTAACCTGCTTATACAAAAGATCGCGCGACATCAACAGCAACAACGGCAACGAACTGCTGCTGGTTTTCGGCCGGTTTGATAGCGCGCTTTCATATATTGCAGTGTTGGAGTTCTTCCACGCTAAAAGGTATGATGCCCCCCCCCCCTGTGTACCTACCCATTGCTGTCTCTGGAGTGGCCACACCAGAAAACATAGTATAACTCATTGGTGCTGTCATCCATAACCAAGAAAGTAGGCACAAAGATGCCGAAGTCCGTCTTACGAGCGGTTCTTGAAAAGGATGCAGTTCACCCTTCATGGGACTCGCCGAACACCTCACGGCGCTTCGCGCTCGGCGCAAGCAACGTCTGCCTGGTTGGTGAAAACCCGACGTGCTCCGTCCCGGCATAGTAGAGAAGGGTCTGTGGTCATACGACTACGGCCATGCGCAAACTGAATACACCCCCCCACACCTGTGCTACGTACCTGACAGCGTGCAGAAAAAGCCATTCAAATCTCCAGACACCCGTCTCCTACCCCATCCCTCCCTCCCTCCCTCTGTAATTTCCTCCCACAACCCCCCCTCCCTCCGTTAATTGGAAAACTCCCCCCCCCCCCATCCCCCTCTCCTTTCCGAACAGGCTCGCCAAGTCATGGATGCCGGCATTGGAGAAGATGGTGTTCGCGCTGGCTGATGCTACGGCAACAAACGACCCAGGGTTCCGGCTGTTCCTCACCAGCGCCCCCGCTACCTATTTCCCGGTGTCCATCCTCCAAAACGGTGTGAAAATGACCAACGAACCGCCCAAAGGGATTAAGGCTAACGTGGCCAGGTGAGGGAGGAACGGGAGGGAAGGAGAAAAAAAAGGGTATGGGCGGGGGCGGGGGGGGGCGGTACCCATACAATGTATGGCCGGTAGTCTTGTTGTTTGCCGTAGGACCATGCGGGGGGGGGGAGGAGGGGAAGAAGGGGGGGAGATGGGCGAAGGGGAGCGGGGGGGGAGAGGGGGGTACTCGATATTCATGCATGGCTGCAGTCGTATGACCATAGACCCTCAGGGGGGGGGAGGGGGGGGCGGAAGGAGAGGGGGGAGAGGGAGGGGGGGGAGGGTAGAGCACCATACTCAATCGCATTTAGCCCCTCCACAACAGCATACATTATCCAACTCAAAACTCCACGATTAATAATTTTTGCCTAGATAAGCCTTGCGCCCAGGCCAGTGACGACGCGCCTCAAAGGCTGACTGCGGCGTCGAGGGCAGGAAGAAGAAAAAAACAAGTATGAAACAACCAAACTAAGAAACAAAGTAAAAAAATAAACAATAAAACAAAAAACAATCAACATAAGAAACAATCAAAATAAGACACAAGAGCAGAGTAACAAACAAAGCAAAAAAAAACAAAAAAACAAAGCAAAGTAAGAATAAAGCCTAGATAACATGCAAACAAGAAAATGAACACATGCGAAAAAACCGAAAATACAAGCAGTACACGGAACTAAGCCCGTGCCAAGAGCTTGCGTCGATCGTTTTTCCTTGATCCGTTCTTCCTAAAACGCGTGAAACCAAAATAAACAAACTTCAACCGAAGGTCCTGGGCTAACCTGATGAAGGAGGAAGAGTGGGAGACCTGCGCGAAGAGGGACGAGTTCAAGAGGATGATCGTCGGCCTCCTCTTCTTTCACGCCAACATTCAGGTGACCCCTTGCCCCCTCCCATCCCCACCCTACCCCTTCCCTCTTCCCCCGGATAAACAAACAGTTTCCATTAATACGTAATATATGGAAAAAGTGTGCTGAGCGCCCAAATGTTGGAGGTGTCCCTATTAGGAGTAGGAACGGTGCCCCGTCTCGAAAGGGATGAGTGGTCAATGGTCAGATGACTTAAGGCAAGCAACAAATGAGTACGCCCCCCCCCCCCCCCCCCCCCCCCCCCTCTTCCCCCGACTAGAGGTGCACCTGTTTTGTTGCTGAGCCATCGTTAAGAGTAGGCTCACCCTTGACCGCAGCGTGTGTCATGGGTCGTCGGTTGACCTGGTCTTTTTTTCTTTCTGTTGCTTTATTTCTCTCTCCGTCCCCCATGTGTGACATGAACATGAAGGAGAAGGAGAAGTAAAGAAAACAAGAAAGAAAACTATAACGCTGACAGGAAAAAGGTACAAGCGAAATCGATCGCATACGTGTAATACATCATGGCGGCGAGAGCGAAAGGACAAGAACAAAATCGTGCGGCACGTATTTGTCACCGCCGAGAGAGAAAGGCGATTCGCCGAAGCCCCACGATTCGCACAACCACCACCCCGCCTCCCTCCGTCCCTCCCTCCCTCCCTCCCTCCCTCCCTCCCTCCCTTCCTGCGCCGCCGTGGCTTTATTCCCTTCTTTTTTTTTAATGGTAATATTTTGGTTTTCGGGACGCTTTTTGTCCGTAAAATCGGTTTGGGCTGCCGTGTCGCGCATTCGTATTGGTAGTTTCTGGCCTTCAATATCTGTTTTGTTTTGTGTCGCGGTTTGCGATTGTCACTCACACACGCTGATTCACAATGACCTTATTTTGTTTCATGTCGTAGAGAGAGACCACATATATATATCGGGAGGAAGGGGTGTATTTTCGTAACTAATAATTATTTTCCAAATGTCGAAGCGCTTCAGACGGTATCGGATAGCAAGCATTGTAACAAGTTTAACGGGTCCCGCAAGCAGCCACGTGACCCATCATGTTCTTTGCTGGGAAGATGGTGGTTGCCGCTATATGTCCACGGGGTCACAGAACCCCAATCCTGTCCTCACAGACGTCCCTCAACTTTTGTATGACCGTGCCCTCTGACTTGGTGGAACCGGCACCTGGCGCGTCTGTGGTGATCGTTTCTATTTCTGCTAATATCCTGCAGGAACGAAGGAAATTCGGGCCATTGGGTTGGAACATCCGGTACGCGTTCGACGAGTCCGACCTGGAAACTTCCATCGCCGTTCTCAGAAAATTCTTGGAAGAGCAGGTGGGGAAAATGCCGCTCAGGAATCGTTTTGTTGTTGCTGTTGTGGTCGTTATTTCTCCCCGCCTCCATCAGCCATCTTCTATTCGATCCCCCCCCCCCCCCCCCCCGGAATTCGCCTTCCCCCCCCCAACTCCCCCCCCCAACTCCCCCCCCCCAACTCCCCCCCCCCCCGCCCCCCCTATGATTCCCTACCCCTCCAACCCCCCCCCCCCCCGTACCTCTCCTCCCCTCCTCAAACATCCGCTTTCCTGTTGGTACTCCCATCGTTTGATCAGGACGAAGTACCGTGGGATGCCCTGCGCTACGTGACGGGACAGATCAACTACGGCGGGAGGGTGACCGATGATTGGGACCGTCGATGCCTGATGAGCATCCTCGGGATCTATATGAACGATGGCATCCTGCAGCCCGATTACAAGTTTAGTGGTTCCGGCGTCTACTTTGCGCCGCCCCCGGGCCCCTTCCAGGTTTGGTTTGGATTGGGCTTGGCTTGGCTTGGCTTGGCTTGGCCTGGTTTGGATTGGGCTTGGCTTGGCCTGGTTTGGATTGGGCTTGCTTGGCTTGGCTTGGCCTGGTTTGGATTGGGCTTGGCTTGGCTTGGCTTGGCCTGGTTTGGATTGGGCTTGGCTTGGCCTGGTTTGGATTGGGCTGACTTGGCTTGGCTTGGCCTGGCTTGGCTTGGCTTGGCCTGGTTTGGATTGGGCTTGGCTTTGCTTGGCTTGGCCTGGTTTGGATTGGGCTTGGCTTGGCTTGGCTTGGCCTGGTTTGGATTGGGCTGGCTTGGCTTGACTTGGCTGGGCTTGGCCTGGCTTGGCTCGGCTTGGCTTGGCCTGGTTTGGATTGGGCTTGGCTTGGCCTGGTTTGGATTGGGCTGGCTTGGCTTGGCTTGGCCTAGTTTGGATTGGGTTGGGTTGGGTTGGGTTGGGTTGGGCTGCCCTGGGCTGATCTGCGCTGAGTTGAGCCACGTTGGGCTACGTATGCTACATTGATTTTTGGTTTGGTTAGACTGGCTGTGTTTCGTGCCGCGAAACAACCTAAAATAGGACTAGCCGCGCCTCCGGCTTGTCTACGTACACCATACGAGCGTCTTGCTATTTAGGATACCACACATCGAAACTAACGTATTACAAGTATTACAACAGTGATATTTTCGACGGTGTTTTTGTCCGAACCCTCAGGGTGTGAGCGACTACTTCGCGCAGCTTCCGACGGTGGACAACCCCGAGATTTTCGGCATGCACGAGAACGCCAACGTGACCTTCAACTCCAACGAGTCCCTGGGTCTCATGCAGACAGTGAGTGCAGCTAGTAGAACACACGCCTCCTCTGTCACCAGAAAGTCGTTATTCCCGGTGGTGGTGGTCGTGGTGGTGGCGGCGGCGTTGTTGTTGTTGTTGTTGTTGTTGTTGTTGGTGGTGGTGGTGGTGGTGGTGGTGGTGGTTTTGGTGGCGGTGTTGGTGGTGTTGGTGGTTGGTGGTGGTGATTGGTGGTGGTGGTTGGTGGTGGTGGCTGGTGGTGGTGGTTGTTGGTGTTGGTGGTATTGTTGTTGTTGTTGTTGTTGTTGGTGGTGGTGGTGTTAGTGGTGGTGGTGGTGGTGGTGGTGGTCGTAGTAGTCGTCGTGGCGTGTCCTCGAAAACGTGAAAGCGTGGTCTACACTCAATGTTAGGGTTGTTTGCCTTGGATGGCGGCGTTCGATGGTTTCAGTATAAATTTTTACTATGGTACTCACTATAAATTTTTACTATGGTACTCTGACCCGGTAACTGATACCACTCTCTCCGTAAACACGTGTAAGCAACATTTGGTGTCGTAGAATTCGCGTACAAAAGGTGCTCATACCTCCGGACATGGCGAATACAAGGCCAGATAAGAAGTGTCAGCCAGCACTGCCGTGAGAGTAACTTTTCTGCGCGTCACGCACAAGAAGAGGCTTTGGAGTGATTGTCATGGTGTTTGGCGCAGCGTTGCTCACCGTTCATTTGACTGTGGAATGGCGCTCATATCGTGAAGATCAAAACAGCACGAAAGCTTTGAAGACGACCGCAAAAGGAACGGCGGGGGGCGGGGGGGCCGGGGGGGGGGGGTCAATCGCGCGAGTGACCCAGAGGCAACGAAAAAAAAGCCTCCAAAAAGTGACCCCCCCCCCCCTCCCCTACCCCCCAAAGCAACCTGGGTTAGAGGTGCGATTCACATTCAACACCATCGTGAACCCTGTCTGGGACGTCAGAGAGAAAAATTGACGACGTAACATTGACGATTACGGGCATCGAGCACTGCTGGTTCAACTGGCGAGGGGAAAGACAAGTGCAGTCCGAGCTACAGCGAAACACAAAAACACTGATACGCTGTACGGGAGGAACCGGGGGTGCATGCAGCATTCACGATCCCTACTTAGCTCGTACTACTGCTTCGCGCTGACGCCGCTATTTTGCTCGTGCAGTAGACGCCTTGAAAACATCGCAACCATTGGTTTTATTTGGGGGGTCTCTATACTATAATCAAGATATAATCAACTCTCACAAGGGCTACTAGTAAAAGCGGCGTGCTGTGTACATGCACTGGTCTGGCCCTTCGTTAGTGCGATTATTCCTTGCGACACGACAACAACCGCATTAAAGTGGGACCCCCGCACCATCCTGGGATGGTGCAGTACAGTAGTACTCTGTAGGGCGAGGTAGTGACAGGCGATTTTCACCGCACTGAACCGGGCCGCCCGCACTTAAAGGCACCGCATTATATATAGAAACCCAGCCAACGCAACGCGCAGCTCTGATAAAAAAAGCGCGACTCGTGTTCGATCTTCTTCAACGCTAACCGCAATTTTTCGTCGAGAAGCGTTTGTTTTAATCCCAAGACAAAATGAGAAATAATAAAAAAAAGGCAAAAAAAGCGCGACCTCATGCTTTATTTTTATTTTCAAAACTAAACCGGTACGCTTGCCTTATTTTTCTTTTTTTTCGTCGTCGAGTGACAGATTCTATCCCTCCAGCCGCGCGAGGGCGGAGGGGGCGGGGGCCGAAGCAACGACGACATCGTCACGGAACTTGCCGAAGAGCTGGAGGCTCAGATCCCGCCCTCTCTTGAGGACGAGGACGCAGGGGCCACCACGTTCGTTGTCCAGGTATACATATGTTCATATCTATATGCGTGAAAAATGTTGAGTCATAGATAGCTGTTGCATGCTACGGCGGTGCGGCGGTGCGGCGGTGGTGGCACTTTTGGGGGGCAAATAATTTCCGACTTTATCCAGGGGGCTTTCCGCGGGTCGGGTCAGGGTGTTCAGGCCCGACCCACGAGATCTGAAAACCTCCTGACCCAAGCCGACCCGACCTGATCCGACCCGACCCGACCCGACCCGACCCGACCCGACCCGACCCGACCCGACCCGACCCGACCCGACCCGACCCGACCCGACCCGACCGACCCGACCCGACCCGACCCGACCCGACCCGACCCGACCCGACCCGCGAGATTTGGAATACCTCTTGGTCCGACCGTAGTTGACCCGACATGTTTTGAAAACCTCCTGATCCGTGAAAAAGCCCCGAAAATATCCACGTCATTTGGGTCCCTGGAGCGATAGAGGTATTAAGGTATACCTTTTTTTGGCTGAAATGGTATTAAGGATGGCGCGTGCTTCGATAGAGTTATTAAGGTATACCTTTTTTTGGCTAAAATGGTATTAAGGATGGCGCGTGCTACGATAGATGTATTAAGGCATACCTTTTTTTGGCTGAAATTGAATTAAGGATGAAGTATTAAGGTATACCTCTTGCTGGCTATTTTACTTTTGAAATAACAGGGTTCTCGTTAACCATTGGTCTGTTGTTAATATGATGGAAATCGTTGGCTGACGTCTGTTTTTTGCTTTTTTTTTGCAGGACAACGGACTGCTACCTTCCCTGGCGATCGTGCTGAAGCAGGAGATGGTGAAGTTTAACAGGCTGCTGGCGGTCATGGTGACGTCCATCATAGAGCTCAAAAAGGCCATCAAGGGGCTTGTCGTCATGTCTCAGGCGAGTCTTCACTGCCCAAACATGCCACCAAGGCATTAATCACTGTGATTTCTATAAACACAACTGTTTTTTTTTTCTTTTGAGCAGGCTTCCTTTTTTACAAAAAAAATTTGAGCACCACTAGCCACAGCCTCAAGCAGGGCGACCTAAATGTTTGTAATCCGACATTTGTGCAGCATGAGTTGAGGCTCCAACACCGACCACTCATAATGGTGGGACGTCCTCAAAAACGCCATCTAAGGGCTTAGCCGTCGTGTCTTAGGCGAGTCTTTGGCCAAAGGTGCGGTTAATAGGTAAGACATCGTTCTTTAGGGGCGCGTCAAGGGTCCTTTGTGGCTATAAGATGGTATTCGTTTTAGTATGGGAGGGCAGGCAGCCAAAAGGCTAAGCCAAACCGCGGTCGTAATTCTCATGTGTTTTTTTCTCCGCGTTGAAACGTACGATGCTCACTCAATCCCTACGATGCTAAATCGACCAACTATGTGCGCATATTGAAGAGGAATCATAACCCTTGCATTTTGCGCAATCACCGCGCCCCCCCGCGCGCCCCCCCCGTGGCCGACTTATATCCGCCGTTCACCCCGGATCACGCTTGTTTTTTCGACAGGATCGATTGACCATATATATGTACTATTGAAATATGGAATCTGCAGTCCATGAGCATCTATTTGATTCGTAGTCACCACCTTCTGTACACTAAGTATCTTAATCTAGAGGCAGATAAATGCAACATGCCGGGAATCTCGGTGTGTGTTATTTCCCATTGGTATGTTGTGTATTCAAGATGTTACTAACTTTCCACCATAAGTATCTGGGAACGTTTCGGGGGATGTCGCGAGGAACTTCACTATTGGACGGTTTGTCGGTAACTACAACAACCCGTATTGCACATCTGCCCGTAACATGGGCATTGCGCCGTATCGATCAGGTGGCGGTCAGTCGATCACTCCCCTCCTTCTTTTCTTACTCCTCCTTCGTTTCCATGCTTTGGCCACATAAGCGCCACTTTCAAACCATCTTGTTTGTTCTTCACAAGTGATCCTAACAGAGACTTTGGTGCCACCTCTGCAACTCGAAGCACTGAGACAGAGCCTCGAGACGTGTCAGTGTTTCCTGTACGCCAGCCTCATGAACGGTCCAGTTCATCCTCTCTGACCCCTTCTCCTCTCCCCCCCCAAAAAAACGCCTACACATACCCCCTCCCCTTCTTCGACAGGACCTTGACCACATGTATACAAGCTTCATGAACAATCAGGTCCCGGCGCTATGGACGCGCGTGAGCTTCGCCAGCCTTAAGAGCCTGGCGTCGTGGAACAAGGATCTCTTGTTCAGGCAAGATATTTAAACCCTCACCCAAATCCCAACCCCCAACCCCAGCCCTGACCAACATCTTACCTTGAAACCCCCACCCCTAGCCCTATCGTCAGCCCTAATCCTATCCCTATCGTAGCGCGGTAAGGGTTGGCGGGTGGGAGTAGGGGGGTGGGGGGTGTACTCAGTTTGTGCATGGCCGTAGTCGTATGACCATAGGCCCTCGCATCCCTACTATGCCGGGACGGAGCACGTCGGGTTTTCACTAACCAGGCAGACACTGCTTGCACCAAGCGCGAAGCGCCGCGTGGTGTATTCGGCGAGTCGCGTGAAGGGTGAGAGCTGCATCCTTCCAAGAAACACCGCTCGTGTACATGTGGTCAATGAGTTATACTTGTGTATGGACTTCGGCACCTTGTGCCTGCTTGTTTATGAATGACAGCGGCCAATGAGTTATACTTCGTTTTTTGGTGTGGTTACGATAGGGGGGGCTGGGGGTTACCACAATTTTCACCGAATTTGATCCACTCGCGCGCGAGTGGCTCTGTATCTCACTTGGAGGGAGAAAACATACTTTACAGGCGATGTTTTTTTTTGCCGCACGTAGCTTACCATTCCATTTCTTGCGGATTCGTATCGCAAAAGGGGTAGCATAGCAGCGATGAAAGTTTACTTGAGACCGCGAAGGAAGTGGGGGGAGGCGTCACTCGCGCGAGTGACCCCGACACCAACTGCAAAAACAAAAAAAGGCGCCCAAAGGGACCCTACCCTCCCGTATAGCCTAAGCTGTGGAACAGGAAGCTCCGGCTCATGTAAGATGCTAAACCGTAAGAGCCCTTGTTTTTGTTGTCGATGACAAGCCGACGACATGTGTTGATGAAAAGGTAACCGTACGATATTTTTTTGCTACTACATCATAATTTGAACAAGAAAAACAGCAGCAGCAAATCTCTCTCTTTACTGTTGTTGTTGTTGACAAACTGGTGTGAGCAGAATGAGCTTCATGCGCGGTTGGCTGAAGGAAGGACAGCCGGCGTGTTTCCCCCTGCCGGTTTTCTTCTTCCCGCAAGGCTTCATGACCGGCACGCTGCAGACCTTCGCGCGAAAATATCAGGTGGAGAAAAATAAACGTAATATTCTACTGGAGTTGACGATAATTCGACGCGGGAAGACAATGCTGAATTTTTCTCGCGATGAAAAATGAAGTCACGTACCGTAGTGGGGAGGGGGGAGAAGGGCCCGCTATGTGACCCCGGATCAGAGGTACTACTACTGGGAGGGAGCGCGAGAGAAGTGCGAAGGATAATAAATGGGATGGAAACAACGAACAAAAACAAGCAGGGACGCGTGTGTTCTTCATTCAAAAAACATTTTTTGATCGCACCACAACAAAAGTCAGGTGACGAAAAAAAAGGAGTTACCATTGTAGCATTCTAGATGTGTATGTGCTGCCCTTCATACAAAACCGTTTCTTCTCATGAAAATATCAAGGGCAGGAAAAGCGTAACGTTCTATATAAAGTTGTGCGTGTTCTTGATACAAGAGAAAAAAAAAAACGCTCTTCACACGAAAACAAATATCAGGCGACAAAAATAATGGGAGTGTTGTTGTTCTAGACACGTGTGTGTGTTCTTCATATCGAAACCGTTCGTTAGAGTATTTATTGACCCTTGCACAAGAGACCGGGACAGCGGGTAGCGCTATGCATGGTATCCCCGTTTCCCCCTCTATTTATTGTGGAGGCGTTTGTTGCTGCTCCTCTGAAAGAGTTAGTTGGAGGGGAATTCCAAAAGTCCACGTGAAGTGGGCGCAGGATCAATAAATAATGCCAACAACGCGTGTGAGTGATCAAGTGAACCTATATGAGACCGCAACCTGCTCCGCTTGCGGCCGGTTCCTTTGTAACCCGGGCATCGCAAGGGTAGCTCTCAACATGACAGTAGTGGATCTTGAGAGGGTGGGGGGTGCCGAAACAAGCGTGGCTTGACTGCTGGCATCGACCACACGAAAGCAGCTCGAGCTACTGGGTCGGGGTTGACTCGAGCCTGATGGGGAACCCGACCATCAACACGGAGAGACTAGACTATGCACGGACGAGCTCGATGCATAATGCCGCTTGTACACGGCGCGCCCACACCGCAAAAGGACTCGCCGCTGTCAGCAGTCGCTAAAAAAGCCACAACTAGTTGTCATTTCTTGTGGTCGCTATTCTTATAACATTATTGGTAATACTGCTGTACGTCAGCCGTGACGAGTGCGATTGGATTTAGGGTCGATGCTCAACTTCGCAAGCTGCGTGAAACACCGGCCGCACGAGTGACTCTGCACCTCACTGAACAAAAACACGCGTTCGGGCAGAATTGTTTAGCACGGCGTAGCTATTTATTCTATTGCGGATTCATGTCGCAAAACTAAAAAAACGCAAAAAAATCAAGACCGCAAGGGACAGGTGGGTCCCTCGCGCCAGTGACCCCGGGCCCCTCCCAAAACAAGCCTCCGGAGTTAGCCCCCTGCGGTAGCTGTAGGCCGGTTATACCGGAGTGTTTTTGTGCGTCAGGACCGAAGCCGCAGGTACGTGGCGTGTCTCGGCTCTTTTTGACGTCGTAAGTGTAGATGCCATGCGAACGGAACCCCTGCCATGCGATTGGAACTCCGCCCACCGACGTTACACGGAAGGGGCCGGACGGACGACCTCTCGTGATTTCGTTTTGAAAAAATAAACAAGAAACGTTAACGTTGGCTGTGATACTTGGTATCTCATTTGCAACAAAAGAAAAACGTAATAATAATTTAAAAAAACGAAAATATATAGAAAAGTTGAATAATTATAAAAACAAAAAAGTTTTTTTTGTCTGTTTTGGTTTGTGTCCCACGACCGATATGTGGATGGTCACACCTCACCACATAATATCTGCAAAAACCGGGAAAAAAAAAAAAATGCGCAGGTGGCCATCGACACGCTCACGTACAAGTTCGACGTGATGCGATCGGACCCCGCAGACGTCACGGAAGGGCCAGACGACGGAATCTACTGCCACGGGCTGTGGCTAGAAGGTGGGCCAAAAAACAACAAAAAGAAAGCTCCTCACATCAGACAGTTCGCGATCTAGTTGGTTTCCGTTGGAATCTTTCACAGCCCTGACAGATCACGATCTAGATCATACTTCGAAGCATATTGACATTACTATATACCATATCCTAATAGCTGCCGTTGTGAGGGGTTTAGCATGGACCTGTATACATGTAAGAGTGCAGATCTAACCGTAGAAACGTTTGCCATAGATCGTGCGCATAGATCGTACGGCTCACACCCGGTACCGTGAGCTGGAAGGTGAGCCAAAAAAATAACAAGAAAAATAAAGTTGAAAAGATCCTCACATCAGACAGTTCACGATCTAGTTGGTTTCCGTTGGAACATTCCACGCCTATTAATAGAGCAGATCACGATCTATTTAGATCATCTACAAGATATCCTAACGGCTGAGGTGGAGGTGCTCCACTTTATTTTCTTCTGGCGCTCATTGCTTGAGGAGCTCCATTCCCTAGCCCGAAAAGATGCCTGCCACGACGATAGAAGTGAACCACTTTTTTTTTCTCTGAGGTTTCCTCAATTTGGAGGAGCCCCCGAACCCCTCCCTATACTAAATCCAAGTAATTCTGTCCCCAAAAACGGGTTTCCAGTTGTAAAGGGGTTAAGGCTTTTCTTAACCCCCCCCAAAAAAACTGTTGTTTTTTTTTGGAAGAAATATAAAACTGCTGCTACGAACCGGGATGAAAAATCCTAAAATAGACCAGGTATATACCTCGAGAATCATGCCAAGAAAAAAAGAAAAAAACAAAAATGCCGATTTTCCGACGATTTGGGGCTTTAAGGAGCACCGCCGTTCTGAAAACAAAATAGGCCCCCCAAAAAAAGGTATATCTCTATCGTAGCACGCGTCAAAAAAAAGGTATACCTCATCTTGAGGAAACTGAAAGCGTAACCCGGTAATTATACATACAAAATGTTAAAATATTATACATACAATAGGTATACTGCAAAAGAAAAAAGAGAAACGGGTTAAGAAGCCCCCCCGCAGTTTAGAAGGGACAAAAAAAAAAATGGCCCCCAAGTGCTCTAATGCTTTCTACACCAGCACTTGTCGTGTGTGTAAGAGTGCAGATCTAACCGTAGAATCATGTGCTGTTATAGACCATGCAGACAGATCGTACGGCCCGCACCCCGGTAGACCGTGAGCTAGATCACACAGGATCTTCCTCTGAAAGATCTAGATCATCAAGCAGGGAAATCGATTATCTGCCCGAAGTGTGGAACGCTTACGAGAGATCGGCGTTGGATTTTACGCTCGTGCTTCATTCACACTGTCGAGTGGCAGTAATAATAGTAATATATCAGCTGAACGCACTTACGAGTACAGAGTACCGGCACATGAGTAAAACTAAGGCCTGCGAAACGCTCTCTCTCTATACGACGCACGCGCAAAAAAAAAGCTTACCCACGCACAACGCCCACATACACGCCCAAAAACGCTCACACGCTCCCGACACACTTGCACACGTGCACGCGCAAAAAAAAATCACTCACATTCACTAAAAAACGCTCGTACACAAAACGCTAAAATAACGCTTACACGCGCGCGAAACCCCACACGAGCGCTTTAAGGGGCGAGATGGGACTCCGACGGGTAGAAGCCGCGCGAGGCCCGTCCGTGCGAGATGTACATGGACCTTCCCATAAAAACGCCCACAAACGCGCAGAAAACAACGCTGGCACACACACGCGCACGCGAAAAAGACGCTCACACAATACCGGAAAAAAAAGAACGCTCAGATTCTGCAAAAAAAAACGTCCAATACACGCGCAAAAAATACGCTTACCCACACACGCAAAACGCCCACGCCCACGCGCGGAAACCCCCCGACACGCGCGCTTAAAGGGGCAAGGTGGGACTCGGACGCGTGGAAGCTGCGCGAGTCCCGTCCGGGCGAGATGTACATGGAGCTACCGCTGATCCACTTCATGCCGGCGTCGGGCCACAAGACGGCGGCGGGGGACTACGCGTGCCCCGTGTACAAGACCGCGGAAAGGAAGGGGGTGCTGAGCACCACGGGCATGTCGACGAACTTTGTCATCGCGGTGGAATTGCCCACGGATGTTAGCCCGGATGTGTGGGTGTTGTTCGGCGTGGCCGCCCTGTGTAACCTGACGGACTGATCGGTTTTTGCATTTTATTTTTCGCGTTTTTTATCTTTGTGACTGTTCATTTTTTTGCGGGTTGTTTTTGTTGTTGCTCGTGGGGGGTGGGGGGGGGGGGGGCGGGGGTTACGGGTTGCTGGATGTTTTAACCTGCCTTGGGGGGTCGGAAAACGCCTGCCAAAAATGCCGTTAAAGCCTTTTGTGGAGTTACTATGCTAGATTTAGTGTAGAGGGGCGGTCAGTCAAGGGCGTCAGTCAAGGCGGTCGGCCAAGACGGTCTGTCAAGGCGGTCAGACAAGGCGGTCAATCAAAGGGTGAAGCCGCGGTCTCTTGACAAATATCGTTGCCGGCGGGAGACGGGCGGGGGGCGGGGTGGGGGGGAGGGGGTAGGGGGGGATGCTATGCACGGTTATGTGTAATATCAATATTAATAGACGTTTCAGGTCATTTTGATTGGCCGCGTCACCGAACGGGCTCTACTCTAGGAAGCTTTCCCTCAAAATCTGCTCTAGTAACTGTGGACCTAGGCTATCCATCGAGATGAAAAGATATTCATGCTGGGCGGAAATCTCGATACCATTCGAGTGATACTAACAGCAGTATGGGTGCCAAACGGCTTTTACACTTGGATGTAAATGTAGGGATCGTTCGTAATTTATTATAAATACAAAATGGTCCTTGTATAATTGTCCAGGGTGGGATTTCATCGCTGTCGGCGGTCGTCACGGGAACGAAAAATGTTCACACATTGGACAGATCACCATATATATCATAGATATCATAGATCATACAGATCATATAAATAATCTAGATCATACAGATCATACATGTGGTAGATATCATATATATCATACAGATCATGCAGATCATATAGATCATATATTGCGTACAGATCATACAGATCATGCAAATCCTGCCTACATCGATCGCTATGAGATGTTGCGCAGGATCTGTGTCGCACAGATCAAACCCCGGGAAACATAGGTGCTAGGTCATGCAGACCGTACGGATCCTATCCGGTAATAAGATATGCCAGTAGATCATGCATATATACTAGATATTAGAGTAGGGATCAATACAATCTGCCATGATCGATATGTACAGATCATGGAATGGAATCTAAGTTGTCCGATGTGTGAGTATGTATCACACCATGGCTCCGGTTTTAGTCGGTCGCCGGTGGGCTGTACGCAGCGCTCCTCGCCGTGATTTGTGTTGGTTGGCCTGCCGTGCCAATGATTTCGTCGTTTCGCGAGTATGTACCAGGTCATATATAGCACGTCGTGGTGTAGGTTTTGGAGAAGCAGAGGTGAGGAGTGAACATGAGTTCGAATACGTACGTAGACTGTACCAGTAGGAGCGAGCATGGGGTGCAAATGCGTACCAGATACGGGTACGTAACTCAGTAGGGGTGGGCATATATATATGGGTTCACATAAGCATACCAGGGTATGTGGTATCGCATGTCCTTTTTTTTGCGATATCCACCACCGTGTGCTCTCAGTATATATGCATGGTAAGTATGGTGTGGTAAGTCTGGTACTGGGGTGCCATGAATATTGCGAGATGCGGTATGATCATACTAGAATAACAGTCCTCACACGGTGTATTGTAGCACTGCGGGACAACTCGTGCCGGTTCCCGTCCTTCTATTGTCGTGGCCCAATACAACGCATCAACCTGTGGCAGACGGTTACGAATATACACACCCACATGCGGGGCGGGCGGGAGGGGGGAGGGGAGGGCAAAGGGGGGCTGTCCATGCGCCGGCCCGTATCTCATTGATAAAGGTAAAACTGCGTTTACAAGCTGTGTGTGTGCAAGGGGCGCCTGTTGATGCGCCGGCGGCTTTCTATTGTGTCGTGTTCTTCAACCAAAAGGTGTTAGCGAGCGGGGCAGGGGGGGCAGGGAGTGCCTGTCAATGCGCCGACTCTTCAACGAAAATGGCGTATACACATGGGGTGTGGGGGGGGTGCAAAGAGTGTCTGTCGATGCACCGGCGCCTATCGCATTCTTAAAATATAATGGCGTTTACAAAGAAAGGGGGATGGGCAACAGCAAGGAGCACCTGCCCCTGCGCCGCCTACCCATATCTCGAAGCATATTCCTAAAACGATTTGGCGATCGCGTTGCTTTCGACGAAAAAGCGTGGCCCCTCGATCGATGTTACTACAGCCCGAAAAAAACTGCCTTGTATATAACACGAGACTGCCGTCTGAGAATGGGTAACGCCTTGAGTGGTTTTCGATCAAGAATCCGTGGGGTCGGCAATCGGTGATTTTCAACAAGAAGAGTCGTAGCAAAAACTTGTTTCGGTCCGGGAGGGCAATCGTGGTGAAGGACACTTAATCAAACGAGGCCTGCTAGATGTACGACAAGAGGCAGCACTTTTTTGGTGAAAAAAAACAACAAAACAAATTTCTGAATTTTTTTTCGAGGACTCCTTAACCCAATATCGCTGGTTTTTTTTTTTTGTCAATTTTAATGGATGCCATTGTTTTTGTTTTTGCGCTTAGCAAACGTGATTTGTAATGTCGGTGTACAAAACGGTTTCATATTGCGCAACGAGAATGGCCTGAAAATTCCGACGATTGGGGTTGAGGAGTCCCGTCGTTCAGGAAAAAAAATAGCCAAATAAAGGTATACGTCTATTGTAGCACACGTCCCTCTCGGGCCAACCCGACCCAACCCGACCCAACCCGACCCGACCCGTGATATTTGAAAATCTCCTGACCGGGGACCCGATGCGACAACGTGATATTCCGCACACCCCTGTCGACTCGACCCGACCCGACCCGACCCGTGAGACTTTGAAAACCTCCTGACCGGAGCCGACGCGGCACGTGAGATTTTGAAAACCTCCTGGCCCGACCCGACCCGACTCGACTCGTGAGACTTTGATAACCTCCTGGGGACCCGACCCTACACACGCGATCCGTGATATTTCGAACATCTGCAGAGCCGACCCGACCCGACCCGACCCGACCCGACCCGACCCGACCCGACCCGACCCGACCCGTGAGCTTTGAATCTCCTGGGACCCGACCCGACGCGACGCGATCCGCGAAATTTTGAACATTTGCTGACCCGACCCGACCCGACTCGACCCGTGAGATTGAAACCTCTTGGGACCCGACTCGACGTGACGCGACCCGTGAGATTTCGAACACCTGCTGACCCGACCCGACTCGACCCGTGAGAGTTTTTTTAATCTCCTGGCCCGTGGAAAAGCCCTGTTGGTTAGGAGTATGTTCCCAGCCGTTCCTATCCAATGAAACACCAAGGCGTGCCTTAAAGATTCCTCTAGCATGCCTTGGACGATACGAACAAAAAAAGCAAAGGCTCGGACCAAAAAAATACGATAAATACGATATCATCAAAAACAACAACAACAACAATAACAACAAAAACAACAACAACAACAACAACAACAACAACAACAACAACAACAACAACAACAACAACAACAACAACAACAACAACAACAACAACAACAACAACAACAAAAGATGCCAGCTTGGAGTTCGATCAATTTAAGGGTCGATGCACATCTTTGGAAGCTGCGCATTACTCCGGTCGCGCGTTTTTTACTCCTTCTTTAAATATATACGAATCCCCTGGATTTTGCCAAGGGCGATTTCGGTTCATATTCATCAATGCGCACTGATGTTGTGGTATACGACGCGTGCTACGATAGAGACATTAAGGTATATCTTTTTTTGGCTGAAATGGTATCAAGAATGGCGCGTGCTTCGATAGAGGTATCGAGGTATACCTTTTTTTGGCATGAAATGGTACTAAGGATGGCGCGTGCTTGGATAAAGGTATTAAGGGTATACCTTTTCTTGGCTGAAATAGTATTAAGGATGGCGCGTGCTATGATAGAGGTATCAAAGTGTACCTTTTTTCGGCTGAAATGGTATTAAGGATGGCGCGTGCTACGATATAGGTATTGAGGCATACCTTTTTTGGGCTGAAATGGTATTAAGGATGGCGCGTGCTTCGATAGAGGTATTAAGGTATACCTTTTCTTGGCTGAAACGGTATTAAGGATGGCGCGTGCTTCGATAGAGGTATCAAGGCACACTTTTTTTTGGCTGAAATGGTATTAAGGATGGCGCGAGCTACGATATATGTATTAAGGTATACCCCTTTTTGGTTTTCAGTTTCTGAACGACGGGGCTACTTAGCCCAAAAGCGTCGGAAATGTTTTTTTTTTTTTTTTGCGTGGTCATTCTCGTTGTGTAGCTAGGCCATGGAATTTTTCATTGCGGTGGTATCATAGCAGTTTTATTTTTCTCCAAATCAGTCTTTGCGGTTAAGAAGGACACGTCTTAAGCTCCGAAAGTGAGGGGTAGTATTAAGAAAACAAGTGGTGCACCTCCTCTATCATCGTAGCACGCGACATACACCGTTTGCAACGCTGGGATTTGGCCACCCCTGGGAGTGCTGCCTTCAATGAATGAATGAACCTTCTCGGCTATACTCGGCCACGTCGTCCAGACATTTGTCGCAAAAAGAAAAACAGTGCGACATAATGTGAACTCACAGCCCTTCTCCTCCCCATCGATATCTACAGTTCCAGCGGCGCGTGTGTCCCAACACACGGCACGGCTTCCCCTATGAAATCAGCATGTATTTGGGACGCCTCACAACGCCACAAACACAAAAAAAAAAAAACATAATAAACAAAAAAAGACCTCCAATCTTGACCAACCTAGGCACGCGTGTGACGCATACTGCGACAGAGGTGCACCACTTTCTTTGTGGGGTTTCCTCAATTTTGGGAGCTCAAGACCTCTCCCAAAAAAACTGATTTGGAGAGAAAAATGAAACCGTTACATACCGGATAATGAAAAACCCCCATGGCCTAGGTAGTTACACAACGAGAATCACGCAAAAAAAAATAAATGGGGCGTATTTTCCGACGATTTCGGGTTAAGGAGCCCCGTCATTCAGAAAACAAAATAGCCAAAAAAAGGTACACCTTAACACCTCTACGGCAGGACACGTCTAAACAAAAACAAACAACCGTCAATATTGGCCAACCTAGGCTCGCATGTGACGCATGCTGCGACAGAGGTGTAATGATTATAGCAAATTTAGGCAAAAAAAAATATATTTATATATATATATTTATATATATATGGTATATATATATATTTGATGTGGGACGGTAGTCCCTTCGCAGGTTTTCTTTCTCTGAGGGAGGTGTGGAGACACACCGAGGTGGGTTATGTGCGCAACCGCACGCTCGAGGGTCAACAAAGAGGAAACACCTCAGAGTCTGCCTCGAGGAGCCAGGATGATCTTGAAGTATTATAGTGATAAGGAGGCGGTACAATCTAGGGAATAGGGACTGGTATCCACATTGATGCAAATCCGAAATCGTCGTCACAACGATTTTCTTATTTCACCATGCATGATGAATGACCATGGCATGACCCATGCACCAAGGATGAATCACGACATGGACCAGAGTTATCCATGGACGCACCATGGATGACCATGCACGTCCATGGTGAAACACGACCCATGGCTTGCAGGACCATGGCATGGCCACGAATGATCAATGGCCATGAATGACCATGCATGACCATGATAAACCACAACCCACGGCTTGCAGGACCTTGGCATGGCCATGAATGACCATAGTCTTTTGCGTCATGATTTTTGTTGTAAGCCTAGGCTGGCCGTGGGATAGTCCAATGCGTTGCACGTTCATTTTCCACAAAAAACGGCGTTTTTTGGACGGGGTACTGGCCTTCTTTAAGCGAGGAGTTTCCAGAAAAAGAAAAGGGTCGTTCACCTCTAATGTTAGCATGTGTCATGTGTGCGGGCCTGCATCAGCCATCCCAGAGCCAGGTGCGCCGTTCTTTGGTAATAAACCGTCTTCGGGTCATATACTCGGCGACATCGAGGACATCGTAATTGAAAAATTTGAAAAAAAGTTTGCAGCCCTTCTCCAGTGCTCAAAAGCCCCA
This sequence comes from Undaria pinnatifida, assembly GCA_012845835.1. NCBI lineage: Eukaryota > Phaeophyceae > Laminariales > Alariaceae > Undaria > Undaria pinnatifida. Next base: position 14,523,992 of record JABAKD010000020.1, read on the forward strand.
GGCGTGTCCAATACCAATCTAGATTGTCTTGGGAGCGGTACGAACAAAGATCGAGGACCGGACCGCGCCTGCCCAAACAAAATAACCGCCCCGCGATCAGCCTCAAACTGTTGCAACCACCGATAGTTGCCAAGAGCAATCCAACACCAACCTGGAAAACCAAAGAGCAAGGTATCTCGCCCCTCCCATCCTCCCCGAGCTAAGAAAGTACGCACAAGGTGCGGAAGTCCGCCTCACAAGCGGTTCTTAATAGGATGAAGCGCACCCTTCACGCGATTCGCCGAACACCTTACGGCGCTTCGCGCTTGGTGCACGCGATCTCTGCCTGGTCGGTAAAACCCCGACGTGCTCCGTCCCGACATGGTTAGGATGCAAGGATCAAAGGTCTTAAGACTGCGGCTACGTATGAGGCTTGCTGGTGCTATGCTTGAATGTCGAGCGAACCGCACTCCCCCCCGTACACCTCACCTTGTTCCAGGAGACAGCTACTTGGAATGACGCACAAGGCCTTTTCTTGGGTAACAGGAAACATACGTACTTCGTCCCCTTAACCCCTTTACAACTGGAAACCCGTTATGGGGACAAAATTACTTGAATTTAGTATAGGGAGGGGTTCGGGGGCTCTAAAAGGGTTAACCAGCCGCCCTGAAGCACTGCAACCTACAGATGCTGCACGTGCACGCCAACCTCGCACATCACAGCACCCCCCCCTTGCCCCCCCTTCCCCCCCCCCAACGTACACAATGATGCATGTCGAGGCTCTGTCTCTTGTGATGAGAGCTGCAGAGATGGCACCGAAGCGTCTGTGAAGACCACTCGTGATGAAAAAACCCGACTTTCCCCGCAATTTGTATTTCTCAGCATCTAGAAAAATATACCTATTAATAGTGTACTTACGGTAGTTATTGCGAATCAACTATCAATAGATACTAGTGGACTGTAGAGCTCATATTCCGACACCAACACCCAATCAACCCCCCCCCCCCCGTTTATCTTTCAACAGGTACCAAGCACGTAAACACTTTCCACCTAGCCCTTGACAATGAACTAGCCCCTCCCCCCTCCCCCCATCCCACCCCCCCCATCGCCACTCCACCCCTCCGCCCCACCCCCGCCCGACCCCCGACCCAAAACCCAACGACCCAACGTAGACGTACGTAAATCTTAAAACAGCAGTTCCCGTCTACGTTAGTCGCTGAGAATGGCGCCGCACACAGCGTCCTGCAGCCTGCTGATGCTGTACTCATGGTTGAGAGCGTAGTTAAACAATACGCTGGCACCAACAACTGATTTCACAGCCTCGATCGCGATGGTCACCTATACAAAAGCGAGCGGCATACCCCCAGGTTTTTAAGGAGAGCGGAGGCGTGGTGCACAGCAAATGGGACCGCGCGTGTGAGGGGGGGTAGGGGCGTAGGGGGAGGGGGAGATAGCGTGCAAGAAGTCGATTGGGCAAAGCACGAGATACCCTCCACGAAGTCATACACTTTTCAGTAAGCGCGGCCGGAGCATCACACGCAGCTCTCAAAAAGCATGAGGTTTGGCACAATTATCAATCTCACAGCTGGCGTGTCTTTGTGGATGCAAAAACACATACGAAGTAGTAGTACAGTTAGTTGTTCGAAATGCATTCGGGGGGGGGGGGGCTTCGGATTTACCGCCGTTCTCAAAGTCGTACTATACAAGCTTGAGATAATTTAAAGCAGGCGATAAATCGGATACAACAGAGCGCGACATCACCGTTCCTACATAAAATAAAACAAGAGTTGAGAAACGTTGCCTCGAGTTTCATACCAAGCGCAAAAAATTCAGCTGCTTGTATGCTGACAGTGTACCACACACCGTGCCTCGCACAATAAATGGACCCTGCTGGCCCAAAACAAGACGCTTAGAGCTCCGTAGGTAGTGCCGCGTACTACGTACCAGCACGTACTGGTAGCTGGTATCTCCGGAATTCATTTTTTTTGTTGTTAACTAAGACATCGGCTTTCCATTAGCAACGAACGGTCTTCACGAAGTAGGTTTACAACGAGTAATATTTGCAAAACAAGAATTGATTTTGCGACCATTTTGGGGGGGAAAGGAGCACCTTTGTCGCTCGTTCAGAAACTAGTTTTGGCCAAGAATCGCTCCTAGCCGTATACTAGCCCGCGCCCGTTTGTTGGTGTATGGACCCTATCGGACCTTTTGAGAGGGGAAAAGCTACCAGGTACGAGAAACGATGACGGTACACAGCATTTAACCATTGCATGGCCAAAAATCCCCTTTTGCTGAATTGCAACTTGTATCTCTGTCTCGCATTTTGTGGCCACATAACTCTCTCGCCTCTTAAATAGGAGGCACCGGCACGGACGCTGCTTGTCGTGCTGGATATAGACGGGTGGAACTACCAGTTTAATGTGAAAACACACACACGACTCAGCGTGGGCTCGGCTTTCTGCTGTCGACGCCAAATGTGGGGCTGTGTGCCCCCTGGCCGGTTCTCTCTTGTGTGGTTGTAGTGTGGAGCACTCTTCGAGGTGGGTCGGTAGGTACCTCGGGTCACCACGGAATGGACTCTGGGGGACCTCTGGTGACTCTAAACTTGTGTGTAATGAGGCGGTGCTATCTAGGGGCAGGGAATCCGGTATCCACAAATCTTCGTTTACTGTCGGGCTCCAATGCAGTCTGTTGTAGGACACGCGAATTAGTACGCACATTCCTTTGTTTATTGTTGTACCAGGTACCTGGCATGCCACGCGCTTACACAAAAATATAAAGACCGCACTTTCTCCTTTTGTTGTTGTCGCTACCGAGTAGGTAACCCGATTTAAGAGCACTCCGTGACAAGCCGAAACAAGCGCTCTTGACCACCAAATTGCTCTCATTATCTGTAGTGAGAAATATATACCGGTACCAGGTATGGCAATTTTTTTTTGCATTTGCGGGACATGCCGACTTAACCGCCCGTAAGTCCCGAATGCTCTTTTCCTGGGCGCTCTTGAATCGGGGTACTCACCGGATACATGAGTCCTAAAGAGGGTGAACAGATAACAAGCAAGCGACCGTCCTTATATTTCCGCCCATAGTGGTTGAATTACAAAAAATAAAAATCCCCTCCACCAGCTGTGAGATCGAAGATTTCGTCGAAACTCATCTTTGCAAGCTGTGTATGATACTCCGATCGCGCGTATTACTGGGTGTGCGTCCTCTTTAACTATATACTTCTAAGTAGGTCGGCGACTCCCCTTAGAACTACTACTACAGTGTAGCTTGCTTGTACCAGGGTCAACAGGGTGAAGCTAATTAATCAATGCGTATATATAGTATGCAAAGATATAGTATCAGGCGTCGACGCATACTGTAGTCAACTGCTGTCTGAGGGGTTTACTTTCGGATCGCCCGACCTAAAAACGCCACCACAGGTGCGTCTGCTGTCCTCACATCAGGAGAAGACATGCTGACCGTATGCCCCTTGCCGACAGAGTCCGCGACGGCATTGATCAAGTCCAGCCTCTTCAGCCCAGAATTTCTCCTCCTAACGTCCACCCTAAACTTCCACCGCTTGTCGCAGGTCTTTTTCGTCTTCAAGGCGGCTACCTCGTCCGCCCTTCCCCCGTTTCCTTCCCCTCCCGCCGCCGCCACTGCCACCACCACCGCTGCTGCCGCCTCGCTCGACCCCCCGCTCCCTTCCTCTCCCGCCGCGCACTGCTGTGGTGGTGCTTCCTCGGTCGCGGTGGAGGCGCCTGCTGGTGTTAATGTTTTCCCCGTGACCAACCCCGCCTCCGCCGCCGTCGGGCTCTCTCCAGCTTCCGCCTTATTGGGCAGTAGCGCCACTCCTGACTTACCGGCACTCGCAGCATCAGCAGCAGCGTTCGCGTTAGCCTTATTAGGTGGTGCAACAGCAACCGACTCATCAAGCGGCGGCACACCCTCCGCCACTTGGGGGAGCGCATCATAAACCATAGCTTCCGCGGCAGATTTAAAGGCGTCGATCTCGGAGAAGGCTGTGACCTGCATCGGGGTCATGCGCTCCAGGAAGCGGCAGCGGCGCTGCCTCGTCGCCCTTATCCCGTCAAACACAGCGTCTACCAACTTTAGGACGTCGATCTTGGCATCCATGACGCAGACCATTACTACCCCCCTTACGGAGGTGTTAACGGACTTGAAGCGGTGGGATTTGGCTGTACCTGAGCGCAGTGCGTCTGCCTCTTGCCGTATCATCTCTTCCACTGACAGCGGAGGCTTTTCGGGTGCGTCGGCGGTGGCGGCGGTGGGCGTTGGCGTTGGTGTTGGGGTACCGGAAGCTGGGACGGTGGTGGTGGCAGATACTTTTGTCGGAGATTTGGTGGTGTTATCACTATCAGCTACTGCTGTTGCTGCTGCTGCTGCTGCTGCTGTGCTGTCGTTGCTGCCAGTGGCTGCATGGTCTTCGGGTAGACCCGGCGCCGCCCCTTTGGAGGCGGCGGAGGGTGCTGTTTCCGTCAATGCACCCTCCGTATCCTCCCCCTCCGCCTCATCCTGTTGCTCTTCTTCCGGGTACAACTCGTCGGCGAAAACATTGAGCAGGTCCACCAGCTCTGCGGTGGCCTGTCTGTCGTTGCGGACATCACAGGTGCCGACGACGGCCTGGTGACCCTTGACATTGCCGAGGTTCACCGCTGACACGCGGGGCCTCTTGCCCGGCTGCTGCTGCCGCTGTCCGTCGCCGTTAGCTTGCTGCTGGCCATCATCCCTCGAGCGCTTGGGTTGGGAGTGCATGTGCCACTTCTTCTTTGGCCCCATATTTCCAACAATCGACTAGTAAATACTTTAGGTGTGCGCCTTGAAAAAAATACTGTTCGTCGCAAGCGAGGGCGCAAGCTCTGCAATCCTCGGGAAGGATCGAAAGCGCGAGGAACGCTTGCCAAGGTATATCCCCGGCGCGGTGTGAAGACAGACCTAGCACAGCGTTTGTCGACCGGTGTGGTGGTGGTGGCGAGTTGGACGCATATTTGGTGGTTCACCCATCCCCGTTTCCCAGTTGCAGTACTGCCGCCAAACATGCCTTGAACTCCCTTATCGCAGAACAAACTCGAACTCGAGCACTCAGCACTCAGCGCTCAGCACGATACAGGAAAGGTGTGGGTGTAGTACGCGCAACGTGCGTGTAGTGTGCTTCTTCGAATGTGGGTGGTAGGGTCTTCATCCCTCAAGCGAAGGCTAGGTCCTCCCCTGCGCGGAGTGTGCGCTGTGATGCGATGGTGCAGCGCGACTGCTACGCCGGGCGTCGGAGAAGAGCCGCCGACCGTGAACGCTTTGCATCGACAGCCGGAGATGCTGTCGCGCTACGAGCCTAAGCTGATACGCAACTTCAGGTGTGCGCTAGCGCTACATTACATCGGCACACAGTGCAGGAGAACAGTATTGTATGGTCACGTACAACACTGCTGTTGTTTTGCTGTATCTGCAGGACCTCCATGATGGTTGTTTTGTTCATGAGGAGGATAAGAGACGGCTGTGTACGTACTACTGCTGTGCTGTGTGTACACATCTGCTACCTGGTGCATCATAGCATGGGCAGGTTAAAAGCACAGCAGTCCATACAGGACGCATCGACCAACAACACAGCTGAAGCTTGGCGGTGTGCTGCTTTACTCGGTCGAGGAGATCAAATTAGAGCCCTGTGTATTATACGTACCTCGCACAAATTTTGAAAGCAAACAGTGCAGTACTGCAGCACAAACCAACCAAAAGCTTTGCTTTTGTGTTGCGTGTTTGTACTAATGTGTCTTAGTGACAGTAGTTGCGCTAATCTTGAGATAAGTGAGAGAGCCCTGCGTACGCGTACTTGACACACGTACTTGTAGCGGTGTTCGTGTTTGAAGGAAAAGAGTGCAGCAACTCAGGACGAATCAACCAACAAGCTTATCGCTGTGTGCTGCTGCTGCTGTGCGTCTCCGATAGTTGCGATTCTCTCGAGGAGATCAAGGGCGAGCCCCGTGTGCGTCCCTGGTACCTGGTACAGGTGGTGAAAGCTGTCGAGGGCGCTCTCGAACTCTATCTCGAGACATGTACGTAACCGTATTTTGTGGGGGTTTTCCACAAATACAATAGGGATTTTTCTGTAGGTCGTTATTGTGAGGTGCCCTCTCTAGGTACTTCTCCGTCCTTCCGTGGGACGACGATAATATATACATTTATCGTCATACTACGGCAATTCAAACCAACATCCGCCACTGCCTTACCGACGGCGTGAGACGCCAATTTCCACGTCAGATGCGTGCCCCCGGTGCCGAAGGTGCCTCCGGTGATGTCGGTGCCGCAGGTGCCTCCGGTGCTGCCGATACCGCCGGTAATGACGCCGGCGCCACCGATGGTGGCACCGCCGAGAGTGATGTCGCCGTCATCCCCGCTGGGGACCGAAAAGCCTCAGGTCGACGAGGGTCCCCTGGACAATGAGCTCTTGCAATCGGGAGGGACACCAACGTGCGAGGACGAAAGCGTGCCACCAGGCGAAGACCACTGCGGGGCCAGCTGGCCATGCCCTCTTCAACCAGCGCCCACCCAACAGCCCCCCCTCCCCTGACAACCTGCCATGCAAGCGAGCTTTCAGTGCCGTCCTGCCCTGGGCCACCCCCGTCGCCCTGGTGGTGACGCGGCGTGGGAAAAATCCCGGGCCCGCCAGTCGCGATCGAACGTGTGCTGAACCGGCAACCGCATTTCTGCTCTCTTCCAACTCCCTGTGTGTTGCCCGCACTGGATCCTCAATTTGGGTCAGGGTCAGTTTGGGTGCGTGCTGTAACAACTTTTTGTCGAGCGCGTAGTCCGACGAAAAGCGCTGCAATACGTAATGATTTGCCTCTTGATCTGACTTAACGATACCTACCTCTGCAAGCTTTTCCCTAAAAGTGCTACCTCCCCCCCCCCCCCCCTGTTTTCACCCCCCCCCCCACGGCTTCTCTGGTACGACGATGTACGGGTTTCTGTCTCGCTTAGCATCATCGCGCACATCGACCACGGCAAGAGCACCCTAGCCGATTGCCTCCTTGTGACAACGGGGACCATCAGCGCAAAGGACAGCAAGGGCAGTCCACAAATGCTCGACACCCTCCAGGTACCGTTTTTTTTTTTCGCCGCTTTACCGATCGTGCTGGGACCCTAAAAGCCGCCCAGATAAAATCGAACCACATCCGTGAAACGGCCACATCCCACGCTTATCCCGTGCAACATGTCCTCAAAAACGTGCGTGCAATTCGATTGGAATTGGTTGGGTACTAGTGTCCTACTTGGTTACTCACGCCTTTTCGCGCGCGAACCGCAAGTTACTGCACTGCACAGCACTGTACCGCACTGCACGGCACTACACCGCACCTGATTCACCCCACCCCACCCCACCCCACCTCACCCCACCCCACCCCACCCCATCCCACCACACCACACCCCACCCCACCTCACCCCACCCCACCCCACCCCATCCCACCACACCACACCCCACCACACCACACCACACCACACCACACCACACCACACCACACCACACCACACCACACCACACCACACCACACCACACCACACCACACCACACCACACCACACCACACCACACCACACCACACCACACCACACCACACCACACCATACCACACCACACCACACCACACCACACCACACCACACCACACCACACCACCACACCACACCACACCACACCACACCACACCACCACACCACACCACACCACACCACACCACACCACACCACACCACCACACCACACCACACCACACCACACCACACCACACCACACCACACCACACCACACCACACCACACCACACCACACCACACCACACCACACCACACCACACCGCTTCACACCGCACCGTGCCTCAGGTGGAACGCGACAGAGGTATCACCGTGAAGGCACAGACCGCGAGCATGCTTCACGATGGGCACCTCCTGAACCTCATCGACACGCCCGGCCACGTCGACTTCAGCTACGAGGTGCGTATAAAATAACCAAACCAAGCCACATGCAGCAGTGGTGGTTTCCCTATAGCGCCGGTTGAATAGTGTATGTTGCCGTTATAATGCCGGTGAAATCGCTTGGCAGGACTCGAGCCCGATATTTTGGTACATCTATCGTTGCTAGCCAATAGTGCGGGTGTCCGGTATAGTGCCGGTATTTTAGTCAGACACATGCCACGGCAAAGGTGCACTGACTATTTTTCTCCTTCTGATGGTGGTTGCTTGATAGACGACTCTATACTCTATACCCCACCTAAAAACTGATTTCGAGGCAAAAGGAAAAAAAAAATAGCCCGATTCACAATACCATGGCCTGCTGCTGCTGTACGTACTTCGTATCATGCAACAAGAAATCATGTTGCGAAACCAGAAATGGGTCAAGGTGTCCCGCCATCGAAAACAATATGTTAACCCAACAGAAGTGCTACCACTCTGTCCGTACGAGCTGGATTGGCCAAAACGGAATATACATGGTGGAACGGGTTTTCCGACCCGGTTTTTACGAGTTTTATCTTGAAATTTTAACAGGTCATTGCTTACAGTAATTCTAATAGAATAACGACTGCGGTTTTTTTTTTTCTTTTTTTTTTTCTCTTGAGTTAGTTGGACATATATTACTGAATTAGGGAATATTTGTTTTGCGATGAAATGATGTAAAAAAATATAAAAATAAAAAACCTTAGTCGTGATTCTATTTAAAATACCGATAGCAATCACGTGTCAAAAAATCAGGTTGAAATTCGTAAAAACCGCGCCGTAAATTGCCAATTTCAATGTTGTTTCGACCCCAGAAACATGGGTGACGTAGGATATCACGCCCCCCTTGGGCTATTATAAAACCTGGATATCTGTCCATCAAGAACAGTGCCAAACGTCACAAGGGTGGAAGGAGAGCAGCTGGGCGCCATGCTGTCGCTCTAGTGTGTGCGAGCTGCGTCGTGTGTGCATCTGCTGCTGCCGTGCTGCTGCGCTGCTTCTGTGCATTCTAAAAAAATGGCTTATTCCGCCGCCAAAATAACGGTTTCAGTTTTCATTTGCAAGTCTATAATCTATATGAAATACGGCGGATTCCTTTGGTTTGATCAAAGTGCACCAAAGGCGACGTCAGAGAGCACACGCAAACGCGCCATGATTGGCTAAAAACGCCGATATGCTGAACACAGCCTAATTCTTTTTTATTACCAAGGTATGAGTGGACGAACGATTGTGACTTTACTGGCCATTCCGGCTCGTAAATACAATACCTTTTTGGACATTCATATTTGAATAACCCATTTCTTATATTTTCGGACAGAATGGTGCCTGTAGCATAAACGAGTCCAAAAGTGATCGAATATCTGTGCCCTTGTCCTCCCTCCCGCCTCACACGCGGCTAATTCTACGAACCCCCCCCCCCCCAAAACCAGCAATTTTCTTTAACGAACGTTTCATAGCAGCTGCTCAACACGAGCAAGGATGCTATGAAAAATATCTTCACATATTTTCTTGTTTGCGAAGGGCTATCGAAAGGATGACGTCGGGGTGGCAAGGGGCATCGTATTTCAGGAGATACGGCCAGGAGCTGGTTTCAAAACCGGCTACTTCGGTAAAGAAAAGTTGGAGGGGCTACCGTAGAACAACTCACGCGTTTCTATGCCGTTCCGTTCTGCTGCTGCGCCCAATTTTTGTGTGGCTCTCGCTTGGAACTCACCCGCCCAGCAGGACATTTTGATATTTTCAACTGCCGTCCAGTTGTTTGTGCGCGTTTTTTGGGTCGGTGACCAAAGCTATCTACCGTAGGGAAGGAGATTACTTTTGGGGTTCTCTTCGTTTAGTGGGTCGGCGTCACTCGCGCGAGTGAACCCCCCTTGATCCGTTTTTGCGGTTGTTAAGCTTTCTTGCTGCTTTTGGTTTTTGCGATATGAGACCGCCATCGAATGGTTAGCTGCGCTGCGCATCAAATGATATTCGCTCGATGTAATAACATCAACGTGAACTTCCATGTTACCTAAGCACGTTAGTGTATCCGTCAGGGCTTACTGCGGGGTTAATCAAGGTCCGCTATTAGTATTGGTTAGATTTTTTGACTCGTGAAAAACTTGCTGAAAACGAGCGACCGGTGTAAAGTATTACGCAGTTTGCGAAGCTGAACATCGACTCTAAATCTGTCGAACTCACAGCTGACGTTAGGTAGAATAACTTTTTTAATGGAATATCGCCTGAATACGCATTTTGTAGTGAGGTATAGCGTCACTCGGGCGAGCGATAGCAAGACAGTTAATACGAGGTTGCGGTGCGTCCTACGGTATGGGTTTCCCTTTCTGGGATTTGTTTTGCGATGGCTTGGGGTCACTCGCGCGAGGGACCCCCCCCCCCCCCCTCTTCCTTGCGGCCATAGGCTTTCGTTCTGTCATTGTTTTTGTTATGTTAATCCTCAACGGGGTGGTAAGCTACGCCGCGCCAAACAAAGCGCCTGGCGTGTTTTCGCCAGTGAGGTGTAGAGTCAATCTTGGCAGTGGCTCAGGCCCGGCAGTGAAGAAGAGGGTGCCCCCTCTACGGTTGCCTTAGTCCGGTGGTCGGCAGTCGGCGGTCGTAGCGGGCGAGATTTCGTACGTACAGGGTCCGTTTTTTTCTTGGCACCGCGCTGCGTCATTTTTGTGTGCTTTTATTTATTTATTTATTTATTTTTATCCTCCGGCGGATGGGAAAAAATAAAGCTTTAGCTCACCACACTTCCACGTATTTTCATACGCGTCGTGTGTCGATTTAACTCAGTTGCTTTCGCAGCCCAACGCTAGCTGGCGCACCCTTCGCGTCCCATTGTAGGTATAGCGTAAGCTGTTTTTAATGTTTTTTTTCATTCGTCGCTTTTACTCTCCAGCTCAAAAACTCGAAACAGGTTTTATTTCAACCTCAAGTGGCCTCCTGAACAAGCCGTTGCCACAGGTGTCTTCCCTTCTCTCTCCTCCCTCCCCCCCCGGTATTCCCTCGCAATTGTAGGTTTCGCTTTTTGTGCCGCTTTGGTGGTGCGGAACCTCTTTGGCTCCTCGTACCATAATACTAGCCCACCCTTGAGGGAAGAAGGAATACCACAACAACACGGCACCCGTGACACGTTGTACGTTACTCGTTTTTGGTACGCCTTGCAGGTGGTGCGGAGCCTTTCAGCGTGCCAGGGAGCTCTGCTTCTCGTGGATGCCACCCAGGGCGTGCAGGCGCAGACGCTGTCCACGGCAAAGGCGGCCCAGGCCGCGGGACTCAAGCTGGTGCCGGTGGTCACCAAGATAGACCTGCACCACGCCAACGTCGACGTGAGTGTGTGAAACAAAATGCTTGTTAATATTTTAGGAAACCCCGGTTTGATGGGCAAGCCTTATTTGCACTAAAGGTGTGAAAAAAAATGGCTGCACACCCTTTTAGTCAATTTCTATCTTGCATGTCGGCCCAGACCCAAACCCAACCCCAACCCTAACCCTGACCCTAACCCCAACCCTTTGGGGGGGTCGAGGTCGGCAAGAGCGGTCCCGCGACTCCGTCGCGTGCTTCGTAGGCGTTTTGTCCCGCGACTCCGCCGCGTGCTTCGTAGGCGTTTTTCCAAGAATAAATCGGCCGGCCGAAAGGCAGACCTCACCCAATCAGAAAAAGGGGTGTGTGCAGCCTTTTTTTTTCACACCGACAACGCAAATAGGTGCGCTGTCGGTTTGATCTCTTTGACTGACCGTGCTTGACCGCCTTGACTGACCGCGCTCGACTCCCACGCAACCCTAGAGCTTTTTACAGTGCTTCGGTAGTAGGCGAATCAAGAGGACCGCGCGGTCTGACTCCTCGGCAGACCGCGCTGTCTGTCTGTTTGTGACGCTTGCTGCGTTAGAAGTTCGCCAACCATTGTTTTTTTTTGGGGGCTCCTAACCTCTTGAGCGGAGCTGGCTCTATTTTGCCCTCTCTCAGGAGGCAACATCTTATTTTGGGTAAACTGAACGTGCAGCCCGAGGAACAAACCCCGTGGCCTACTGTAGGTACACAAGAAAATCGGGCTGACAAAACAAGAACGGCATAATTCCGATGATTTAGGGTTAAGGTGGCCCGTCGTTCAGAAAATCAAAAAGCCAAAAAAAAACAAAAACGCTCATACTTCTATCGTAGCGCGCTGCCTTTGTCCACCTGCCCGCCTGTGTCTTGTCCACCTCGCTGCCTGCCTGCCTGTTCACCTGTCTGCCTAGGTAGGGCGTGCATCGCGCGCCATCTTGATTTTCGTGCTTCGAAGTATATCCTACTGTAGAGATTCGCCTTTTTTCTTGCTGAGGCTAGGAGCTCCTAAACTGGCCCCAAAACAGAGTCCGAGTAATCCGCAAGTGTGCCCCGATGAACAAACCCCTGGGCTATGAATGGGTACGACGTATACAAAAAGTCAAGGCGGAGGTGGGGGGGTCACTTTTTTGGGGGCGCTTTTTTTGGCAGTGGCCCTCTTGGTCTCTCGCGCGAGCGACTCCCCTGTTCCTTTTGAGGTGTTGAGCTTTCGCAATGTGTTTTTTTTTTACGAATGCTACGATAGAGGTATACCTTTTTTTGGCTGAAATGGTTTTTTGAATGACGGGGGCTCCTTAACCCAAAATCGTCTGAAATACATTGTAGAGGTGTTGAGGTATACCTTTTTTTGGCTGAAATGCTTTTCTGAATGACGGGGCTCTTTAACCCCAAATCGTGGGAAATACATTGTACAGGTGTTAAGGTATACCTTTTTTTGGCTGAAAATGATGTTCTGAATGACGGGGGCTCCTTAACCCACATTCGTCGGAAAAAAAAAAAAAAATAGGCCATTTTTGTTCCGGCGTGATTCTCGTCGTGTATCTAGGCCACGGGATCTTTCATCCGGTAGCAGCAGCTTTATGTTTGTCCAAATTAGTTTGTAGGGGAGGTCTTAAGCCCCCAAAGTTGAGGAAACCTCAGAAGAAAAGTGGTGTGTGCACCTATATCGTAGCACGCGTCCGGATATGAATCTGCAATGGGATGGTGAGCTACGCTGCGCATCAACGGCCGCCTTAAGTGTTTTCGCTTTTGAGGTACGGAGCCACTCGTGGGAGTGGCTCAAACCCGGTAGAGAACTTGAGGGTTAGACTTTAGCCCAATAAGCTCGCATTTCTTTTCGCTTAAAACGATATTTTTTTTCTCATTTTCTCGCAAATGCTTTCTATAAGTTTTAGTGTACCTGTGCGAGCTTGAGGTGAATTCGCAGAAGCTTACGGCCTCTTTTGGTGTAAATTATGCGAGTTTTGCTTAACTCGGTGAAAATCCCGATTTCGTTCGCTTTTTGGGCCAAAGCACGATGGAGGTGCCCCCCCCCCTTTAGCGTAGCGTTGGTGTAAGGAATCAATATTGGCTTTTCTTGGGGTTAAGGACCTCCAGTATTTTCAGAAAAATGTTTTAGCCAGAAAGTGCAATGTCTATCGATCGTAGCACGCGTGCTGGGTTACATTAATCCTTCGCCCCTATGGTATGCCTCTCTCGCGTGGTTTGCTGTGTCAGGACGCGATTCTGGCCCTGGCTACGACCTTTGACCTGGACACGGACGATGTTATACCCACCTCGGCAAAGACGGGGGAAGGCATCGCCGAAGTGAGTGCATGTGAAAGATGGCGCGAAAAGTCAAAGTATATGGACAGGAGGGGAGGCGGGAGGGGGAGGGGAACTGGGGTGAACCCGTTTCATGCATAGACCATAGATCCTCGCACCCATACATTGCCGGGGAAGGAGCACGTCGGGGTTTCACCGACCAGGCAGACATCGCGTGCACCAAGCGCGAAGCGCCTTGAGATGTTCAGCTAGTCACGTGGAAGGGTGAGCTGCATGCTTCAGTAGTAAGAACCACTTGTGAGGCGGACTTCCGCACCTTCTGCGTGCTTTCTTTGCATATGGATGGCAGCTTCGAATTGATTTATTTGTTTTCTGGTGTGGCATCTTCCAGGGAGAGCAATGGGTATACTATGCAACTGCCTCGTGGGTGCCCTTACCATATGCACACTACGTGGTACCATCCCCCTTGCGCGGAATTAAGGTTCTCCGCTCCGCACAATATGATCTAAGTCGACAACAATCCTCGGTTACCGCCAAAAATAAAAAACGAGAGGAAAAAACGGCACCCTGGTAGCCTAGCTCACGTAGTGAGAGGCGTGTTTTCTTGGTGGCCTAGCTCACGTAGTGAGAGGCGTGTTTTCCTGGTGGCCTAGCTCACGTAGTGAGAGGCGTGTTTTCTTGGTGGCCTAGCTCACGTAGTGAGAGGCGTGTTTTCCTGGTGGCCTAGCTCACGTAGTGAGAGGCGTGTTTTATAGTGTCGTTGCCAACCAACACCACCCAAGCTACGGGGAAGGGGGGGGGGCGTAGTCATTTGTTGCGTGCCTTAGTATTTTGACCATTGACCACGCATTCCCCATGCCTTTCGAGACGGAGCACCGCTCCTACTCCTAATAGAGACACCTCCAACTTTTGCAGCTTCGGGGAGAGGGAGGGGTAACATTGTAGCACTACTTATTTACGATGACCTTTGGCTTGGACACGGACGATGTTCCACCCACCTCGGCCAGGACAGGGAAAGGGATCGATGAGGTGGAAAAGATTTGACCATACGGATGGGAGGGGGTGGACGAGGTGAAAAAGGTTAAAGATGTGAAGAGGAGCGGGGGGGGGGGAATACTCATTTGTTGCTTGCCTTAATTATTTGACCATTTCCACTCATCCCTTTCGAGACGGAGCACCGTTCCTACTCCTAATAGTGACACCTCCAACATTTGGGCGCTCATTACGATTCTCCCTTATATTATATACAGCTTTTTGCTCATCTTATCTCCTTCCTCTTGACCGTCTGTGAGGGAAGGGGAGGGGATCGATGAGGTGGGAAAAAATAGCATATGGAGGGAAAGGGGGGGAGGGGGGGGGGATTGACGAGGTGAAATTAAGTTGAACATGTGTGGGGGAGGTGGCTGGGGGTTGATGTTGTTATCTTGTTTGATTACGGCTACCCCTACGAGGTGCGCTTGGGATACGTTATGTTGTGGCAAAATTGCAGCCAGTCTGGTGTTGCTGATGGACACATGTGCTTGTGTACCGTAGAAGGCGATACTTACCTCTGACGATGAAAGGCATGCTCGTCGCATCCTCCCCCTCCCCATGCTGATTGGATGCCCTGCTCTTCTGATGGATTACTGCCGCTGCCGCCGCCGGCGCCCACTGCCGTAAGATAACCAACCAGTCCTGTCCTTTACTCTGCCCTGTCCTGTCCTGTCCTGTCCTGTCCTGATATATCCTGATCTGTCCTGTCCTAACCTGTCCTGTTCTGATCTGTCCTGTCCTGTCCTGTCCTGTCCTGTCCTGTCCTGTCCTGTCCTGTCCTGTCCTGTCCTGTCCTGTCCTGTCCTGTCCTGTCCTGTCCTGTCCTGTCCTGTGTTTTGTGTTTTCGTTGTGTTTGTGTTAAGGTGTTGAGCGCGATCGTTACCAGGGTGCCACCGCCGGCGCGGCAGGTTGATCCATCAGCCCCCCTTCGAGCAAGGTTGGTGGACTCGTGGTTCGACACTGTCAGGTGAGGAATGGGGGTACGGGCAGGGTTAGAGGGGGCAGGGGCAGGGAACTAATTCGCTGCAAATCGTAAGTATCGATTGATAATAATAGCCCCAACACTATAGAAACATGTAGGATAATATCGCCTAAATGTACCAGTCCTTGCCCGGTCGCCCCGGTGGTCTGGTGATTAACCTCGAATACTGCTAAAAGGTTGGAGGCAGGGGGTCGAAGCTCGGTAATGATATTTCATTTTCCAGAGACACCGCCTGCCGAGAGCGCTTTATATGATAAGCACAATTCAACGCGAGTCGATGAGAGAAGAAAACGCTGAAATTAACTCGCGATAAAAATGAAGGCGCGTACTATAGTGGGGAGGGGGCGAGAAGAGCCTGCTTAGTGACCCCGGATCTGAGTTACTTACGTCTAGAGAGGGAGAAAGAGAAAGAAAAAGTGCGAAGATAATAGATGGGTTGGGCAGAAATAATGGTATAAACGCATGAATAGTCGTTCAAAATCGTCAAATTGAATGTGTCCCCGCGCCCCCCCCCCCCCGCCCCCCATTTCCACCATATAGAGGCGTTGTTTGCCTCGTGGAGGTGGTGGACGGCTGCTTGGTGGAGCAAGACCGGATCGTACCGTTCCACCTCAAGCACGGACCATCATCGGGAGACCCGAGCAATATCGGTAGCAGCGGCAGCAGTAACAGCAGCGGCAGCGGCGGCAGCACGGAGACGTTTTCAGTGCAGGAGGTGGGGCTGCTCGCGCCCGGCCCCACGAGAACAGGGGCGCTGTACCCGGGACAAGTCGGCTACATGATTGCGGGTGAGCGAGGTTTTACGTACGAATTTGCGCGAATTTGCGCGAATTTGCGCGAGTTTGCGCGTGTTTACGCGTGTTCACGCGAGTGTTGCGATGTTACGTTTCTCTTGCGTCACCCGCTTTTTTTTCTTCGCTCTGACCCATACGGACCAACCCCACTCCGATGGGTATCTTGTGCTATATATAGATGTTTTCTACTGGGCAGGCATCTATGGCGGACACCATATTCGGTTCGATTCGATTCGATCTTTGTGGGTGATTTGATCAATAAGCTGTTCTCGATTCGGTTCTTGCGTTCGGTTCTCTGAACCGGTTCTCCATTCGGTTCTGCTCGTGTTCTCGGTCGGTTTGTTGTGTCCTCGGTACGTGATATTGGGATGCGCTGTAGGTAGCAGCCGGGTATGAGGGACACCATAATCGGTTTCGATTCGACGCTATTTCTGTGGTTGATTTGATCAAATATTGGGTTCTCGAAATTGGTTCTCGAAGTCGTTCTCACCTCGGCTCCGCTCGTCCCGTTCGGTTTGTCGGTCGGCGTGGATGCGCTCTACCAGACAGGCGTCTATGGGAGGTACCATAATCTGCGCGGGGGTGCCCGTTCCGCCGCTCACCCCCTTCAACGCCGTCGACTCACTTCGATTGGGTTCGATTCAATTCGACAGCTTTGTCCATACTCTGTTGTTGCATTCTAAATGCTAGGATTCAAGTGGAATTTTGGTTCGATTTTTGGTCCTTTTCCGATTATCTCTCGCACTCAAGTCGATGCTTAATTCGATTTGATCAATATTCGGTTCTCGACTTCGATTCGGTTCTCGGGAGCAATGCTCTGTTCGGTTCCTATCTTCCCGTTCGGTTTCATCTATGGACAGGGATGAGCTGGGGTCTAATGGGGGACACCATATTCGGTTCGATCGGATTCGATGTTGGTGTTCGATTTTTTATCAACATTCGGTTCCCGATTTTTCGGTTCACACTTTCGGTCCTCGGAATTCAGTTCTCAATTTTGGTTTTCAATTCGGTTCCGCTCGTTCCCTTCTGTTTCGCGGTCGGCAGGAATGCGCTCTACCAGGCAGGCTTCTATGGGGGATACCATTATCCGTGCTGGGGTGCCCGGTCCGCCGCCCATGCCCTTAGACATCATCGAGCCCTCGAAGAGCATGATTTTCGCCAGCGTCTACCCTCTAGGTAAGGGGTGGAAAGCTGACGGTTTTCTCAACGGAGGAAGGATTCGCAGCAGAGGAGATGGGGGCCGGGGGGGGCGGTAAACTCACTTCGTGCATAGCCGTAGTCATATGACCGTAGACCCTCGCATCCCTTACGATGCCGGCACGGAACACGTCGGGTTTTCACCGACCAGGCAGATATCGCGTGCACCAAGCGCGAAGCGCCGTGAAGTGTTCGGCGAGTCGCATGAAGGGTGAGCTGCATCCTGCTAAGAACCGCTCGTGGAGCGGTCTTCGACACCGTGTGCGTACTTCCTTGCACGTAGATGACGGGCTTCGAGAAAAATTATTTGTTACCCGGTGTGGCCACTTCCAGAGACAGCAATGTGGATACTATGTAACTGCCTTGCCATATGCACGCTACGTGAGATGCCATCGCCCTTGCGCGGAGTTAGGGTTCTCCACCCCGCACATAATATAATCTAACTCGATCACCATCTAGGTTACTGCGGACGGGGGAGGCCGGGAGCAACAGCTTTTTACGACTTGGCCTGGCTTCGACAAAATTGTTGACAGGCCACAACGCACGAAATGATTCGTGCATCGCAGTACCAGTACGTATATTGAGGAATCGATACAGCACTACGTACGGCCTGTTGTATAGACTAATACGCCATTGAGTTTGTTGGCCAAGCGTCGACGGCTGATGTTTGTACATTTTTCATAACAAGATGTCATCCCGTATCGCTTGCGAACCATTTATTATCAGCAACAAAGCATCCACGGTATTATACGAACTCCCGAAAAGTCTAGAATCATAGCAGCTCAACTGCCTTGGGATGAAGCACGTAAAATAGTTGCTTCCATTATTTATTACGGAGAATATTATGTTTTTGTTCATGTTCACAGCTGACAACATCCATAGGAGTCATACACATACATATTCAAAGGATCGAGTACAACATGTGTAAAAACGAGCTGCCGG
The DNA here is from genome assembly GCA_012845835.1 of Undaria pinnatifida. Taxonomy (NCBI): domain Eukaryota; class Phaeophyceae; order Laminariales; family Alariaceae; genus Undaria; species Undaria pinnatifida. The sequence goes on from JABAKD010000020.1 coordinate 14,542,474, forward strand.
TGTGTCACGCAGCTTGCAAGCGTGAGTATCAACCCTAAATTTTATCGAACTCGCAGCAAACAAGGCGTTTATAATAATTTTCTAAAACGTTGCGGTTTGGATGGTACAATTCGCGCCACGGCAAAGGTGCACTGGCTCTTTTTTGCCCTCTCAGGGTGGTTGCTTGAGGACCTCTACGATACCCCACCCAAAATCCGATTTATAAAGGTATATATTATGGTGCAAGCCTGAGAACGAATCCCATATAGACTAGAGGTGAAGCAAATGTAACCCGACGAAGACATCCCATGGCCTACTGTAGGTATACAAAAAAAAAAACATATATATATACATATCCTCCGGAAGGTAAGGAAAAATGAAGCTTAAGCTCACCACACTTCCACGTATTTTCATTCACGTCGTGCGTCGATTTAACTCAATTGCCTTCGCAATCCAACGCTAGCTGGAGTGTCCTTCGGTCCCCACTATAGCGATGGCGTGATGTTCTTATTGCTCGACAAGAAATGACGTATCCGACGACTTTATTAGTAGGTTGAGGAGCCCCCGTTGTGTCAGAAAATGCTTGAGCCAAAAAGAGGTGCTATATGTACCTCTTTTTGGTGTACGTTAATACCTCTATCGTAGCGCGCATCGCCCCCATTGTGTCAGAAAATACTTGAGCCAAAAAGAGGTACTATCTGTACCTCTATTTGGTGTACGTTGATACCTCTATCGTAGCGCGCATCGCCCCCGTTATGTCAGAAAATACTTGAGCCAAAAAGAGGTACTATCTGTACCTCTTTTTGATGTACATTAATATCTCTATCGTAGCGCGCATCGCGCCCGTTATGTCGGAAAATACTTGAGCCAAAAGAGGTACTATCTGTACCTCTTTTTGCGTGTTTACTGTACCTCTTTTTGGTGTACATTAATACCTCTATCGTAGCGCGCATCGCGCCCGTTATGTAAGAAAATACTTTTTAAGTGGTACTATATGTACCTCTTTTTGTGTGTTTACTGTACCTCTTTTTGGTGTGCATTAATACCTCGGTCGTAGCGCGCATCGTACTTCCGAAGAACATGTGTAGGTAATATCGGCATCCAATCGGATGAATCCAAACTGTGGAACAGAGGTTGGAACCACACCTTTGATGAGATTTACTTGAAAACTGTATCGAGTGCAGTCATCTGTACCGCAGCCCATGCAAAACCTCGGTAAGACACGAGGAACGAGCTAAGCACTTAAGATAATATAAAGTCAAGTCACAGTGCTCGTCGTCTGTGACTGCTCCGGCGCTCAGGACAAGACCAGCGACGACCGCGACCTGGCGCGAGGTACACATGGGGCGGAGTGCACGATTTTGAACGCCACGGGGGTGTTTCCGCAAGATTCGTTGAATAAGTACATGTCCTATCTAATATTTTGCGGCAGTTGGGTACGACACCCTGAGACCTTACGTTGAGTCCAAGGAATGATCGACGTGCACAATCAATCGGTGTTCCCAACCCTCTATCTAAAACTCAGATGCCGGACACATCAACGCGGTATGAACCCAAACCGTAACGATCAAACTTGGCCACCCTCTCGATCCCTACACCCTGGCCTCAACCCTAACCTACCGCGTATATTGGGTGACGGGGACTTTTACTCCCTTTTGTGGGCGGTGAAGAGGCTGGTCGCGATCGAGTCCCGTTAACTTGCATACCTATTGCTGTCTGAGAGCAAATATCCGCGGTATAGGAACCCCAGGGGAGCGCGCGGATCGGAATCCCAGACGCGACACTCCTATGTAGAAAGGCCAAAATAAAAAAAACAAACTAATCGGTGCGTCGGGATTTCTGTGCGAATCGAAAGAATGACAGTTTCCCCCCCCAATTTCTTTGACCTGGTTTTTACCTGGTTTTGGTATATCCCACCTCCCTGTCTGGGCTTCGAACAGAGGCAGGCGTGTGGCGTTCGAAGAAAAAAAAAACTTGCTCCCCTGGGTACCCTGAAAAAATGCGCCCTACCCCCATCCTTAACCCTGATTCTAAGAATATCATTATCGAGGCACGAGAAAATGGAAGTTTTGCACGTGCGGAAGAAGTCTGGCCTCACCAATCAGATCAAACGCGGGTTAATTGTACGAAGCGGTTGGATAGCCTTGAGACGCGCGTTGCCTAGTTGGTGGTTGCCGACCTGCTAGCGAAAGCACGTAGTCAAGCAGAGTCAGCGCTACAGATTCAAGGTGTGATACAGACTACTGTAGTGACCCTGACCCCAACCCCAACAAGTGGATGACGGAGACTTGGCCCCCCTCTTGAACGCTGTCCTTAGCGCTATGATCGATCCTAACCCTAACTCTATGACCTTAACCGTAAATATTAGATGACGGAGACTTTGACTCCCTCCTGAAGGCGGTGGAGAGGCTGGCCCTTAACGACGCCGCGATCGAGTGGGAGAGGGAGCAGAGCCCGGCTCTTGGGATGGGCCTGAGGATGGGCTTCCTCGGCGTACTCCATATGGAGGTGAGGTGTGACGGTATCGGGGTGCCACGGACATGCAAGCCTCGTGTTTTTGTTCAAAGTGTTTTTTTTCGTAGCGAGGGGAGGGGGGGGGTTAGCCTGGTATGGTACCAGGCATGCGCTCGGTGGCTCGTGACAAATTGCAGCTGTGAAATGATGTGGCGACGATGTGAAAATGCATGCGAATGCTTAGTGAAACGCCCCTCATGTCTTGTTCGAGGGAAATGCTGAGAAGTTGTGGGGGGGGGTGTTGTGAAGATGATTCCTCGGCGTACTGCATATGGAGGCATGACGGTGTGATAGATCATGCAAAACTCTTTTTGTTTTGTTTTGAGTTTTGTGTCTTTGTAGCGACGGGGGCTAGTGTTGTTGACACGCCGTGGCTCATGAAAATGATGTGTGTGGGATATATATATATATCACTATCATGTATCCCCCCCCCGTTTTACCCTATACCAGGCTTCCATGGGGTGCCCTTATGATACTGCCGCCGCCACCACCACCGCTATTGAATGCCGTTTTTGCTGCCGGCTCAGCCATTATCGCCGCTGCCTCCATGCAATCGGTTGTTAGGACTTTTTTCGTTTATTTATTTGTTTGCTTTTCGGTTTTGTCGGTCGATCCATTGTTTCACTTTTTATTTTGAATAGGTGTTCCACCAGCGGCTCGTTGACGAGTTCGACACGCCCGTCCTTCTCACCACGCCAACGGTGCCCTACCAGTGAGTCTTTTGCCGTATTTTTATAACCCGACAGGCGTTCGCGTAGTGAGGGGGGGGGCATGCATGCTACAGTGATAGAAGTGCACCAATTTGTTTTGCTTGGGCTAGTCACTTCAGGAGCTCTATACAGTACCTCACTGAAAAGCAAATTTCGATCCAAATTGTAAGCGTAGCCCGACGGATATTCCCATGGTCTGGGCAGTTCCTCAGTTATGGAAACCCGGCAATCAGAAAATATTTGGCGTAAAATCGCTACCTCTATCGTAGCATGCGTCGGGCAGGGGGGGTTGTGGTGGTGATGGGGGATGGTGGGGGTGGGGGTGGGGGTGTTGGGGTGGGGGGGGGAGGGGGTAGAGATGCTGGTGGTGTTTGTGGTGTTAGTGTTGGCGGTGGTAGGAGTGATTGTGGTGGTGATGGTGTTGTTGTTGGTGGTGGTGGTGGTGGTGGTGGTGGTGGTGGTGGTGGTGGTGTTGGTGTTGTTGTTGTTTGCTAATGGGGTGACTTGCGGTGGGGCGTTCCGCCGGCTCAGCTGCGATGGTCGTGTGGTATTTACCGTGCTGTATTTTTACAGCTTCTACATGTACGTATGCTGCAAGCGCTGGTGCTGTTACTGTTGTTGCCGTCGGTACTGCTGCTGCTGCTGCTGCTGCCATCACCGTGTCTGCGTCACGCCTGCTTGTACTGAACCGAAGCAATTATTCATCAGCGCTTTAGTAGAAAGCACGTTCACTACTGCTTGTAGTAGTACTACCGCTGCTACTGCCACTGCTCTTACAACTTAGCTATGAGTAATTCTGGGGAGGAATGGCGCAAAAAAAGAAACCTCATTCAAAAGCAGCACCCGGCCCACCCAAAGACCCCCACGTCAACGCGTGTCGTAATCCATGTCGTTGACGTGGGATCTTTGTGTGGGCCGAGTGGTGCTTTTGCAGCAGATTTATATTTTTTCACCATTCCGCCCCATAATAACTCGAAGCTAAGGTGTCACACGGTGTTGAGCCTACGTCAACGATTGTGGGTTTGTGTAACCCACGTTCGACTCGCGACTTGCAACAAGTTATCTTCTTGTCTTCCCGCAGCGTGTAGTACACGCCGGGTTGGGGCAAGGTTCGACGGCGAACCAAGCGAGGACAAAACGATTAGCGTACCTTGAGGCAAACGAGAGGTGCTTCAACAGGGAGAACGAGAGTCGACGGTGCCTACTTGTCGGCGGGAAACGGGTTTGCCCGTCTCTCTGTCACTAGAATCTACGGGGACTCACGGCCATTTTTAGTACACTAAGGCACCATATCCAACACCGCTCGAACGGCTACCGTTTATACAAATCTTCACTAGAAGATATGCCTCTGCACAACGGTCGAAAGTGTACCTGCGACCCATACTCCTACTCCTACAAGTGCCAATACTACTTCTACCACTACTACTACTACTACTACTACTACTACTACTGCTACTACTACTACTATACTACTACTACTACTGCGACTATTACTACGACTACTGCTGCTACGACTACTACTACTACTCTTACTGCTACTCTTGGGAGTACGACTACCACTATGACACCCCTCCTCCTACTCGTACTATTAATAGTGCTGTCTACGTTCCTGTTGCTGTTATTGGTGTGTTTAACTGCTGTTGTTGATATGCTCTTGTTGATATGCTCTTGGTGTCGTTGCAAGCGACCACCAGAACTCAGCCGCCCGGAGTATGAGTCCTACCACCAACATCACCAACAACAACAACAACACCAACAACACCACCACTACCACCAACTACCACGACCTTTGTATGACACTCCTACTCCTTTTTTTTCAAAGCGACGTGTCGTTGTCATTCCTGTTGCTGCTGTTGCCGCTGCTGTTTGTCACCGACCGTACAGAATCCAACCGAGCGGCGGGCGAGATCCGTTCACCGTTATTAACCTATCGGACTGGCCGGACGCATCCACCAAAGATGGGTTGAAATTCAAGGTGATCGCCAAGACTACGAAGTATATATACCTGGGTAGTATTTTATAGACACACTTTCATAGTATTGCGAGCTTCCCCGTCGGAAAGGAGTCGGCCTGAAACCCCGGGGGTGTCGCGAGTTGAACAAGGGGGAATACAGGCGTTCCTATCATATGTCCTAAAAAAACATCTTGAAAACTAACGAAAAATTGATTAGCCGCCGCGCAGGTAGCCGGGGCAAATAACACTGACTTTTCATAGCTAAAATGAGTCTAAAGTGTAGTTTATACCCCCAGTTGGTGTGTTGTCGACCCCACGCGCGCTTGGGTCACATCATCATTCCAAAACGGAAGGGCTTTGAGTCAGCACGACTCAAGTCACAAAACTACAGTAGTTATTGGTCGGACTTATAGTTCGCTGTTTTTCGGAGGCGCCGACTATCCCACTTATGGGGTTTCTACACTCGTCGGACGGATTGTTTAATGCGGAATGCATTTTTTAATTTTCTTGGGAGGGCCCCCCTCGGCCGGGGGGGGGGGTGATTTGGCTCCCTTCGCTCTCCTGGCTTAAGTCGGCCAGTCGGCTGGCCACCAGCTGGCTTCGCCAGCCGACTTGCTGACTTGAGTTGGTTGCTTTGGCGAACCCCATCAACCGACAAGATAGTAGTCGTGATCTGCTGCCGACTCACAGGTTTCTTACTTTCGCTGCGGGGTATAGACCACTCGCGCGCATGGCTCACATCCTCATTCCAAAACGGACTTCAATCGTACCCGGTACTAGGTATTTCATTGGCGAAGCATATGAAAATGCATTTCATGGCGGTTTAATATATACCAGGCACACGCACCAGGTCGCTGCTTGTGCGCTGTACGTTATTTAGTATGGTAATCGCTGCCAAAATGATGCGCTAAAGTGATCTCCCTACGGTGCTAAATGGTACATAGCGTACAATTACAGCCTGGATATGACCTGACACGTTTTCACCCGGATAAGGCTAAATTTTGGAAACAACGCGTCAGCCGCCAGCGTAAAGTCAACTGTACCTGAACTGTTTTTGAGCCCCCTCTGTGTTTCTCGGGATAATTTTGAGTGTAGCGGAGTGTACCTATATTTATTGTAATTTGTGTTTTATGTCGGCATGGCGTGTTTTTTTGTTCCCACCGTGTCTCAACTTATAACGTCTTCGCCATTGCAAAATTATCCAGAACTAACTCCAAGTGTTTTTTGGTCAAAAAAAGGGGTGCGGTTTGTCAAGGGTTTTTTAACCCTTCGGTTTTGTTGTTTGTGTGTTTATTTGTTTGTTTGTCTGTGTGTTTGTTTGTGTGTTTGGTTGTTTTTTATCCTACGTCGAGTGGCCGAACAATGAAGCTCAAGCTCGCCACGCTCCCGCGTATGTGCCCTTTGTTTGCTTTTTTTGTGTGTTTGTTTTTGCTTAATTGCTTTTTGTTTCGCTTCTGTGTATGTGTGTTTTTTTACAGGTTCTCGAGCCGGTGGTCGATGCTACAATCATCGCGCCCTCGGACTGCCTCGGGGCGATGCTGACCCTTCTCAAGAACCGGAGAGGGCGCCAGACATCGCTAGCGTAAGTGGGATTCTGCTTTGCCTGTTCGCGCGGTTAGATGGTGATTAATTGATTGATTAGTTGATTCGTTGATTGATTGGTTGATTGTTTGGTTGATTGAAGGATCGATTGATTGATTGAAGGATTGATTGACTGATTGATTGGCTAATTGATTGATTTGTTCGTTGGTGAGTTGATAGATTCGTTGCCTTTGAGAAGGCGCGATCGGCTTTGCCGAAAATAATGAAGAGTTGTAATTGGTTGGTGTAGAGGTGGTTGGTGTAGAGGTGGTTGGTGTAGAGGTGGTTGGTGTAGAGTTGGTTGGTGTAGAGTCAGTCTGATCTTCCGTCGGGCTGCTAATTGGTGGAACAATTCGTAGGCATGACTGTTATTGTTTTTTATTAATTGCCCTCTCTACCTTCATGCCATACGAGGACTCGTCTAGATACGCGGGGTTGATCATTTTGGTCCACGTGGCCAAACCAAGTACGTGTCAACCCACCCCGGAAGTAAAATAACATGCAGAAGCAAAGGAAGGGCTAGCGCCGATGGGTGAATAAGGAAGAACGCCTCAAGATGTACCGGGTTTAAAAGAAGCAGGAATAAAAAGTTATTCGCACGGCCCAATTGACTACGCGAAAACGCTGAAAGTGCATTTTCGTGTAGGGCACCTGGACCTGCCAGAAATAAGGAAGGGGTGTACCAGTAGTCGGTTGGAGGAGGAAGAAGGCGCACGGAGCTGCCCTTGTGGCAACGCAGATGAGAGTAGAATCCCACATGGTGGGAGAATGTGAGCTGTACAAGGAGGAACGGAATGTGTTGGAGGAAAAGATTAGGAAACAGACGGATGTGACGTGGAGAATTTGGGCACACTAGATGGTAGCGAGAAAACGATTGCTATACTAGGAGACAGATGGTAGCCACAGACGGCCAAAAAGAAAGGAGATAGAATAAGAATAAGCAAAAATAAATCATGTAATATATGGAAGAAACGTACTGAGCGCCCAAATATTGGAGGTGTCCCTATTAGGAGTAGGAACGGTGCTCCGTCTCGAAAGGGATGCGTGGTCAATGGTCAAATGACTAAGGCAAGCAACAAATGAGTACCCTTCCCCCCACCGCCTTCCCCCTCCCCCTCCCCCTTACCCCCCCCCTCCCCCCCCCCCAACGTCTACGGTTTGTTGTGATTGTACATGGAAACCCCTCATTCGTTCAGGTATCTGGACGGCGGGCGCATTTTGCTAGAGTACAAACTCCCTTGGCAAGAGGTCGTTAGCGACCTCCACGACCAGGTAGGGTGCCCTTACGCGTAACAATCAGCAGCAGATGCAAAATGACGTCACAGGCCTACCATGACTTTCATCCAAGCATACTTCTCAAAAAACGAAGTTATGCTCGGAAAAACGTCAATTCATGGTGGGGACCGACGTCGTTAGCTTCAACCAAGTGTTTTGGAGCTTTTCATTGTCTGTTTATAAACTTTACCCCTACCGCCCCCCTGTATCAACATGTTCTAGGCAAAAACCGTGTCCTCCGGTTACGCTAGCTTTGACTACAGCACCGCCCCGCCTGAGGCGGCCGACCTAGTCAAGGTGGATATATCGATCAATGGGGAGTCCGTGGATGCCCTAAGCTTTGTGTGCCACCGGGACTCGGCGCAGCACCGGGGACGGGACGTGGCGAAGCGACTGAAGGAGGTGATCGACCGGCAGCAGTTCGAGGTCGTGGTGCACGCCAAGATGGGGGCCAGGCCGTTCGCGAAGGAGAGGATACCTCCTTACCGGTGAATTGATATGTTTTTTGCCTTTTGCCTTTTGAGTCCGGTTGTTGTTGCTGTGTTGTTATGTTTTTGCTGCTTATGCTGCTGCTATTGATGTTGCTGCTGCTGTTGCTCTCCCGAGACGTATTTAATGCTTCTGGGAGGAACATGCCTATAGTCTGTCTCGACGTACCAGGACCATTTTGATACACAACCGTCTCGTACGCCGAATAGATACCACCAACATCCCCGTGTCACAAAAATGCATCGCTGTACGTCTAATGTGTGGTTATGATATGTGTGTGCGTGTTCAGGAAGGATGTGTTGACCAAGTCGGGGAAAACGGTGGGCGGCGGCGATCCTACTCGAAAGAAGAAGCTGTTGGAGAAGCAGAAAAAGGGGAAGGCCAGGGCCAAAACCGTGGGCCGCGTGCAGCTTAGCCAGGAGGCGTTTTGGGCCGTGCTGTCAGGGGGGGGTCGATAGCAGCAGCACTAGTAGCTGTAGCGTTTCCCGTAGCCTTAGTGTTAGCGGTAGTGGCTGTGGTAGTACAAAATCAGGTGGCAGCATGGCGGTAGCGGCAGCAAAAGCTGTAGCGCGTGCAGCTTAGCCAGAAGGCGTTCTGGGCTGTGCTGTCCGGGGGCGGGCGATAGCAGCTGGGCCAGTAGCAGTAGCGATAGCCGTAGCGGTAACGTGGCAGTGGTGGGAGTTCGACGCTGGCGGTACTGCACCAGTCGCGTAGCTGTAGCGCTGCTTTAGTGGAAGTTGTAGCGCGTGCAGCTTAGCCGGAAGGCGTTGAGGCTGTGCTGTCCGGGGGCGGACGATAGCAGAACCACTAGTAGCGGTAATGTTAGCAGTGGTGGTGGCGGTGATGGCGATAGTGTGGCGGTGGTGGTAACGTAAACGTAGGGGTAATGTGGCAGTCCTGTAGCTATTGCGAAGCTGTAGCGGAAGCTGTAGCGCATGCAGCTTAGCCACGAGGCTTTTGGGGCTGTGCTGTCCGGAGGCGAACGGTAGCGTTAGCGATGGCGGTGGCGGTATTGGTGGCGGCAGTGTTATTGCTAATAATAGCGGTGACGCGGAGGTGGTGCGGTGGTGGTAGCGCGACAATGATTGTAGTGCGATATTGGAGGTAACGTGGCAGTCGTGTAGCTGTAGCGGAGGCTGTCGCGGAGGCTGTAGCGGTAGCGGTGGTGCGGCGGCGGCGGCGGTGCGCCGGTGGGGGTGTGGCAGTGGTGGTGACGCGGAAATATTCGGTAAAGACTGGCCGCAGAGTCCTGGTCTTCGGCCACAAGAATATTCTCTTACACGGAATGTTCTGAGTGGAGAACAAGGGCGAGTACCAGGGTGTTGATCGCCCTGATGAACTCGTCGGATACACCAGCAGTGGCGGCACGGGCCTGGACGAACGCGACCGATGGGTCGCTATCGGAGGTGAACAAGCCCCACTGGCGGTGTGCCGCCGATGACACATCAGAGAAGGCTGCTCCATGCGTGTACTCTGCATGCAGTCTTATCACGGGTAGGTACAATTCGACGCGAATCGACGAGGTGGGAGAAAAATGCTGAATTCTCCTCGCGATAAAAATTGAGGTATGTGCCAAAGTGGGGAGGGGGCAGGAGGGCCCGCTATGTGACCCCCGATCTGAGTTATACTACTACTGGGAGGGAGGGCGAGCGTAGTACAAGGATAATAAATGGGATGGCCAAAAAACTGATACAAAATCGAGAACAGCTTTTCAGACAAGCTACACCAAGCAATTAATTACAGGAATATAGTCAGGGGGGGGGTATTCCGATTCAAGACCACCCTGTGACAAGCCGAAGCAGGCGCTCATCGCTCTTATCTGTTGTGTGGGCAATATATGGCTGTAAGTATGCCGGGGCATGGTGATTTGACCGCTCTTACGTCCCGATGGCTTTATCGTTGACTCTCTGGGTTCCAACTGTGTAGATTCCTCCTGAGGTCGAGCGTTTTGTACGAATTGCGGTCGCTGGGCGATTTTTTGCCCTGCTCGAGTAGTATGCAAGAAAACATCGCTCTTATCTGTTGTGTGGGCAATATATGGCTGTAAGTATGCCGGGACATGGTGTTCTTACGTCCTGATGGCTTTATCGTTGACTCTCTGGGTACCAACTGTATAGATTCCTCCTGAGGTCGAGCGTTTTTTTACGACTTGCGGTCGCTTGGCAATTTTTTGCCCTGCTCGAGTAGTATGCAAGAAAACCCGCGAAAATATTGACGAGCTTAAGTTATGTTTTGATCCAACAATAAGCGAATGAAATCTAGATTTTCAGCATTTTTTTTCTGTGTCGCGTAACGGACAAATATGTGATTATAGTATTCCGTGATTGTTAGACCATTACGCGAGTCGAAGCCGCACTGTTTTGGCCTCATTTCAGGGTTTTCTCCACGGTTATTATGCTCGAGTTGTGCCAGTCTTTTAGTTCCATTTATAATATATTTTTGATGTCGTTTCGCTTTGAACACCTCATTTTTGCTCGAATCGTGCTTACAACCGGGGTGGGCTGAATCCTGGATACAAATCGCTCTGATTCGTCCGTTTATGTTGCGTTTGGTGCTGTTGTTGCTGTTCAATCAAGTGTTTCTTCTCATCCTCATTTACTTTGAGCGTGCTTGCTCGGCACGCCAGCCTGATGACTTAGGCTTAGAATCGCTTTTTTGTGCGACCTATCATGCAAATAGCTTATCGAAATGCGTTCGGATTGCAAATGTTTGCCGTATACGGAATGTATATACCCCCACTCGGAGTACTGTGCCATTGAGTACATGCGAGAAAACTCGAGTCAGTCGAAATAATTGTGAGCTTATTGGGTCAAAGCCTACCAGCCAATCACGAATAAGCCAATCAATGGGGTCGGGGTTGACACGCCGTGCGGGGAGGTATCGACCCGGGAGATCATCGTTACAGTTTCCGCGTTGTTGGAGCTGTAGAGATTTGGAGGATTTCTGGATCGGGGATGGGGTCCTATCTCCCCCGTGTGCGACGGAACTGCCCCCCATTGGTTGGTGAGCCTTTATCATCCTCCTAGGGTGGGGCGGCGCCGTGGAGCTCGAACCAATCAATAATTGTAGCCAACGGATTTGGGGTTTCCACACCGTGAGGGGCGGTGACGACCCGAGAGAACTCGGCTTTCTTCCCCGGTTTGTCTAACTTCTAGAAATATAGAATGACCTCTGGACCGAGGATGGGACCCTATCGTCCCCGGTTGGAGCTGGCTCTACAATATACGAACCCCAGCCAATCAGAGATCGGCCAGTCGACGGAGTTGGGGATTATTTCCACACTGTGCGGAGAGGTACATATCAATCCTGTGGTGATACCCGTGTTCGTTCCCGGGTTGTCGGAGTTGTATATGTATGTGTAGTGGATGGATTATGATCGTGGGATGGGACCCTATCGTCCCCAGATGACAGTTACTTTATTATGTACGAGCCTCGGCCAATGAGCGACCAGCGATCAGACAAAAAGGTCATACCCGGTGAATATATATATATATATATATTTTCGTCTAGAACTCGAGCCTGAAATTCTTCACTGCCAAATTCTTAGTCTAGTGCAGTGCTCTATCGCGTATTATTAATACGCTCTATCTACCAGATATTAGAAACAAGTAGCAGCATTATAATAGCATTCGAGGAATTGAATGGCGAAGGTAGCAACACCGTGTTTCACGCCTAGAATACCGTAGCAAGTATCTCCACGATCAGATTATACACGGACAGACAGTCGGTCTGCGAACCTCCTCGGATCTAAATACTATCACCACGCATGATGTAGCAGAAGCTGGCTTAGTGCGCGCCTCTCAGTGGCTACGTAGAGAACATACGTGCAGCATAATACATGGCCACCCCCTTGCTGGCCCTGGAAGCTTGGTTGAGTCAAAACATCAAGAAACGCACTCGAAACGTCTCTTCGTGGCCAGACTAGAGGGTCAGTCTGCGTGGGGGCTCTCGGATTTGTCCGCTCGAAATTGATATAATAGTCTATATGAAGATCGGAATCGGATTCACGCAAGAAACGACTGAAGTAGTCCACTGTTATTTAATAGTCTAAATCGATATATATGTGTCGGCATTACTTTACATTCTGCATGCGTGGACAATGTAGACTATGTGCTGTATATAGTATTAGTAGTAGTAGTAGTAGTAGTAGTAGTAGTAGTAGTAGTAGTAGTAATAGTAGTAGTAGTAGTAGTAGTAGTATCAGTAGCAGTAGCAGTAGTAGTAGTAGTAGTAGTAGTAGCAATAGTAGCAGTAGTAGTAGTAGTAGTAGCAGTAGTAGCAGTAGTAGCAGTAGTAGCAGCTAGCAGCAGTAGGAGTAGTAGTAGTAGTAGTAGTAGTAGTAGTAGTAGTAGTAGTAGTAGTAGTAGTAGTAGTAGTAGTAGTAGTAGTAGTAGTAGTAGTAGTAGTAGTGGTAGTAGTAGAGTAGTAGTAGCAGTAGTAGCAGCAGCAGTAGTAGTAGTAGTAGTAGTAGTAGTAGTAGTAGTAGTAGTAGTAGTAGTAGTAGTGGTGGTAGTAGTAGAGTAGTAGTAGCAGTAGTAGCAGCAGTAGTAGTAGTAGTAGTAGTAGTAGTAGTAGTAGTAGTAGTAGTAGTAGTAGTAGTAGCAGTAGTAGTAGTAGTAGTAGTAGTAGTAGTAGTATAGTAGTAGTAGTAGTAGTAGTAGTAGTAGTAGTAGTAGTAGTAGTAGTAGTAGTAGTAGTAGTAGTAGTAGTAGTAGTAGTAGTAGTAGTAGTAGTAGTAGTAGTATTAATAGTAGTAGTAGTAGTAGCAGTAGTAGTTACTGTAGTAGTAGTAGTAGTAGTAGTAGTAGTAGTAGTAGCAGTAGTAGTAGCACTAGTCGTAGTAGTAGTATCACCATGTTGCACGCATGTCCCGCGACAGCCCTCGCCACATACATTGCAGTTCACACGGCCCCGCTCCTATACCCCCGGCGTCCCGCTAAAGCGGTACATTAATAATACGAGTAATAATAGACGGTTGGCAAAATATACTACTACTTACTGCCTGCCGCACTTTTCTTGTTTGTTTGTTGTGTCGCTTATTATGTTTATATCGCGCACCAAAGCGTGCTGTGTTTGCTATATGCGTACGGGTACTACTGCTCTACTTCTGCTGTGCTGCACGGCCGTGCTGCTTGCTTGTTGTGCTCGCTTGTTGTGCTTGTTATTAATTGATGATAAACAATCATATTCTATGACATGATGACGTGATCTTTTTTTCTTCTTGTCTCTACTTACTACTGTATGAAACCGTCATGATGGTCGCATCAAACCACAAGCAAAAGGTAGGTATGTCTGTCTGTGCTGCGGCTTGAGAAACATGCATATCTCGTGGCCGTTGGCTTTATTATTGCTGATATCCGAGTCTAGACTAGATACTTTTAGCCAGATTTTGGCATGTCAGTAACAAAGAAGCAGGAAGGAAAATGTAAAAATAATATCCAAAAAGAATTAATCCAAAACTAAAAATTAACCGCTAAAAAAATCTGGGAGATCTTACATTTTATTGCTGTAAAAAGAGGGGTGGGCGGAAGGTTCCAGGTTTTCTACAGTACACGGATTTTTTTGTAACCGTCGTGTTTTTTTCTTCGCTGTTTGTTCTTCTTGTGTGTGTTAGTGACTGGACTGGACCTTCTTCTGTTTGTTGTTGTTGGTTTGTTTGCCTGCAGAACACGAGGACAGCGTATATTCCTTCTTTTTTTTCCTCTCTGATAGCGCGACGATCACCACACCACCACGGACAGGAGAACCACGATCACGACATAACAACTAAAAGCCTGTGTGCCTCTCAGTCGACGAGCCTTGGGCCCCTGCTAACCAACTGCCAGCAAATACAGGATAGAGAAAGTGTGCGTGTTTTGTTCCACCAACACAAGAACAACAAACAGCCAGCACAGCAGGAAACAGCTAGCAGCGGCATCAGCAAGAAGAACAAAGAGCAAACAAAACAAAAAAAAAGATGGGGGCCGGAGCGTCGACCGAGCTTTCCAAGGACCAACTGAAGGAAAGGTATGCGGACGTCAAGCACCGCTTGTACCCGCAACAGCAGGCCAGCATCGAAGCCCTCTTCGAATCCTCGGAAAACCCGGCCGAGATCCTCGAAGCCGTGAACGCGCAGCTAAACGACGCCGAGGTACCCAACATGGATTTCGACACGATACCCGAGTTCACTGACAAGCACATCTCCCTCATGGCGAAGCACCTCACGCCCGAACTCTTCGCGGAGCTCAAAGCGGCGGGGGCCACCTCCAAGGGGTACACCATCTCCCGCGCGATTCAGACGGGGCTGATGACCCCCCACCTCGGAGTGGGGATCACCGCGGGCGACGAGGAGTCGTGGTCACTTTTCAAGGCGATCTACTACCCTATCATCAAAGGATGGCACCAATTTGACCCGGAGACCCAGAATCACGAGTCTGATTTGGACGCTTCTAAGCTGACCATGACCGATGAGCAGGTATTGCGATGGTATGGTTGGATGGGGGTTGGGTTGGGTTGGGTTGGGGGTGGGGTGTGCTTGGGGTGTGGATAGACTGCGTGTGTTTTGTGTCCAGATTCTTGGTCGGGGTGATGAGATGCGTTTTTGTGTTGTTCCTCGGTACGATAGCACTGGGTTGGGATGGTCCTCTCGACGGGCACACACACGGTCCTTCGCGATACGATGATGATGAGCTGACGAATTACTTGTTGTACGTATGGCCTAGACTATCATGATTTTGTCGTTAATTTTCGTGGGTTGATTTTTGTTTGTCGCATCGTTTCGTTGCGCCTTCTTCGAGGGCCCCGTTCGGCGGTGGGAGTTGTCGCAGCCTGGTATATCCATGGAGCACCCAAACATCCCAACCTCCCACCCGGCCGCACGTGTGTGCGTGTGGATCCCCCGCGGTCCCAATCGTAAGCGTCTTGCGTACCCCTCCTGCCTTTCCGATGTCAACGAGCGAAAACAAAATATTCTTGTCGAAGAAATCGTATCCTCTTCCCTCTTATATGTTACGGTTCGACTGTCCTTGTTCTCGTTCTCGTACCCGTACCCGTACCCGCACTCGTAGGATGATAGGCACGGCCCCGGTCCACCGACAAACGGCGCAGAGTTGAACACCTTATCTATGTACGATTTCTGATAAGAGAGCAGGGCAACGCTTATTATTTAGCATGGTACATGTGGTGTCCGAACGCCCATCCCCATCAGGTCTTTGTTTCGATTTTGAGGTATCTATGATTCATACCAGCAGATACCGTAATTCGGTTGAGCCGAAACAAAATGTAAGCGCGGTGCAATCCTTGAACGGATGGGGGAATTGTACGTACGAGCGACACGACAAGTATCCTATCATTTATGATTGATCGATACTACATTCAACGTTCTACGTACCACACACACACAATTGCCCCCCGCACGGAAGGGCATACAAGAACCCATCGTCCTTTTTTCGTCGTAACAACGCAGATAGACCCGGGGTGTCGCAGCAAGGAACTCCCCCCTCCGCCCTTCCCCTCGGCGAGCGCCCGCTTTTATACATATCAACGATACTCGCCTCGGTTTTGCATGAAATACAGATCCCCACAGACAGCTGTAACTTCGACCGACTACCATTATTTTTCTAGAGGGATCGATGCTCAGCTCTTTGCAAGCTTCCATGAACGTGATGGATATATGATACGTGCGTCGGGCATATCCTACAGATAGTACTCCTACGTACAAGCGGTAGTTCTTGCCATCCCTATTTCTCTTCGTCTTCTATCTAGCAGATCCGATGTCCGTCAACAGGGGCAACATAACCTCCTCCTCCCCCCCCCCCCCCCCCCCCCTCCCAACCCCAGAGCAGAGCGTCCGCTACGTGCACAGCACTCATTCGCCTTTTTTTGCGTTTAGGCTATACTCGCAAGGATGTTCTTACTTCTCGTTCTTACTCTAAAACTGCTGTCACTGCTCATTCCGCGTCGCTGCTCGTAACGTAAGACGTTATTATCCTTCCTCGTGCTGTATTAATAGTAGCATATCTTACCTGGGTTACCTGGTAAAAAGCTGTTATTTATTTTGAAAAAGAAAATGTAACATCTTATCATCATTATTAGCCGTCGACGCGATAGCCAAACTAAGTTGTTTTCGGACCATCGCCCGCACCGCACCGACAACGTGATTTGTGTGTGTGACGTGTGGCGGAAGCCGTAAACGCCATTTCCGTTCATCGCAACAATTGTTCTTCCTTTCACGCCTCCGACAGACTCGCGATCTAGATCATTTACAGCAGTAGTAACAGTGAGCGGTGGATCTTACATCTATATCTGCCGTTGTACGAGATGCTGTGTGCAGGAAAATGCCGTTTTCGTTCATTATTAGCAGTTGTGCCTTTCACGCCCCCGATGGACTCACGATCTAAATCATTTACAGCAGCATGCTGCAGTGAGTGGTAAATCTTCTATCTGTAACAACAAATACTGCCGCCATGAGATGATAGATAGATGCTGTATGTACGGGATCTGAATATATATAAATATACCAGGGCCTTTCACGGGATCATGATCCGACACGCGCGCCGGGTCGGGTCAGGACGCGGATAGAGTCGGGTCGGGTCAGGACGAGTCCGAATCCCCACGGGGTGGGGTCCGGTCGCGGATCAGAAGGTTTCAAGCCTCACTGATCGGTAAGGATTACCCCGATCCGACCCCACCCGCAAAAAGTAACCCGACCGATGAAAAACCCATGGAATATACGTATGAATAACAGATCCCACCCAGGAAAACGTGTGGTGTTGTATAGTCTAGACTATAGGTTGACCCTGGCATTAGCAGGTATCCTTCACGAGGGTGTGCACACACACCCCGTAACGCGCGAGATCGAAGTATGACACGCAGCTTGCTAAGCTATCAAATTCCTTTTTGGTCGATCTCACACACAGCTAAATTAAAGAAGTGCATTTATTTTTTTATTTTTTTCAAAATATAGGCCATCATGCAGATCGCACGGTTTCCACCGGGTAACATGAATGAGCTAGACCATACAGATCTTCCTCTCTGAGCTGTCCAGGCTCATCTCGAGTGGGGGTCAGGCAGGTGATCTGTCTCGACGTGTGGCGATCTGTTGCGCTCTCATGCCCCGACAGAATGCGTTCGAACAAAGCACCGGCGTATGATACCAGGTATCGGTACCTGGTACGTATAAGCTTCCACTACTACTGTTTTATACATGTATAACTAATTTTCAAGGACGTCCGTCAGCCGTGAGTTCGACGAATTTCAGGTCAATACTCATCTTTGCAACCTGCGTTGTTGGCAATCGTAATATACTATAGGGGTGATTTTTTATTGGGAGGCGTCTTATTTTTTGTCCACTATAATGGTAAGTGTTGGTATTTATACTCAAGAAATGTTTGTACGTACTACGACGTTCGAGTACGTACGCCCGTTTTGGCAGTGCCCACGCGGTTATTGCCTCGGCCATTTGCTCTCGGTTCTGCATAGCATAGATAGGCGGTTTTCGTCTCTTCGTAATTTTTGTTGTTGGTTGGGTTTTGATCAGTCAACACTTGAATTTCCTATTTCGATTTGTTCTGAATAGTTTACGGTTGCCTGCGTATTAATAGTGGAGACATGGATAGATAGACTAGATTTTTTTTTTTCTTTTTTTTATCCTCCGGCGGATGGGGAAAAATAAAGCTTTAGCTCACCACACTTCCACGCATTTTCATACGCGTCGTGTGTCGATTTAACTCAATTGCTTTCGCAGCCCAACGCTAGCTGGCGCACCCTTCGGGTCCCATTGTAGGTATAGCGTAAGCTGTCCCTATCGGTGGTCTTCGTTACAACCCCGGACTAGACTGTTGAGAACCAGGTTGTTATCAATAGTAGTATACATACATCAAAAATAGAACCCGGAAATCGAACCCAGGACCTACCGCCGCTCGCACAGGTATGGGGATCTTTACCAAATCAAAGCCATACCCGCCACTGCACAGCAAGCAGTAGTATAATACCTGGTACAATAGTCGTACATACATGGTGCTACTTGCCAGGGTATTATCACGGAAAAGGTATATATAACAGCCGTCATCGACGAATAGGCTACTTGAAAAATTAACCGGGTATTATACACAAAAAAAGAGCGGTGGAAACGCGTATCTTTGCCGCCTTGATACTCTTCTGTTGTTGCTGCTGCTTGTCAAACGAAAAGTACAGATGATGTCATGAGAACGTGACGTTTTTCCTGCGTTCGCGCGGTTCGCAGGCGAAGTCAAGCACCGCTAAACGCGTACTTGTGGCCTACTATTGAATGTTACGGTACAGTAGCCCCCCCCCCCCTGTATGACTGTAGTGTGCCAGAGCAACATGTCCGCCTTATTAGTGTTGTAAGGCTTAGTTTGGGAAAGCTATCGGTCAACCTTTTGCAAGTGGTAAAACGGACTAATACCCCTCTAATTATTTAACGAAAAATGGCGTCGACGGCAGGACCATGGTTTTTTTCGGGTCATGGGTTCAAATCCGACCATCCACAATAATTTTTCAGACTTTCCCCATATGGCATGTCGAACTTGCAAAATACTCTCCCCGGTATCCCCAGGAAATGAAACTGCTTGGATATTGACAGGTCCGCCCGTATATCCGGCCGACCTGCTATCCCGCCGTTTCAGGGGGCGGGAGGGGTGTTCTAAGGCTTAGTTTGGGTAAGCTATTGGTTAACCTTTTGCAAGTGGTCAAACGGACGAATACCCCTCTAATTATTTAACAGGAAGCCGACCTATTTCTTTTCACGTTAAGAGTGCAATTCCTTAGTCGCGCCAAGCGATTTTGACCGCCTTGTATCGGGATACCGCCTTATACGGGGATACCGCCTTATAGAGGGATCCCTACTGCTGTGCTGCAATTGTCAACGCTCATCACTATTACCCCCCCCCCCCTTGGCCAATGGACCGAATGACTAAGACAGGCGCCAAATGAGCACGCCCCCACCAAATAAGCACGCCCCCCCCCCCCCTTTTCGATAGATTGCAACGTTCAACGATCATCATTTATTCACTACAACTCCCTTCCTCCCTCTCTTTTGGGATAGGTCGCAATGTTCAACGAGTTCGTCGCGTCTACGCGCATTCGGGCCGCCAGAAATGTCTCCGGCTACGCCCTGCCTGCGGGCACAGACGATGAGGTACGTCTCCATCCATGGTGTTGGTGGTGGCGGTGGTGGTGGCGGCGGTGGTGTTGTTGGTGTTGGTGCTGGTGTTGGTGTTGGTGTTGGTATTGGTATTGGTGTTGGTGTTGGTGTTGGTGTTGGTGGTGGTGGTGGTGGTGGTGGTGATGGTGGTGGTGGTGGCGGCGGTGGTGGTGGCGGCGGTGGTGGTGTTGGTGTTGGTGCTGGTGTTGGTGTTGGTGTTGGTATTGGTGTCGGTGTTGGTGTTGGTGTTGGTGTTGGTGTTGGTGTTGGTGTTGGTGTTGGTGTTGGTGTTGGTGTTGGTGTTGGTGTTGGTGTTGGTGTTGGTGTTGGTGTTGGTGTTGGTGTTGGTGTTGGTGTTGGTGTTGGTGTTGGTGTTGGTGTTGGTGTTGGTGTTGGTGTTGGTGTTGGTGTTGGTGTTGGCGTTGGTGTTGGTGTTGGTGTTGGTGTTTGTGTTGGTGTTGGTGTTGGTGTTGGCGTTGGTGTTGGTGTTGGGGTTGGGGTTGGTGGTGTTGGTGGTGGTGGCGGTGGTGTTGGCGGCGGTGTTGGTGTTGGTGTTGGTGTTGGTGTTGGTGTTGGTGTTGGTGTTGGTGTTGGTGTTGGTGTTGGTGTTGGTGTTGGTGTTGGTGTTGGTGTTGGTGTTGGTGTTGGTGTTGGTGTTGGTGTTGGTGTTGGTGTTGGTGTTGGTGTTGGCGTTGGTGTTGGTGTTGGCGTTGGTGTTGGTGTTGGTGTTGGGGTTGGTGGTGTTGGTGGTGGTGGCGGTGGTGTTG
This sequence comes from Undaria pinnatifida, assembly GCA_012845835.1. Lineage (NCBI taxonomy): Eukaryota > Phaeophyceae > Laminariales > Alariaceae > Undaria > Undaria pinnatifida. Next base: position 14,562,886 of record JABAKD010000020.1, read on the forward strand.
GCGGCGGTGTTGGCGTTGGTGTTGGTGTTGGTGTTGGTGTTGGTGTTGGTGCTGGTGTTGGTGTTTGTGGTGGCGGTGGCGGTGGCGGCAGTGGTGGCGGTGGTGTTGGTATTGGTGATGCTCAGCGTTTCTCTCCGACTTTGCCAGGCTCAAACCTCGGGCACACTCACAGTTAACAGACGAAAAAAATATCAAAAAGGAATCAAGCAAAGAAGATACATCATACCATACGCTAACTTATTAACTCATATTCCCCCCCCCCCCCTGGCCTCTTCAACCAAAACGACAAATAACGTTTGCGAAACAAAAAAACAAAAAAACGACAACAGGATCGAAAGAAGGTGCGAGAAGTGCTGTGCGGGGCGTTCGAGAAATTCGAGGGGGAACTGGCCGGAAAGTACTACGACCTCGGCACTTTGTCCGACGAGGACCGCAACATGCTTCTGGAGAGCGGCTTCCTCTTCCAGATCCCCAAGACGACCAACCTCCTCTGGCATGCTGGCGCCGCGAAAAACTGGCCCGCGGTGAGGAAAAAAAAGTTTGAATATTTTTTTCTTTGTTTTTTGTGTTTTCTGGTTTTTCGGTTTTGGTTCCCACTCTTTTGTTTGTCCTTTGCTTCTATTGTTTTTTTCATGTATCGGTGTTGGTGTTGGTGTTGGTGTGGGTGTGGGTGTGGGTGAGGGTGTGGGTGTTGATGTTAGTGTTGGTGTTGGTGTTGGTGCTAGGTTCGGTTTCGGTATTTGGTTGCATTGATGTTTGTCTTGGTATTACGAATGTCTTTTATCTGTTTGAGTTATATTTGTTTTGGGTTGGGCTTTGTTGCGTATATTTGGTGTTTAGTTTCGTTTGGGTTTTTGGATTGTCGTTGTCGCTGTTGGTGTTGACGTCGTTGTCGTTGTCGCTGTTGTTTTATTTTGTTGGTGATGATGGTGATGTTGATAGCTTGTAATCAGTGTTCTTGTTCTTTGTTCTTGTTCTTGTTCTTGTCCCTGTTCTTGCGCTTATTCTTGTGCTTGTGCTTGTTCTATTTTATTGGTGATGATGGTGACAGTTGTGGTGACAGCTATGGCAACAGTGACGGCGGTGTATCATATGTGCCGTCAATATATATAGCTGCTCTTGTTCTTGTTCTTGTCAGGACCGCGGCATCTTCCACAACGACGCGAAAACCGCTTTGTGCTGGGTGAACGAAGAGGACCACTGCCGCATAATTTCCATGGAGACCGGCGGAAACGTGAAATCGGTGTTCACTCGTTTCGCTGCGATCTCGGAGGCGCTCAAGACCGCGGCAGAGGCAAACGGGACCAAGCTCATGTGAGACAACCCACGAAACATCCGCGCAATACCAAAAAAAAAGAAGAAAAAAAAAACTCATGTTTGTACGGTAGACAGGCTCTTGCTATTTGTGCGCCAGTTAGTTTTTTAAATTATGGTCATCTAAACCCCCCGAAAGATTAAAAAAAAAAAAGACGACGTCGTTCCAGGAGGCTTTTGCCATTTTAAATGTGAGGCAGCGGTTTTTGGTGGGCATGCGTCGATTTCCGCCTTTGTACGAATAACATCAGGATGGAGATACATTTACTCGCCACCACGGTCTGGTTGTTCGTCGTTTTTTTGTGATTGGAACTCACCACGTTGCGCGGATGGCAAATGGAATGCTAACCGTACCTTTTGTACCTACCTGCTATGAGTGCATATCGTGTTGAATAAATACCAAAACCCTTGAAACACGGCGAATGCAATGTTCGTGGTACCTAGGCCTACCTACACAAGCCCGTGTAGTGGTTTACGTGTACAGCAAAACCATTGAACTAATTGTTGAGTAAAGCGCACATTATGAGACCCGCCTGGCGGCTGACTGCTCGCTAAATGTATTTTGTGCATTTACTGGTATCCAACAAAAACCACAATGTGACGGGGGAGGGGGGGGGGGGTGAATAGATGGGGGAGGCGGGTGAGTAGTGGTGGTGGTAGCGACGGTGGCGTTGGCGGCGGTGGTGGTGCTGATTGGGGTTGGGGTAGGGTGGGGGCAGGGGGGGGGGAGCAGGGGGCGCAAGGGGGATTAGAAGATATAAGACGATGTGGCTACCCGAGAAAAAAGATACCCCGGTATTGAAGGGTGGACAGTATCAATAATTATGATTTTGGTTTTCGGGAGTGTTTCGCGCTCACCGCCCTCTTCCATCCGTGTTCGTGTTCATGATTGTCATGTTTGCATGTGCTCGGGGGTTGCGTGTGTGCGGGCGTATGCTCCCACGCGCGGCTCAACGAGAGCAGAAAACATCAGCCACTCCAATAGTAGCGAAACTAGTACCTACAACGTGGTCATCCGCCACTCTTTAGCGCGGCAAGGCATAAATGGCGTATGCTACGGAATGGGAAGAAGCTACTAAGCGCGCGTGTCTCCATCAGCCACGTGACAAACGACCACGTGTTACGGGTATGCTGGCTGACGAGAGCATGGGGCATTTTTTGCGTCTTTTCACGAGAAAGCTCCCTACTCTTGTATTCGCCCGCCAATGAATGTCCAACTCCTCCCCCCCCCCCGCGCCCCACCCACACGCACCTCCCCCCCATCTTTCCCACCCACATCCCCATCCCCATCCCGACCCCGTTCCTCCACCCCACCGCTCTAGCCCAAACCCCACCCGCCCACTCCCCCCCATCGTCCTCCGCATCCTAGGTACTGCGATAAGCTTGGGTTCCTGGGCACCTGCCCATCGAACCTCGGCACGGGTCTGCGCGCTAGCGTGATGATTAAGCTCCCCAAGTTCAACGAAACGGAGGAAGCACGCGAAGTGCTGGAAAAGGTAAAGATGATGAGATGGTCACACGCCTATGTGGCGCTGAAGGAAGGAGTTGGCGTCTGAAGGGGAGGGGGAGGACGGGAGGGTGGGAGGGTGGGCGCTGCCGAGAGAAACAGTTGGAGGTTGAGGTGGAGATGGAGGGGAGGGACGGGGATTAGGGTTGGGGAGGGGGTAGGATTGAGGCGGAGGAGAGGAAATTCGTGTCTTGACCCATGTCCAACTCCTATAATTGTCCTGGTCTAGCTCTAGGTGTTTTTGTCCCCATATCGGAAGCGCGGTGCTAAGAGGGTCATGATAAACAGAGGGTTTGGTGTTGTCTTTGGAGGGGGAGGGGGGATACAGTAATAGTAGTAGGCTATGTTTCTCTGCTTTGCTAGGTGTTAGGGGTGGAGGGTAAGGAGGGGGGGAGAGCTGTGTTGTCCGTGAGTGAGAGAGAGACGTATTCAATTTTTTTTTGTGCTGGAAGGGTGTGCTGGAAGGGTGGAGGTAGGGGAGGGAGTGGTGTGGTCGTTGAGATACACACGGTGGTTTCTGTGTTGTATTGGAGGGTTGGAGGGGGGGGGGGTATTTCTGTCCTTTCGAGAGACACATTGGGTTTTGTGCTGTTCTGGAGGGGGGGGCAGGGAGGGGAGCTAGGGGATGTAAGTCGCGCTGCCAGTGCGAGACACATGTAGTTTACGCTGTGTTGGGGGGGGGGGAGGGGGGATTCGTACTGTCCTTGTGACTGATGAGCTAAATTGTTCTTGGTGCTGTGCTGAAAAGAGAGGAAGGGAGGAGTGACATGGGTATAAATAGGGAAGTCACGTTGTCCTCGAGAGACACGTTGGTTTTGATCTTCGTGCTCCGTTGGTGTACCCTTTCGGTGGGGCGCGAAAGTGTAGGACTGCAGGGTATTGACCGATTCCGTATCGAAGATTCGATGTATCGAAATGTTGAGCGTAGTTTTGAACTGAGGCACCGCAACTCACAAACACCTCCCGCCGTGCTCCGCCCTGCTCCGCCCTGCCCCGCCCTGCCCCCCCGTTCCCCCGCCCCGTCCTGCCTGCCTCACAGGTGTGCAACAAGTTTGATCTTCAACCACGGGGATCGGCCGGCGAACACTCCGCCGCGGTGGAGGACAAGTTCGACGTTTCGAACAAACAGCGCATCGGCTACACGGAGGTGGGCCTGGTGCAGAAGATGATCGACGGCGTCACCCAGGTCATCTCGCTCGAGAAGGCAATGGCGGCGGGGGAGAAGGACCTCGCCGCGGTTAAGGCGGAGGTTGCCTAATTTAAGGAGAATACTATTATGATTATGGGCATGATTTTTGATCATGGTTTTGATTACCAGCGTGATTTCTGATTATGAAATCTGATTCTGATTCTGATCCCGGTTCTGGTTTTGGGTGCTTAATTCAGGAGAATAAGCTTATCATGAGGTTGCCCAAGTGTGGCGAGGGTCCTGATGAGGTTGCCTAATTAAGGGGATCGTGACTATCATTATGATGAGGCTGTCCAAAATGAACAAGATTGTGATTAGGGTGATGGTGGGGGTTGCCTCATCCAGCGTGCGATGGCGATGATGATGACGATGATGATGAGGTTGCCTAATGAAGAAGAATATCATATTCTGGTGATCATGATCATGCGGGGGTGGGGGGAAACTATTGGTTGAATTTAGCAGTATGTAACCAATGGTACCACTCTCTCTGGGCGGAAATATAGAGACAATCGGAGTGATTATGTGATTGCCAAATGGTCTTTATATTTCCGGCCAGAGTGGTAGAAGAGGATGGTTAATATGACAGGAGAGGGTGCTATTGATTTTTTAGCAGTATTATATATAACCTCTACCAATATGGATAGAAATATAAGAAACGTTGGTGCATTAACGTGAACACCAAACGGTTCTTACGTTTCCATTCACCGTAGTGGTGTACATAACGAACTAAAGCTAAATACAGCGAAAAAATCGATCAAAATGCAAACAGCAAAGCAAACAAGCCAAAAGAGCAAGGCCAGAAGATTCGAACGGAAAAAAACACACACACACTTTTGTTCTGTGTTCTTTCTTTCTGTGTGTGCTGGTACTATATACTTGCGATTTCTTGCTTTGCTGTTTGTAGCCTTGAGCTTTGGCGTACACAGATATTGTGTAGTGCGTACGCACATCCGCGTAATCGTTATCATCATCATTAGCATGCTGATTTTTTTTTCTTTTGTAAAGTGCCTGAGTATAGTAAGTGTACGATAGGTCAGGTGTTGGTTTTGTGTATAATTCCCCCCCCCCCCCCGTATAGCCTTTTCTTCAATCGAGTTTTTTTCTCGCAGGGTCTGCCCAGCTTCGTTTGGCCTTGTTGGTGACTACTCTGCAGGGCGGTGGGAGGTTGGTTTAATTATATATTTATCAGCAACCGCTGTATCTAAAAGTAATACTTACACGATACATACCTGTATTTAGCACGGTACAATCGACCTACAGCGGCAGCAGCACGCTCGACGTTTTTGGATTAGGTTTTGTATAGGGAGGAGGCTGTAAGAAAAAACGCGCGGTAGATGGGGGGAGGTGGGGGTAGAGAGGGGGGGAGGAGGGGGGGGGGTGAGACTCGGGGTTAGCTGCGGTCTCACAATTCAATCGGTGTTGCTGTTGTTATTTTCCAAAATATTTTGTTTTGCTCATGGATTTTCTGCGGTTGTTTCGGTTTCCGTTTTGAGTAAAAGAGTCAGCAAGAGGGGAGGGGAGTTTGGCTTCCGAAAACGATAATATTATTACTGGGAAGGCGCGAGATATATATTTTTTATTTTTATTTTTTATCCTCCGGTGGATGGGGCAAAATAAAGCTCAAGCTCACCACACTTCCATGTATTTTCATACGCGTCGTGTGTCGATTTAACTCAGTTGCTTTCGCAACCCAACGCTAGCTGGCGCACGCTTCGGATCCCACTGTAGCGATAGCGTGGGCTGCCCCTATCAGTGGTCCTCGTTACAACCCCGGCAGCGCAAGCTGCCGTTGTATACGGATGCGTGTGTATGTCGACCCGGCCTGTCCCCTGAGGGTCAGGTTCGGTGGAGATCGCCACCCGGAATGTCATATTTCCGGGTACTTTAATGTTTTTCGCACATACATGAAACATCGTCGATCGCAGCTGCATGCTGCGGCTGCGAGGGCGGCTTCCATGGCCAAACTCATCACCACCCTCATTGTCAATACCATCATCACCCTCACCGTCATCTGCATTGTTTGTTATCATCATCATTATCATCATAATCATCATCAATCGTCATCGTCATTGTAAATATCATCATCACCCTCACCGTCATTATCGTTGTCATCATCACCATCATCACCATCGTATCATCATCATCATCATCATCATTATCATCATCATCAATCATCATCATCTTCATCGTCATCATCATCATCACCATCACCATCACCATCACCATCATCATCGTCGTCACTATCATCATTATCATCATCATCATCATCACCATCACCATCATCATCATCATCACCATCATCGTCATCGCCACTACCTGAAACAGCAGGGCTCAGAGCCCACGCCATGAAGAGGACCAGGATTATTCGGCTGTAGAATCTCAAGCGCAAAATCGGTTCGAGTTTCGGTGCGAGCTAACCACGATCTTACCATTTTACCGACAAAAAAAGCAAATAACTCTTACGAAACAGTTCGTCTGTCCATCATCAATCCGCGGGCAGTCTAGTAAGCCTTTTAGGACCACACTCCCGACATGAGGACAAAATATTTGGAGGTAGACTAGGATTTGTTTTGGAGTTGGAAAAGGGTACACGTGGGGAAAAGCACACCAACGCATCCTGCTGCCGCTGATCAAGCAGTACAATAGAGAACAGCACGTCAACGCACCTGGTGGCGCTGCAATTATTATGGCCACATGATCTGTGACGCCTGGATCGGAACCGCCTACATCAACCAGCACCCTTCCATGCCTTATCGCCGAAAGCTTTCAGTGGGAAAAAATTGTTTACCGACATCCCTGTGTCAGCCGGTGTTGCCCTTACAATCGGCAACCTGCACTAGAACACAACAACAACAACAACAACAACAACAACAACAACAACAACAGCAACAACAACAACAACAACAACAACAACAACAACAACAACAACAACAACAACAACAACAACAACAACAACAACAACAACAACAACAACAACAACAACAACAACAACAACAACAACAACAACAACAACAACAACAACAACAACAACAACAACAGCAGCAGCAGCAGCAGCAGCACAACAGACAGTCAGCAGTCGCATCGTGGAAGTTGGAAACTTGAACGAAGTTGAACGGCAAGCCGTCCACACGCGTAGCCAATTGATTTCATTGTCAGTGAATAGTATGCATGTCTTAAGTTATTGAGGTGGGGACACAGAGCGATCGCTGCAGTTCTGCCTATTGAGCAGGTCCTCGGTGAGTCCTACTCACTTTCTTAGCCGTACGTAGTAGAGAAGCAGCTTTAATCCACAGAGCCCCGGATAGCATCTAACAACGCGAGGCGCATGCCTCCATTATACTTCCTGACTATACTCCGAATAAAAAAGGCTTACCTATCGTACGAAAACGGCCAATTACCTATCAAATAAGATAATTGCAGGCCTTTCAAGTCCGTACCTTAACACTAGCCCACCCTGACGAGCCACATATGCAGTAATATGGGATTCGGGGAAACTCCGGTTTTACGAACTAAACCACGAGTCGAAGATGCGGCTTCTCGAAACCCACTCCCACACACACCTCTAACGGCCTGGTTACGTATGGAGCCAGGAAAACGGGAAGAAAAGCAGTTGAAGGAAATGCAGACCCTAAAACAAGGCAAACCTCCCATCGAAACCTGTCGCGTACCGCCGGTGTGGGGGGGGGGGGGGGCAGAAAAGGCTCTATGGCAAACAAACCACAGAAAAGGCACAATAACAAGGCAAACCTTTCTTTGTCGAAAGGAAGGGGAAGACAGGCTCCAATACAAGACATATGTCATGCCAAAAACCTCCCGCGGACCATCGGCATGGCGAGGGTTAGATGAGAAAACGACAAGTACCCGGAATGGAAGAGGACACCACCTACAGCCCCGCGAGGGAGAGGAGTGTTTAGCCGAAACAAGTAGAACAAATACATACAACACAACGAAATGAAAGATGACACACATTCACATACATAGCCCTGTACCACGTTATGCGCGAACAGGGTACCCTGGTCGCCCCCCGGCTCTGGTCGGAGGAGGGCGTCGGCAGGGCGAAATCGAACGAACACGAAAAACCGGCAGTCCTGCACCTCAGATAGCGGCGTGAACAGCCGGACCCTGGCCCGGCACAGGCCGGGGAGGGGGGGCGTCAGGACAAGAAAAAAGTTTTTAGAACCGCCCCACACCCAGTCAAAAAACGCTCGAAACACCGCGAACAACCCAACGGCAAAAACTCCAAACCCCATAACCCAAAAAGAGAATGGAGAACTATCGAGGAGCGGCGGTGGCTTGGAAGTCAAATGGCCACGGTCGCGGCTCGAGATTCATCTAGGTTACGTTGGATCCCCCGACGATCAAACCAGATAAGCAGGCCTTTCAAGGTCGTCCCTTAACACATAGCTGAAAAAATGAAAGTGCCACAACAGAATGTGCGCGGAATATATTATAAGATGGGGCCTGACATTGGCGCATGCCACCTTCTTCTTGCAGTCAGTACTATTAGTAAGCAGGCTCCACGATGTACACTCACTTGTGTCTTCTTCGTATTATTCCCGCGTAGCCCCGGAACCAACTGCGCGTTACGCGCGGGTCGTTACGCGCGAGTAGAGCCACTTTCATCATCCTCTGCTGTTGTTTGTCTTTCGAATTGAGTTGTTGCTGTTCGTTTTCCTCTGAGGCGTGGGAGGGAGTTTCCGCCGGCTTGACATGGTACCCTCGGCACTTACGGTATCCCCATGTCCTTACACCTATTATATTGCTATCGCTCCATGCAATAGCGCTACTATTGCTCCATGCAACAGCCCTGGTACTGCTCCATGCAATAACCCTACTATTGCTCCATGCTATAGCCCTATCATTGCTCCATGCAATCGCGTTATTACTCCGTGCAATAATCCTATTACTCCACCCCTTGCCCCCCTCGACTGTTGGGGCCTCCTGTACGGTATCGGAAGATCGAATTCCCAAAATGATCCACGATTTAGTGGTACTCCGAGTGGGGGATGCGTGGTTGGTCAGTATTGGGAAGCGTGCTCCTCATGGATTCCGATGTCTTTGGTTGGTCTCTCCTCATGGCTCGCTGGATAGACTCAAAATCTTCATGCATTTTCCCTACGTTGAATACTAAAAGACAGACATAACAAGGCTGCAGGGTAGCGCAGGGTAGAGCAGGGTAGTGCAAGGTAGTAATATGTGGGGCGTCCTGCTTGTCCCATCATCGTCATCTACGTTATCGCCTATCTATCATGGCCTTGACGTGAGTGTGACATCAACTATCACGTGGTATCACCTCCACCGTGACATGGTTTCACGTCGAGTCTATAAACTATCCTTCTACGGAGGGCACTCCATTACATTAGGCCACCCTGAATAGTCGTGGATGCAAATCACCTGGCAATCAACGGATGTCAACAAAATATCCAGAATTGGAAAGGGGATCGAAGATGCGGCTATTCGAAACTAACGAAAATGAGGCTATAGATTCCCCCACACCTCGTAATAATGAGGCGAAAATGCCTTATTGCAAGATATACAACCCTATGATGGAGCTCACAATCGTGAGAGCTCGAGAAAGGGTATGTACCTACGGTATACCAGTAGCAATCGGCCTACGAAAACACGAAGGGTGCGACCACTGAGCGCAAGGACGCGAAGGGGGCCAAAGAGGAAGGTATAGAATCAGAATCCATGTCAGAAAATAAGCGAACACGTGTCACGCTGTGAAGGCCAGACAAATTTTCGGCCTGAAGCGTAGTGCCGGGCACTCCATTACAACGATCATTCAAACTCCTGACAGTACTCTCTGGTTAGAGATAAAACAAAAAACTTAATCTTCGAAGAAACTCGTTCCCCTCACCTTCGAAAGAAAAGAGGTGGGTGGGCGGGAGAAAACTACAGAAGAGCCTGGTAGATTGCCTTGCAATCACCACACACAGTAGTAGTAACGTCTTGTTCTTGATTAAGACGTTAACCGATCAGCTGACGCTGAGGGTATGGGATTCCGGTGCTTTATGGACTCTGAACAGCGAGGTCATGAGAACAATGCTGTCGTGAGCGCATGCAATCCGAAGTATCAAATGCCTGGATTCACATCATTCTCTCCGTGAATTATGCGTTTGTTTGCCTGACCTGCTCAGGCTTAGAGACTTTTCGCTTGACTATACTCCTATCTCCCCAGGCTGTAATTATATCTTGGTATCATCCATCATGTTACAGAAATTTCAGCTTTACAATTCTCCGTTCACAACAAACCACAGATTGTTTCTTGTTCTGTTCCAGAACCTGCTGAACAACCCTCGCCTTTACATACACACGCCTTCAAAGGCATCCGAAACCCTTTTATCCATACCCCCACATCTTGGATCCGGCCTCAAAAAGCACTCTGAACAATCGACTTGGAATTAGAATGGAACCCGCGTAAACAGTTATCTTCGAATTGGACAAGAACCGGCCTCGAAAAGTGAACTCAGCAATCGTATTACTGTAGTGTAATATATCTATACCCGAGGGTTTCGCCCGCCGAGAGTGACAACCAAAGAGTAACCTCTTCGGAGTACGTCTACAATTGTTGGACCTCTGACCCTTACTCCTAATATGAGGGAATTTCATTTTGGCAAAGAAAGCTCCTCGAAAAGGAAACATCGTGGCGGAGGTAGAATTTTCGGTAGCAGAAGCAGTAGATTGTAGGTAACGAGGTACATGCATGTTGTTGCCAGTACCATAGGACGTGGGGAGATAATCATCAACGGTAGGAAGAGAGCAAGAGGAAATAAAAGAGCGAGGGAGATTACCTAGGCCCTTGATTTTCGCTTTCCACAGGAGGTATGCTTCAAAGAAAACAATAAAGTGAGCTAGCTGTAGGCCGTGCGCCAACGGCTCTCATACACCGACCCGCTCTCTTTCTGAAAGCTATTAATAGTTCAGCTTTTCGGTTGTAATAATAATCCTAGCATATGTTGCCTCTCCGACAAAGACCCAGGAGGCCTGCCGTGCCGCAGAGCCCCTGCGATGCAGCAGTGGCTCTAGAGGTAGCGTGTCATGTGTGCCGCGCTGCTGCTGCTGCTATAGCTTAATCGCCAAAGTAGAAGGTTGGTACTGTGGGCGTTGTCCCATGGACAATAAAGCCCGGCCAATTCGTGATGATCGCGGAGCGTGAGCGGAGACTTCGAGCCAGTGAAAGAGGGAGGGTGAAGTTAGCTAGTAATACTATGACATGACACATAAACTTGGTGCGGTTTGACACTTCCGCGCACGGAGAATTCGATAAGGTTCACGCGCTGCAAACTCAGCCACAACTAGACACAGGCGGCGCCAAAGGAGCTGAAACTTCGTGGGGTTCAGTTAGGTGCGGCGCCAAAGGAGCTGAAACTTCGTGAGGCTCAGTTAGGTGACGAAATATGGGTAATGGCTGGCGTGGCTGTTCATATTCGCGTCACAGGGTTGCCAGGATCAAGAATCGAAAATTCGGCGGGGTTCCGTACGTATGAGGACCTGCTTAGTGTGTACGACCGTAATAAGAGGACAAAAATGCACAAACGAACACGGAATATCGGCCTGGATGATGGCTATTTCTCGGCTATGCCCCTCTAAAGGGCCCTTTCAACCGAAGGTAAATGAGGTGCACAAACCCTGCCGACTCAAGGACAAATAGGCACAGGCGGTGCCAAAGGAGCTGAAACTTCGTGAGGGTCAGTAACGTGACGAAGTATGGCTAATGTAGTGGAAACGGGATGTTTGCGTCGGAGGGTGACCAGGACAGAGGATCGAAAATACGAAGGTATTTCCCTGAGTTAAGTGAGCGGGCACGAACGGACTTACGAACGGACACACTTTTCGAATATTAGTCTGGATGATACCCTTTGCGGGCCCATGAAATTCGATCTGAAGGTAGATGCACGAACATTCGGCCGAACGAGCGAGACAGCGATAATTGTTACATTTTCATTGATGTATTGGGTTGGCAGTGAGTGTTTACTACAAGAATTAATCGCACGGACACATTTGGAGCTTCTAGCACAAACAACCCCAGAAAGCTGGGGTATTATTGCCGTCGTCGCGGTCAGAGCAGTGACAAAACAAAACACACTTTTTTTCAGCTGAAACCTTATTTTTTTCATGTCAGTGCGACATCTTTCCCGGATATCTACAGCACGCTTTTCTTTTTGCTTTTGCCCGGTCATACCCCCCAGCCCCCCCCCTGCCCCTCTTCCATCTTCGCCTTTCTCCAGCACAGGACACGGCGACCATCGAACATACGGTCGGGCTATCGGTCGTACGCACGATCACACGCCGCCAACTGCGAAGCTCAACCCAGACAGTCCGTCGCCAAAACGGCAACAGGCCAACACCAAAGTACGCGCCAAGCTAACACTCAACAGGAGGTACATACGTACCACTTTGGACGGAAATGTAACGACCGTTCAGTATTCATATTAATACCCTAATGGTCACTATATTACTGTCGTACAGGGTGTATGTGTGTATGCATCAATCCGCGGCCTGACAAAACACAAAACAAAAGCAAGGAAAAATAAAAAACCCCAACAACACCACGACGTCTAGCTAGCTATGTCTCGATCGCTTGGTCGTCGTTAACCTTTTCCCAAAATAGGCGATCCAACCATAGCATGCAAGCGGCCCACTGCGCGCCTCCCCTCCCCCCCCCCGCCCGTGATCGATTGCCCCTACCATTGTAACGGTTACCCTTGCCAGTGGCAGAAACACAGCGATCGGTGAGAAAACCGCACCCCGTTTGCCTCTCCCTCTGCACTGATCGACTGCCCCTACTACTGTAACGGTTACCGGTGCCCATGGCAGAAACACGAAGCGATCAGTGGCAAACCCGCTAGCACCCGCGCCTCTGCCAAGACGCCAGTCGCCACATGGGGGCGTCTTCCTCGAATGAGTTATAACCCTTTTACTACCGCAACAACGATCCACACCAATTTCAAGTAGATTGTCCCCAAAACCTTGGGGTGCAGTTTTGAAGGTAACATAACCCCCTGAAAACGGGGTAACCTCAAACTCACCCGACAATGAGTCACGGCCGCTTCCCAAAAACGCCTTTTATCCGCCTCCGAAGAGTCCATCCAACAGCCAAACCTACCCCCTATAGCCCATCAAAACCTAGCCCCTCCCCCCTGCTCGAAACCCTTCCCGCTGCCCAGCAATGGTTTGTCGGGCATTACGTCGCCGCCTGCATGTACGTGCTGGTCTCAATCTGGTCCGGCAGTTCTGGGATGTCTACCTCGAAGCGCGACTGCACCTCCTCCAGCTTCTTTGCGTCGCCCTCGGTCGACACGAACGAGATCGACAGACCCTTAGTCCCGAACCTAAATTATGAAAAAAAAAACGTAGTTTTCCAGGAGGTCAAAGAAAAAGAAAAGAAAACGGTGGCGGAGGGCGGGCAGCAAGGAGGAAAATTTTGAACATTAGCTTAAAGCACAGGCATTTGTAAGCGCGACAGACGCATCTTATGTCACCACCCTCACAGCCGCAGCAGCAGCACCACCATCAGCAGCAGCTACACGACCAAAAAAAAAAGCCACCGAGCACACCCTCAAAACCGCTATAAAAAAAACACGCGCACACACAACACAGCCGCCTAGAAGCCCCGCCCCCCCTCGCTCTCCCCCCAACAAAACCACAAGCAAACACCCCCCCCCCTTCCCCATTCATTGGCCGCTGTCATCCATAAACAAAGAAAGTAGGCACACGGTGCCAAAGTCCGTCTTACGAGCGGTTCTTGGAGAACGCAGTTCACCCTTCATGCGATTCGCCGAACACCTCATGGCGCTTCGCGCTTCGTGCAAGCAATGTCTGCCGGGCTGGTGATAACCCGACGTGCTCCGCCCCGGCAAAGTACGGATGCGAGAGTCTACGGCCATACGACTGCGGCCGGGCACAAACTGGCTACACCCTCTACAACGTTAGCGCTGTCCGCCTCTTACCGTCCTGCACGGCCGACGCGGTGAAGGTACTGGTCCGAGCCGTCATCGCCATCCGGGAAGTCGTAGTTCACCACGATGTTCACGCGCTCGATATCGATACCGCGCCCGAACAGGTCAGTGGCCACCAGGATCCGCTTTTCGAAGTTCTTGAACTGCTTGTAACGGTTTGTGCTGATGATGGGAGAAGGGGGCAAGAGGGAGCTAGGGGTTTGGAATAGAACGTAAGGCGGTCGGCGTCTGTGTGCGTGGGGGGCGGCGGGGTGGTACCTATATCATGCATAGCCTTAGTCTGAAGACCATCGACTATCGCATCCCTACAACGGTGTGGGGGGCGGCGGGATCGAGTGACGAGGGGGTTTGGAAGAGAACGTAATGCGGTCGGCGTGTGTGTCGGGAGGTGTATCTATACCATGCACAGCCTTAGTCTGAAGACCATCGACTACCGCATCCCTACCAAGGTGTGTGGGGGGGCGGGATCGAGTGATCAGGGATGAAAACAATGACAGGCAAGCGTCGCTTGACCTCGACGGCGGAAGTCCCCAAGAAACGTCTATGATAGCTTGAAGACTTACCAGGCATATATCATACCAGGTGAAAACACGGCAGGACTCCCAGTGCAAACCAAAACACCAAGTCCCGAATATTCCGGCGCCCAAAGAGCCCACCGCAATCGAATTACCACACTACAAATAGCCCCACTGTACTCCTTCAACGTATCAAATTCCCAGCAGTTTGACGCAAGTGAAGTCGAGTATAGCAAGGTTCTAACAGGAGCTAAGACCACCACAACGAAACTATAGGGTGTATGGTGCAAACGCACCCAAAAACCGCCACAAGCAAAGTTTTGGATTGAAAAGCATTGAGGCATTATTTTCAACACATCAACAAGCACCTGGCCGAGGACTGCAGATTTAGCGATCAACCCGAGGACTCAGATTTCGAAACGCTGGTGGGTGGTGGCTGCTGGGACGACGCCTACCAGGTATTGATAAAACTCGAAACGATCGACGGCAAGAGCACTAGTGGCTGCAACCTTCCTCACCGCTCCTCCTGCTTGAGGCGGGAGTGGATGACCAGTGAGGGGAAGTTGCAGAGGTTAAGCAGGCGGTCGAGCTCGATGGCCCTGTCCACCTTGGAGCAGAAGATCACCACCTGCCGAAAAGAAAAAAAAAAGCCAACAAGGGTAAAAACACCGGCCGTTTACATTGTCAGTGAGAGGGAAAGAACCCAACAGGGAAACAACACAGACCGATCAGGTTTGAGCAAAACTGTTCACCTGTAGACGCCAAGAAACAAGCAAAAGAAACAAGCAAAAGCCGCCCTTCTTTCTTTCAAACCCCAACAGATAGCGGTAAAAAACACGAAAACACACATCAGATACCCAACACGCCTGCACTCGACTGGTTCAAAACAAGCAAAATACCGAAACACGTAATAATGGCGAAGTATTAACGCTTCGAATGAAGAAAGAAAAAACGCGAAAAGGCAACTCCAAAGCAAACATCGGCACCGCTAACACAAGAGAGATAAAAAACGCTCTTATTGTCGCCCCTTCATCGCCGGGGAGCAATTCGTCGTTGCTCCCCCCCCCCCCCCGAAAAGCCAACCTAAAATTACCTGGTTGAAGTCGAGGAGGTCGAGAAGGTCGTTCAACTTGCGGTTCTTCTCCGTCTCCGCAAGCTTGATGTAGTATTGCTGGAGCCCGTGCAGAGTCAGCTTCGTCTCGTCGTCAACGTAGATCTCCATGGGCTATGTGTCGAAAAGAAATCCACCAAAGCCATCAGGGAAAATAACGAGAACGAGAAAGAGAAGGAATCGCCACGGTGGTTGTAGCGGTTGATGCAGCCAGTTGCATTCGTCGATGTCGATAATCCGATTGCGTTCGTAGGTGGTTGCCGTTGACGCCGTCGTTGATTGCAATCGAGTTGTCATCGGTTGTAGTCGTTCACGCAGACGTCGTTGTCGTTGTTGCGGACGACGACGACGCCGGCGAAAGAGCGAAAACGGGAGCAGAACAAAAAGGCAAAAAGGGGGCGGAAAAAAACAAAGCAAACGGTTTGACGAAGGCGGGGTTCGCGGTGGGGGCAGGCAGGCCACAAAAACAGGCGACACATCACGCACGCGTCCAAAAACGAACACACACGAAACACACACGAACACACACACCTGATCGCACACACCGATGTCATCCCACGACTTGTTAATTTACAGGAATACGCCGCTTGCTCACTAGTAAACCCATCACGTGACACCGGACAAGCCAAGTCGCAACTCTTCCGGCCATCGTGGACCCTCAGAACCAGCACACAACACCGGGAAAGGGCCGCGCCCCAAAACTAGCAATGTCCGATGCTATATCGCGCGCGAAGTAAGATAAGGTTCAGAGGCCG
This sequence comes from Undaria pinnatifida, assembly GCA_012845835.1. Classification (NCBI taxonomy): domain Eukaryota; class Phaeophyceae; order Laminariales; family Alariaceae; genus Undaria; species Undaria pinnatifida. The sequence goes on from JABAKD010000020.1 coordinate 14,579,239, forward strand.
GGTGGGGCAGGAATTGGTCGGGGGGGGGGTGGGGGGGGGCTAACAAGCTTAACCGCGGATTCAAATAAAGCGACGAGGCGTTCCCAGGCCGGGGTTGGCAAAGTACGTCTGCCCCACCCTGTCCGAACGAAGACGCCTGCATCCAGCAAGCCTGGCGAAGGGGTGGGTGGTCAGCGATCGCAGTCGCGAATCCTAGCCTTCTCCCTCCCTTCTCCCTTCTCTAGAGGGTGAAAGCGTCTGTCTGAGCAGTCCGCCCCGCCCACCTAGATCGCTAGCTTTCGTTCCTCATTTTTCATCTCTTCGTACCGTGCGGCTCACAACCGTTCGTTGCAAAAAACTACGTGCCGGGCTATTTGACGTGACTCAAGTAGCCCGACAGGTAGCTCCTTCTAACGAATGATCTTTTGTCAAGGACGGCTTTTGTGTCCCCCTTTCTCGCTTTCTCCGTAAAACCCACCAACGCGCGGCGCACAAAACACAAGCGACTTCTAAGGGGCGCGCGTTACGTCGTCCGAGGCGACACTGCGGGGAATCCTGGCGAGCGACAAACACCATCGTAACGCCATCAGCACACTGCAAACTCCACGACAAAATCACCAGCTAGACCCACGCACCACGCTTCCCTCTACAACGCGCGATAAAAAGCAAACGAGTAAAACCATAAAAAAAAACACAAAAAACGACTCAAACAAAAAAAGAGGAAAAACGATAATTCGATAGACGTCAGCAGCCACACAAGCCTCGCCGCCCGCACGCCCGCTGGGCAGATGGGGCGGAAACAGACGGTGTGGCCAGCCGTTTCCACGAGAAAATCTCGAGATGAGATTGCTCATGGCTCGAGGTCTTTGCACGTGCGCCGCGCCTTCCCTCCAGTCTCTCTCCTTTTCCTCCATCAACGCCACCAAAAATCCGCCCGCTCGCTCGATGCCCTCGACCCCCCCCCCCCCCCCGCCGCCCTTCCCTCTCCCCCCACTTCCTCCCCCGCCCTCCCTCCTTCCCTTTCTCGCGACACGCTACGGTGACCTGACGATGACATCTCCGCCATTCTTTCGTTAGTTTCCCGACAATACCGCCTCCAGAAGGACCACTAAATAGATGGGACGCGCAGGTAAGGGATGAAGGGGATCGGGGACAGATCTCCCCGATCCCCGCATCCTGGATCCCAACGTTCCGGCTGCGAAACCACTGACGGAAGAAAAAAAAAGTCCAAAACTGCAAATGAATCGCCCGAAGTCGGGTCAGGGATGGAGGGCGGCATCAAAGGACGCAGCCACTCGCCTCCCCTCCGGCCCCCCACCCCGTCCCGCCTCCTCCTCCTCCTCTTCTCCCCTCCCCCCTTCCATCACTCCTCCCTCCATCTCCCTCTCCTTCCCGCCGCGCCATTGAAGAAAAAAAAAGGAAGCTCGGCGACGAAGAAGAAAAGACTGCAAAAAAAAAAAGAGAAAACTTGATTGTGTGTATTCGTTGGAGATAGAGAGAGTCGTTCGTTGGGTCCTGGGAAGAAGAGCAGGGAGAGCAGGGGAGGGGAGAGAGCGTCGCGTGTGGCACTACTAGAGGAGTAGAGCTCGCGCCGCCCGCCCCCCGTTATCTTTAGCCTGCCCTTTTTGAGATTCGGGCGGCGTGTCATCAGCAGCGGCAGTAGGTACTCGTGGCAGTGCAGTGGTAGCAGCAGCAGTAGCGGACCTTCTCATGGCAGAACTTTCGGCAGATCGGTCGCACTTCGGGGCTGAGCGTAGCTGAGAACATCATGACTTGCTTGGTGTGGGGCGTCTTGAAGAAGATCTCCTGCACTTGCGCACGCATGTCTGTTGTCCAACGCCATGCCGCCGGAGCAACAACAAGCGCACAGCGACAAGGGGACAAAGATATTTAAGAACAAAACCAACAACAAGCGATAGTGATGCATGGCACAAAGAGAGGGGCATGATCGACCAAGAGTTCGTGACTACATTTAAGCAACCGTCCGCCCGTTCCTACCACCCCTGACCAAACAAGTATACTTCAACAGCATCGTCAAACAAAATTGGATAAATAAAAAAGGACAAGAAACAGAAAAAAAAAACCGACGGATCTCCTCTTGATACATACCCCGCCCCCCCCTCCTCCACATGCCCCAATCCTTTCCAAACACTCCCAACTCCAAACTCACCCTTCTGGTCCAGCATCTTGTCGCACTCATCGAGCACGAAGTACTGCAGCTTGTCGACCTTCAGGTCCCCCTCGCGTACCAGCTGCATCACGCGGCCCGGGCACCCCACGACAATGTGAGGGGTGTCGTTTTTGAGCATCTCACGCTGCTTCTGGACCGACAAGCCACCGTAGAGCACTGCCACCTTCACCTCCGGTAGGTGCTTGCAGAAACGTTCATACTCGCGAGCGATCTGCCACGCCAGCTCTCGCGTGTGGCACAGCACCAGGCAGCTCACCTGCGCGCGGCGCCCATTTCGTTGATTTTTTTTTATTTTTTGCGGGTAATTGGGCATAGACATGGGTTGGAAGCATATATTGTTCTCATTTTTATGGCGCGAAATCGGGTTTAGACATGGGTTGAAAGCATTTATTGTTCGGAGATGCTTACCAGGTATATATTGGCGCTATCTTTCGAGTATTGAGCTGTGGGAGTGCGCAAATTTGATCCCGTCTTCGTCTTGAATGCAACGAATGCGCGCATCGAAAAATCACACGAAAAAACGCTATTTCCACCGAGCAAATTGCTCTATTTCTGGAGAAGACCAATCTGCAAACTCGTTGTGATGCTACAAAATGATACGTTAGACAGTTCGACGTGTCCAGGGCGAGAACGGCACATGAGCCAAATCTACAGCAGAGAAAAACGTTCGATGCAAGCCAAGTCAAGCCAAGTCAGGCCAAGTCAAGCCAAGCCAAGCCAAGCCAAGCCAAGCCCAGTCAAGCCAAGCCAAGTCAAGTCAAGTCAAGTCAAGCCAAGCCAAGCCAAGCCAAGTCAAGTCAAGTCAAGTCAAGCCAAGCCAAGCCAAGTCAAGTCAAGTCAACTCAAGCCAAGCCAAGCCAAGCCAAGCCAAGCCAAGCCAAGCCAAGCCAAGCCAAGCCAAGCCAAGCCAAGCCAAGCCAAGCCAAGCCAAGCCAAGCCAAGCCAGGCCAAGTCAAGCCAAGTCAAGCCAAGTCAAGCCAAGTCATGCAAAGTGACGCCAAGCCAAGCCAAGGGGGCATACCGGAAGTCAAGCCAGTCGTAAGCCATGCCTAGTCACGCTAAGTTACGCCAAGGCGCGTCGAGCCACGCCAAGCCAAAACAAACTGATCCGAGGACATTTTCTATTTTCTGCTTTTTTCAAGGTTTTCCTCACCTCTCCAGGCTGGGGGTTAAGCTGGTGAAGGGTGGCCAGGACGAAAACGGCCGTCTTACCCATGCCGGACTTCGCCTGGCACACGATGTCCACTCCCAGGATAGCCTGACCCACGTCGTAAACCGGAGTGAACAAAAGCAACGAACAAAAGCAACGAACAAAAGAGGACAACATGAGAAAAAAACACGGAAAAAAGACGGTCGACGACAAGCGAATAACTGGTATTGCACTTCCGTCCAACAGCAGCGGGACGAATGGAATTGGAAGAGATACAGGGGCGTAAAACATAAATGCTCAACAATGGAGAAAACAGACTAGTAACAAAAAACGTATCGGTCTGTACTAAGTACGACGACAGCAGCAAAAAATACTACCTCGTACAAGACGTCATTGACCCAAGGGGTGCACACCAACAGGAGAAACTGAAAATATCGCACAACGTATTCCGTCCCACTAACCCAACAACTGGAGGAACGCCAACAGAAAAGGCACTACAACACCAGGATAAATACCACCCACCACCATCGTAACTAGCAGGAACACCAACAGAAATAGCACTATAAACGCAAGGATAAATACCACCCACCACGAACGTAACTAGCGCGACAAAGCAAGAAGGAACAACACAGACACCAAAACAGCTCAGCGCATAACTCACCATACAACACTACCACCACCACCAGCACGAAGACCGCCACTCAACCCTCACCACCAACGCCACGACAAATGCCTCCACAAGCTCCGCCCAATCCACGCCCAACCCACACCACCCCACCGTCGTCACTCCGAGGGGAGTGGTCGTGCTGCACCTCCGAACGCCAACACCAACACAGCGCAACACTCACCGCCGCCGCCACCACCGCAACCATCAGCGCCACCACAACCACTAGCCCACACCACCCCGACGTCTCACCCTGAGGGATGTACTCGTGCTGCACCTCCGAACTCCAACACGACACGACACGACACGACCCTCACGACCCGCAATACCTCTACAAGCCCAGCCCAGACATCACTCAGCCTGCACCAGGCCCATACCACCACCACAATAAATATCTCTACAAGCCCACCTACAAGCCCACCCCACCCAAATCCTGATGTTGTTCTTACATTAACTCGCATAATCAAGTCCGTGGTTACAGGACAGGCTACAGTCACAGGAGTGGAGGAATACCCCACGAAAAAAAACACAAACCAAAGGTGGTACATACACGCATACTTCACAGCTGACGCATTTCATGCCTCCGCCAGAAAAATACAAAAAGTGAAATCGGGAGTCAGCCTACGATGTGCCAGGTCCACACTGGTACCTACGTCTGCCTTAGCACCGCCAACACCGCCCTCACCTGAGGGATGCACTCGTGCTGCACTTCCGAAGGGTGCTCGAACCCGCAGTCCACCACCGCGCGTAGCAGCTCCGGCTTCAGCAAAAAGTCACGGAAACCCGAGGCATGGATGCCCACATAGTGACCCTTCTTAGCGCCCCCCGCCGCACCCCCGTCCTTACCAGCGGCGGCGTCATCCCCTACCCCCTTTGCGTCCACCAACGCCTCCTCATCTTCATCGTAGTCAAGGAGCTCTTCCTGGGCCTTGTTATCTTCGGTCGCCATCTTTTGGGATAAGTTGGTTTGTGGTCAAGAAACGTGATGGGAGTAGGAGGCTGGTGGGGGCGTGCGGCAAAGGGGATGGGGGGGAGGGGAGGGACAGCGGGGTGGGGAGAGGGGGAGATAGGGGTGGCGGAGGGGGGTCAGAATCTAGTCGGGGACCCTCCTGGGCGTTGTTTTCGGTCGCCACCTCAGAGCTAAGGTAAGGAATACACTTTTGGCTTCGGGTATCCGTGAGTTTTCAAGTTGGGGGTTGACCAGTAAAGACGTGAAGGAAAAGGCAAGGGGGTCATGTCATTTTACATATTCAGCGATACTCGTATACCTAACGATCCAAGCGCACCAGTACAAGTATCAATCATCATGCTGCCTGCGACCGCGTGGTACGCTGCAGTCCGGACACATCTGCTAGCCCAGGAGCCCTGGCTGCTGCTTCACGTATAGCCGGTGCTGGTGATTTTGGACGCTTTCCGCCCGCAACCTCTTTTTGGGACATCAGAGGTAGCTAAGCCAATCAGACTGGGGAGAGCGTTGAAAAAAAATTATCAATGGACAGCACCGACCACATCGAGCCCCTCGTGCTGCTGGGAACTCGGAAGGGGGTGTGCACGGACTGCAAATGGAGGAGCTACCACTCCCTGGCAATCGCCACGGGCGTATATATAGCTTGGTCATGCTCGTCCTGCTGCACACCCCTAAGGCTGATATATATGATCGCACTACTCGTGTTTTTCAGCTGGTGTTTTTGGGCCGTTTTTGGTTCAATAGGCCCCAAATGGGGTCACAGTAGAAATGCCGCGTGAAATGCCGGTACCCCTTCCTGTACCAGCTGTGCCCTGCACGGGTTTTACAAAAACTGCTTTCAAATATGTACGTCAGCTGTGAGTTCGAACAAATTCAAGTATTTTGAAGCGTAGATGCACATCTTTGAAAGCTGCGTGATACTCCATGCTCATCTTCGAAAGCTGCGTGATACTCCGCTCGTGGTTTTTTACATACCAGGCAGGCAGGCATTACTACTGTTTCAAGATACATGAATCCCCTCGATGTTGCCCGAGGGTGAACAGAACAAGATAATTTTACCAAGGGCGATTTCGGTCCACCATCATTCTGCGCACTGAGGCCATCTCTTATAACACCGCTCCTGGATCCGAAAATGGTGTTTTTCGGGTGGGAAAACCGGCTTGCAAATCGTGCAGAAGGTAATCTCTTACGTACAACACCGCTTATGGATCCGAAAATGAACGATTTCGGATCGGAAAACCGGATTGCAAATCTTACAGACGGTCATCTCTTATAACACCGCTTCTGGATGAGAAAATGAACGTTTCCTGCAAAGTTTGGGCGTTTTCAAACACAGTTGACGTTTTTTAAATTTATATTCGAGAAAATTAAAACAGGTTTGCATACCTTAATACCCCCAAAACTGATGATTTTTCAGGTTTCCATGTTCGGATATTGTTCTCGGATCGGTCCCAACCCGAAAATGGGGATCCAGTTTCGGATAAAATCGAATCCAAAATGGCATCCCGATTGGTTTTCCATGCGTCATGGGAGGCAACGAGAGTGTAACAGGTCGAAAACAGCAGCAGTCGTAATGTACAAGACGCAAGACATGCATCAGGCGTTTTATCTGGTGGGCAAGCAACACGGGTTACAGGCGCACTCGTGCTGCTGCTGCTGTGTCGAGCTATCCACTGGCCCACCTCGGGCCTCATCACGAGCCGATGGGACCGGACAGTGATGGTGACGACTACGAGAGCCTTGAGGAGAGCCTTGACACTCTCCTCGCAGTCGCGGTTGCAACATTCGCCGAAACACAACAAAACCCACTACTCACCGAGGACGAGGACAGCCACCGTCTGCGAGATGTCGTTGATGCACGAGATCGACGGGAGCGAGGGCGAAAACAGACCTCTTCGCGTGAAGCGCACAAGGCCGTGTTTCCCCTCGCCCCACCTACAAAGCTTCATCTGTCTGCGATGAACGTTCTGTTGCGGAGAACTCGTACCTAGTACCAATACATAGTCGAGCGATCGCCGCTTTTGGGGTTTTCGCGAGAACTTCGTCCAAAAACAACCTGTAAATTTGGGTTTCATTTTGAGGGTCGTCGATCCAATTTTGGCCTTTTTTCCTTCTGCGGCCCGAAAATCCATCTTATTCTCTGAATTCGGATACGCTTTAATACTAGATGCGAAGCCTGTTTTTCACACATCTACTTTCCAGCTTCCGGACAAGCCGTGGTCACAGGTTGTCCCTTCTCCCCCCCGGTTCTTGCCTCAAGTTTTTATTGCGCATAGTGTTCAGCAATCCCACTGCTCGCCGATTTTGCATCGAGTGACGAAGCCTGTATATCTTTTAGGCTACAGCAGTATCATACCAGGGAGAGGGACAAAAAGTTGACACCATTTTGAAAATATAGCCACCGGTGTATTATACATTCGAGGAACAGCACAATTTTTCAATGATACCCGATAACAGCAGTAGCAGTACGAACCTTCTTCCTGCCTGTATCATACCGGCTGTCCCCTGAGCTGATGTGTTTGCGCATCCCGGACAATAAAAAACACTTTTCATTTTTTGTATCGCACGTAGGTATTGAGAGACGATGGCCAGACCACGCCCAGACCGAACACTTGAGTAGAGAGGAAAATACCCGAACGTCATTTCACATTGTCGTCGTGCCTCCTTTCGCGAGAAATCTCTCTGTCCGGGCGAGAAAATCTCAATTAAAACGAAAATAAGAAATAAAAATAAAAATAGCCAATTGCAACACTCGACGAAAGAGCAGTGCATCACCGAGCCATCACGGAACACTGGGCTGGCAACAGTGATGGGAGATGAGGTGGGGAAGCACGGGCCTCGAGTGGGTCATACCTACCTCCTCGCGCATAACATGCCATGATACTCGTAGTGGTTGGGGCAACAGGTCGATTTTGAGGAAACTGAAAATTCGTGTTGCCTAGATTATACCAGGTATAAAATTGCGGACAACAACAAATCAGGGTGCGCGCCCGAGAGAGGAGCGGGGGAAAAGTTCTCCCCGACCACGGTGCCGGGCCATTGTTAACCCTACGGGTACAATATGTGCATCATCTCTCTCGTTTGTGATAACATGCCGCGGGAGAAAAAAATAGGGCAGGAGGATTCGACGAGCGAAGGCCCTGCTCCGTCTTGGGCGAGGCAAAACAAACCACCCACCTCCAATGTATCGCATCCACCACACCACCGCCACCCGACTCACACCACCGATCTTTTGATGCCGAAAAGACCGCGAATAAATTACGAAGGGGCTGATATTATCGCGCACGTCCCTTATGGGAGCTTTATACCCGTGGCATTGCCGCCGCGTCCTCTTACCTGGGGGCTGAGGGCTTGGGGCGGTCACTTCTGGCGGGTCTCGAGCGCGGGCGGTGCTCTTGAATATTTATCCCTATGTTGGAAGGCGTTAATTTATAGGGGATACTTTATTTTTGTCCCCTCTTTTAGGCTATAATCGTGTCGCCAGGTCAGTGCTGTACCGCTGGTCGCAGAGCACAGCACAGAACTACGATGCCACCGCGATTGTCTGTCGGAACCGCGCTGCTAGCAGCGTGTGTTGTGGCAGGAGGCGGCAACGGTGGCGCGAACACCGTCAATGGGTTCTTGGCTGCCCCCCGGCCTTCAACTTCGTGCTGCCGACCTCGTTGCACAGCCGCTCACACCGGTAGCAGCAGCAGCAGCAGCAGCAGCAGCAGGAGGAGCAGCAGTACGTTTGGACTGGCCAGACACCCCTCGTCGACCTACAAACGTCGTCGAAGAGTGCCTGGCCGGGCGGTGGGGGCTTCTCTCGGTGCTGTTCGCGATGGCGGAAACAGCCTAGTCGATGATGGGTCGGAAGGTGGTGGTAGTGCCACCTCGACCGTTGTTAGGCTGAGACGGTTGCTATCAGCAGCAGCAGCTTCACCATCATCATCGCGATCATCGTCATCACTCGGGGCCCAGAACAAGCGCCCCCCAACCTCACAAGAGATGGACGCAGAGTGGGATGCCATCCTCGCTAATGACGACAATGAAGACGATGCAGACGACGACGACGACGACGAAGATTGGGAGGACGAGGAGGACGATGATGGAGTGTCAATGACGTTGAGCGACGAAGAACTGTTGTCGACGGACGCTATGGAGGGGGGCGACCTAGACGGCTCGGAAGAGGAGCAAGAGGAGGGGGAGGGGGGGCGGGGGAAGAAGAGGGTGTGGTACGCGAGCTACAAGGAGCGCATGAAAGCGGAGAAGGCGAAGGAGGCCGCCTGGCAGGAGAAGCGGAAGTCTATGCCGAAGAAGCACCTTGAGTACCTCGACGAGGCGCAGAAGAACAGGGAGATCGCTGCCGCCAGGTAAGGAACATGCGTATTTGGGTTTTAATTTAAGAACCGTTCGTTTGATAATATTAATACACAAACGGTTCTTAAATTTACGTACGTATGGTGCCTTGTACATCTGAGCACAGCATGTTTACACCAGTTACACGGAGCATGTCATGTAGGGCTTGCCTCAGCATGTCCCATGTGTACCAGTACGTGTGGTCCGTGTGGTCAGCAGCAACAAGAGCAGTGTTGCGTGCACTTGTGGTAGTCGATCGACGAGATCGATGTAACGATCATGCATACCCTGGTCAGGGAGGTGCAGCCGCAGGACTGTCCAGTACTTAGTATATGTTGCCTGTAATGATCGATCACGTCGTGTTGCGCATACCGGGTATCACGCATGCACTGCCTCTGCTGCTGTTCGCGGGCACCTTCGTCCGCGACGGCCATGTACTGCGGACTAAGCCGAGCGAGACTGTTACAGATGCACAGAGACACTTGGTAACGGGTACCTGGTACACAGTAACCGCTGAGCTTCGTACGTATTAATAGTATTCAGCGCTCAGTGCTTGCTCAGAATCGATGGTGTATCTCTCACCGATACCTGACACCAGATACGCAAAAGCGAAGTTTTCACGTGTTCCTCGTTGCATCTTCAACCCGAGAGGTTTCTCAGGCGGTCTGTGCTAGGGTTAGGGTTATAGGATTGGAGTTAGGGTTGCGGTTTCCAGTGGATTGTTTTTCCACCATTTTGTCGAAGCGGGGCCAAGGTCCACTGGTGATATGTACGTTGAGCTCTGCAGTGGGCCTGCGTTCGGCGCTAAGATGTCGCCATCATCGTGCGTTCGTCGTGCCCGCGCCGCCGCCACCACTACCTACCGCTGTGCCTACTGCTGTGCCTACTGCTGTGCCTACTGCTTTACTTGCTGCTGTGCCCTACTGCACCTAGTGCCGTGTCTACTGATGTGTCTACTTCTGCTTGGCTTCTACTTTGCCTACCAGTGCTGCGGTACCTACCGCTGTGCCTGCTGCTGTGCCTACGGACGTGGCTACTGGTGTGTTTGCGGCTGTGCCCGCTGCAGTGCCTGCTCCTGTGCCAACCGTATAAAACACGCAACATAGCACGCCCCCCTCGAACGAATATCAGAGCTCATTTTTTCAGCATGAAGGGGGGGGAGAGTGCACACGCCGGGCGACGCGCGCGAGAACTTTCCAAGGCCGCCATTTCCGATTGTCTTCTTCCGTGTGTGGGAAGGAGTAGGCCCTGCAAATCATCCCATGGGGACGTGTTGTCTTGCGTGCTATGCGCCTATTGACAATGCCTAATTTTGTGGCTACTGTTAATAATGTGGCTACAGTAGTTATGCCTACTAAATTATCATAATGTGTCGACAGCAGTAGCGTCTTATAGGGGGAAGCCCGCCTTAGTCATTCCAGCTTATCAGTGCGATTCCCAAGTCGCGCCAAGCCATTTTGACCGCCTTATTGGGCGGGACGCCTACCGCACCGCTATACCTACTATTAACAACGCGCCTACCTTGCCGCCGTGCTGTGTTTTACGCGCTTGCCGGGAGCCCAGGCGAGAGAAATACACGAAGAAGTTCTTCCGAAGAAAGAAGATCTCCGACATCATGAAGGAGAAGGGCAGGAAGGCCGTCAGGGAGGCCACCTGGGCCACAAGGTCAGCAATCAAGCGTCCATGTTGAACCTTTCCTTTTGTAAATTTGAGAGGGCGCATATTACGGTAGAAGGTGCGCTGGCTCTTTTTTTTTGCCTTCTGAGGGTGGTGGCTTGATAAACTACTCTTGTACCCCACCCGAAAAATTGCGGATAACAGGTGGCCCCGCCAGATCACTCGCAGGCTGGAGGACCTGAAAGAGGGGGATTGGATAGAGGGGAAAGTCCGCAACGTCGAGAGGTGAGACGTTTTTGAGGCGTTTTTTTTGGGGGGTGGGGGGCTGTTCCATTGGCTTGTGAGTCTGCTTCTGTTGCTGCTGCTAGTGCTGCTGCTGTTTTGCGGCAAGGGTGGTCTAATGTTGCTGTGCTTCACCAAGAGGCGAACCCTATTAATACATGCTGGTGTGTTATACCTGGTGTGGTATGCTCGTAGATTTTTATTTTTGGAGAGATAATGATGTTTCTTGTACACAGTCCACGAGTCTGCTGGTCAAGTCGCGCTTTCAGGTTACGCAAAGATCCGTTCTTTGGATGAGATGTGGAGCGCTTTTCAAGCGCGGAGCTTCAGAAAATAATAGATAACATCTATCGGAGAATACCGTGTTCGTGCGTGTATGTATGTACCAGGTATATGATGGATATACCAGGGTTTTTCACGCGTCGGATCACTCCTCGGTATGGTATACCAGTCGGATCGGGTCAGGTTGACCCGACCCGACCCGTGATATCTGAAAAGCTCCTGACCCGACCCAAGATTTTAGATTAGATTTTTTTAATGCCGCCTGACCCGACCCGCGGGCCGATCCATGATTGAACTTCATTGCGTACATGACCCCCCATCCCCTCCCCTCCGGCGTTTTTCCGTTGATGTTGCGTACGTTTCGTGCCCCCTTCCCCCCCCCCCCCCCCCCCCGCGATGCCGTTTTTTCGTTGAAATGGTTACCGACATAAGCTATGGAGCGTGGGTGGACGTTAACGCCGAGCGCGACGGCCTGCTGCACGTGCGGGACATGGGGGAGACGTTCACCCCCACCGCGGCCTTGCTGGTGGCAACGAAGGATGTCATCATGGCCAGGGTCAAATTCGTGGACCCTTCTACTGGCAAGCTAGGGCTTTCCCTTGTGGAGGTGAGCTCGGGGGGAGGGGGGGGGGCGTACTCGTTTGTTGCTTGCCTTATTCGTTTCGTCGTTGACCACGCATCCCTGACGAAACGGAGCTCTGAGGGCGGGGGGGGGCGGGCGTACTCATTTCGTGCATTGCCGTAGTCGTATGGCCATCTGAAGAGGGGAAGGGGGGTTACGTAAGACAGACCACGATCTAGATGAGCTAGATCGTATATTTGCCGTTATGAGGTGTTGGGCAAAATATTTATCATGCAGATCCCACGTGCAAGACATGTGCGCAAGAGCCGTGTGGTACAGACTCCGTTCGTCAAACAGATAATGCAAATCGTATACTCTACCCCGAAAAATCTATGTACAGTAGATAATAAATTGGGGATCTGGTCTGTCCATTTCGTGAGAATTTTTGCTTTGATTGATTATTTTACTTTGTTGGCGCGACTCTTCCTCGCTGTTCTTCTTTCCCCCTTCCCTCGTTCACTACTTTCGTTGGGGTTTTGTAGTGTATCGTGCTTTACGCTACCCCGTGCCGTGCAACGCTTATGCTATGACTGTTATACGTTTTGCAACACTATGCCACACTACTTGACGCTACCCTACCCGACCCTACCCTACCCCACTTCTACCCCCTCCCACCCTCTTTTTAGGATGGCCCGCGCAAGGGAGACCTGCCTTTACCTCCTCCCCGGCCCCCGATATCGTTGGCGGACGTGTCGAGGGGAGCGGAGCTGTGGGGCTACGTGGAGCGCGTGACCAACATGGGCGCCTACGTTAACGTGGGGGCGGAGGTGCCGGGTTTCCTGCTGCTCAAAGAGATTCCAGGGAGGCCGAAGGTGATGAATGAATGAATGAGGAGAGGGGGGGGGGGGGGGGGGGGGGGGGGGAGGGTAGGGCGGGCGGGCGGGGGGGGGGGGGGGGGGGGTGGCATTAGGCATTGGGCGTACCTGCTGCTTGCAGTACGAGGACCGTACCTGTTTATTTTGTGCGTGTATGTTGGGGACCAACAGGAGGGTGCGTGCTGCTATTCGCACGGTAAGCAGTGCGCCTTTTTCCTGCTGCTTAGGTTCCTCGCTTTGACAACCTCTACACCTTGCCCCCCACCCCAATTACTGACTTGTGTTCCCCCTGTGGGACCCGTGTGCAGCGATAAAAAAAAAAAGCGACGAGTTGCGATCTGATAGCGACGTCTAGGAAGAGCGGGCAGCAGCGCGAGTACCGTCATGCCGCGCGCGTGTCGTGCAACTCCGTGCGTTGTAGGCCGGGCACACGCCCTTCCCCATCAGCCGGGGCTCCTGCGTGCGGTCGAGTCGATATTGTAACTCGAGGCAGGGGTTGCGTGTTTTAGGGCCATTTTTTTTCGGTAGAGGTTCACCAACCATTGTTTTTTCTTCTTCAAGGTTTCCTCGATTTGAGCGCTTAAGACATGATCCTCCCAAAAACTGATTCACAGACACATAAGACTGCTGCTCGTAACGGATGAAAAATCCCATGGCCTAGCTAGGTACACGACGAGAATCAGGCAAAAAAAAAAAAAAAAAAAATGGCGCGTTTTTTTTCCGACGATTTTGGGTTAACGAGCGCCGTCATTCAGAAAACAAAATAGCCAAAAAAAGGTATACCTCTACGTATCGTGGAACTATCGGTTTAGCATGAGTAGCTTGACGAGCGTACAGCATTGTTTTAAGACTAGCGCACGGAAAGGTTGGTGCCGGCCGGGTTGCGCGCGAGCGAACGCCTTCGGAGTCATGGTTCGCGTCGCGTGAGACACAACAGCTCCTTGTGTTGGGAGCTCCAAAAAGATTGTGTCGCGCTGCACCCCGAGGATGGGATGACTCGAATCGATGCTTGTTTTCGGTAGGTGTTCCGCCTGAAGCCCGGCGAAGGCGGCGAGAAAGCGTTGCGCGTAACCCGATGAAATAATCCCTCCCTCCCTCCCTCCCTCCCTCCCTCCCTCCCTCCCTCCCTCCCCCTCTCTCCCTCTGCCTTCTCCCCACCCAACCAGGGCCTGGCGGCGCCCCAAGTGCTTCGGAGGAACAAGCGGCTGCGCGTTTACGCGAAGGAAGTAGACCGCGAGGGGCTCCGCATTAAGCTAACTTGCAAGCGCCCGAGGAGTTTGCCCCGATGCGGGCCCGTGTCTGCCCTAGCCAGCGACGCTGACTTGGAAGAATTCGAATACGATGACAGCCGCGGGGGGCTGTATGACTGGGATGCGGAAGGGGAAGCAGAGGATGGGGAGGAGTATGACGAGGACGATGAGGACGACGATTATGATGATGAGGGGGATTGGTTCTATCCGGATCGGGGGCAGGTTATCCCGGCCCCTGAGGTTGATTTTGCCTAGGTTGATGGTGATGGCGGCGGTAGAGGTGGTGGTGGTGGTAGTGGCGGTGGTGATAGTGGCGATGGGGTGGTGGTGGTGCTGACGCTGGCGGCAGGAGCGGGTGGGAGGGGGCGGGGGGCGGGGGGGAGGATGGGAGGGGGGAGAGTCTTAGGCTTCGAACTCGGAGAGAAAGCTTCGGTCGCTTTTATCTTTTGCCGGCGTCAACTCGGGGGTGGAGAGCGTCTCGTCCATTTTAAGGGGGCCATGTTCGAAAAGCGATCGAGGGGATGAGGCGACGGACGCAAGAGGGAAACAAATTGTCAGCGCCATCGCCTTTTGGGCTATATATTAAGCCCCGGAAAGGGGGGAGGGGGGGGGGGGGGGCGGGGTCCAGCACGCGGCGCGCACGGAAGTAACGCTGCGAAGTGGGGGTTTGGCTGGCTGGCTAGGCTGGTCGGCGTGCACCTAGTTTGTGCCGTCGTTCTGTTCAGTTGTAGTTTAGTGTATGCGCGGCGCACACGGGACGTGTCTTCAGCGGAATCAGCAGCAACAGAAACAGAAGCAGCAGAAAGCAGATAGCAGAACCAGTGCAGCAGCAGTACGAGGAGTGAAGCAGACGCACCAACAAATCAGGCGGTGCAACGACAGCCGCAGACGAAAGAAGAAACCGCAAGTAGAAGAACTGCAGCAGAAAAGCAGCACAGCCTGCAGCAGCAGCACAAGCAGGACCAGAAGCAGTCCATCCAGCAATGCAACAGTACAGCGCATTGTGTCCGTGTTTTAGTTTCTGTTGCTTTAATAAGAAAAATCGTGATGAGTGACCGTAGCATAGGGTATGACAGCATCTGACGCCACCGAAAGGGTCCTACACTCGGCGAAGAGGGTCCAAGTGTACACCCGGCAGAGCATTACTACGAGTATCGATGTTGCAGGAATGCACGGCCGCTATTGAGCAATGGCGCACAGCAAAACCGTTGCCACGCTAGTGCCGCTGTTTTGGCAATCGAGTTAGAATTGATTCACGACGCTTTCGTGGAACTGTGGTGAGCTTAACGCCTTTGCAACTGGAAACCCGTTTTGGGGGGAAATTATTTGAAATTGGTATAGGGAGACATTTTAGGGCCCTACCAAAATGGGTTAATTAAGCTCCATCGGCCGGAGGAAAAAAGTGAAACATAAAAAGTAGGCCAGCTCATGACTGCCGCACAAAACAGTAGTACTTGATATGTCCTGTAAGATGTCGTGCTTGACTTTGGACCAGGCCCAAATTCTTGCACGTGAGGCAGGGTGGGTCCTACACTAAAAAAACGACTATCAATGAAATACGCGAATGCATGCTACGGTTGAAATGCGAGTCATACCACGGTGGTACTACTCGTAGTGGGTTTGCATTTTTTGGGTTAAATGTTGTTCCTGACCGGTTGAGCTCCTCCAGGTGTGGAGCTATCGGTTAGCGTGAGAACTCTACGAATAAAGTTGTTTTTTGAACGATTAATTAATAGCGCGAACCTGGTAGGAAATGTTGGTCGGGTTTTGCGCGAACGAGTATCCCTTATTCGAAGTCATCAATGTTTTCGGCGGGTGAGATATTGAGCTCTCCTCGTGGTACGTTAGGAGCTCAGAAAATCCTTAGAATCTTCTGCACCTCTATATATAGCGTGAGATGACTCGGTGGCACTATTTTTTGTTTCTTTCTGAGATTCCTCAGTCGAGGAGCTGTATACCCCCTAACCCCTCCCTACACTATCTTCAAGTGATTTTGACCCCAAAAAAGGGTTTCCAATTGCAAAGGCATTAAGACGGATAGCGTGAGATGACTCGGTGGTGCACTATTTTTTTTTTTTCTGAGACTCTTCAGTCGAGGAGGTTTACAACGTTCTTAACCCCTTTAGAGCCCCAAAATCCTTCGCTACACTTGTGTCACGTGAACTTGAACCCAAAAAGGGTGTCCAGTTGCCAAGGCGTTAAGACGCTTGGTACGATAGAGAGGTAGTAGGTAGCGCTTTTAATCTGACATGTTTTCTGAATGACGGGGCTGCCCTACTTCAACCCAAAATCTTCGGAAACAGGAAATAGGTCATCTTAATTTACTTTATTTTTTATCGTAGTTCTCGTTGTGTACCCATGATGGGCCATGGAATTTTTCATCCGGTACAACTGCAGTAGTAGCAGTTTTTTATGGTTTTCTCCAAACTGGTTTTTGGGAGAGGTCTTACACCCCTGTAGGACCCCGAAACCGTTTCCTATACTGTTTCCAAGTAGTTTTGGCCCCAAAAATGGGTTTCCAGTTGTAAAGGCATTAAGCTCCCAAATTGTGGAACATCAGAAAAAATGTGGTGCACCTCTTCCCCTGTCGTAGCACGCGCCAAAAGCTTACTTTTGAAAAGCGATGATGAAAGTGTGCAACCCCGTGGCGTGTGCCTATCAATAGCTAGGTTTAAAGTTGAATGACTGGCACATGCCACTGACAAAAAAAATGGTGCAGCAGCAGTGCTTCATCACCCTTTTTGTTCTTTTTTTTTTTCGCTAAGAAACCTTACCTACTTTTTTGAGCAGCTCTTCTATCTATGCCTCTCCCATTTTTTTTCCTTCTTTTTCTTGGGGAGGGGGCTGGGGGGAAAGTACTACCTACCCGCGATGAAAAATCTCCCATGGTCTGAGTCTTACTACGGTAGCCCCCCCAACATTTCTTTAACGAAATCGCCGCTTTTCAAACCAACGCCTGGCCGTATCTCCTGGAATAGGGCACCCCATGCCACCCCAACGGCATCGTTCGATAATCCTTTGCAAATCAAAACGTACACGAAGAATTTTTTTTCATAGCATCCTTCCTTGTGTCGAGCAGCTATGAAACTTTTTTTTTTTTTTTTTTTTTTTTTTTTTTTTATACTCCGGCGGATGGGGAAAAATAAAGCTTTATTAGCCCACCACACTTCCACGTATTTTCATACGCGTTGTGTGTCGATTTAACTCAGTTGCTTTCGCAGCCCAACGCTAGCTGGCGCACCCTTCGGGTCCCATTGTAGGTATAGCGTAAGCTGTCCCTATCAGTGGACTTCGTTACAACCCCGGCAGCGCAAGCTGCCGTTGTATACGGATGCGTGTGTATGAAACGTTCGTTGAAGAAAATCGCCGGTTTGGGGGGGGGGTGCTATCGTCGAATCAGTCGTCTATGCAACGAAAAATATTTCGATTTTTTTTTGTAATTGAAAAAGATCGATGAATTTGTGGGTTAAGGAGCGCCTTCGTTTCAGAAAACGTTCCTATCCTAGCCAAAAAGCGCTATTTAGCTCTATCGTATCGCGCGCCTGGCTACTACTACTGCTGCTGTCGTAAAACACAGCCAGCCATGCTGCGTACACAGTAATTCTTCAGTTGAGCACCGCCCCCCCGTCAATGACTCCAAAAGCTAGTTTTGGTCGCAAAGTGCCGCAGCAGCGGTATTATCCTTATCGAGGGAGTATTTGTATTGCTCTTATTTCATCTTTGTTAAAAATTTTTCTGGTTGTGTTTCTTTCGTGCGAAATTAGAGCCAAAACATAAAAATATTGTCCTGGCACGAAGAACCCGAGAAGTTTCATATGTTGCCAACAAAACCGCAAATAGTTGTAGACACAAGGGGCGCAAAAATAAAAGGAGCTGAAACTTCGTGCGGGCCAGCATGGTGGTCAAATTTGGCCAGCGGAGTGGATGGTTGCGTCGCAGAGTGAGTGGCCAGGTCCGAGAAGTCCCCAAGAATCGAAAGATCAAACGAGGGTTCCCTTACGTACGGGTGAACCAAGCTGACGCGAGTGAAATAACCGACCAAACGATTACACTTTCGACAATTTTGGTCTGGAAGCCACATGTTGCGGGGCTAAGCAAGCCCCTCTACATATCAAGTAATTTTTATCATGTCTACTTGTTGTGAGAATTTCAAGCTACAACACAAAGTGATTTCTGGTCTCCTTTGCACGAAGAACTCGACACAGGTTCACGCGCTGCTGGCTCAACCGAAATTACTACAAACAGAGACGGCGCCAAAGGGTCTGAAACTTCGTGAGGGTCAGTCATGTGATGAAGTATGACCAATGAGGACCAGGGCTAAGATGATAGAGGCGCGCACCACATTTTTTCTGGGGTTCCTCTCGCTTTAGGAGAGGTTCAGACGTGCCATTCTTAGCCCAAAAACTGATTTGGAGAAAAATAAAACTGCCACCGGATGAAAAAGTCCCATGGCCTAGGTAGGGTACACGACGAGAATCGCGCAAAAAAATGGCCGATTTCCGACGATTTGGGGTTAAGGAGCGTCTTTAGTCATTCAGAAAACGTTTCAGACGAAAATTTCTACCTCTATCTTATCGTAGCATGCATCCAATGAGGACCAGAGCCACGGCAGGTAGGGGGGATGTGAACACATACATGCTAAAACCCCGTTTTGACTACCGGATTTTTTTTGAGCCACTCGCACGACTGACTCTGTATCTCGTGGGCAAGAAGACATTAGGTTACGTTTTTGGCGCGCAGACGTGCAGCTTAACTTTTTTTCTTTTTTTTTTGTTTTTATCCTCCGGCGGATGGGGAAAAATAAAGCTTTACATTCCATTGCGGGTTTGCGTATGTATTGGATGCAATCCTCCCGCAAGCTAAGAAAGGGGCAGAGGGGTCACTTGCGCGAGTGATACCGAGCCATAATGTAGCAAAAAAAAATACCCGAAAACTTGACACCCCCCCTGCCGTGCGAGAACGAACCGAACGAACAACCGAAGGGATACATTACTGCTGGAATGCGTGTCTGGATGGTGCCCTATTCGTGGCCAAGCCCCTCTACAGGGCACCCCGAAATAAGAGCTGAAACTTCGTGGGGGGCAGTGAGGTGATGAGATGTGGCCAATGGAGTGTTGTTGTGGTTCTTACATTACTAGAGTGTATGTTTGGGTCGCAGGGTGACCTGGACCGAGAATCTCGAGAATCGTCAGCTCGAGAGGTTTCCCGTAAGAGTGGCCTGACCGGCGGAGTGACTGATTCTACGATAGCCCCCCCTCGAAACCAGCGATTTTCTTTAACGAACGTTCCATGGCTGCTCGACACGAGGGAAGATGCTATGAAAAAAACATCTTCAATCAATTTCTTGTGTTCGGAAAGAAATATCGAAAAGTTGTTCTACGGTAGCCCCCCCCAACTTTTCTTTGACGAAATCGCCGGTTTCAAAAACCAGCTCCCGGCCGTATCTCCTTGTATACGGTGTCCCTCGATACCCCGACGCCGTCGATCGTTAGACCTTTGCACACGAGAAAGTATATGGATACTTGTTTCTCAACAGTATCCTTCCTTGTGTCGAGCAGCCATGATGATGAAACGTCCGTTTAAGAAAATCGCTGGTTTTGGGTGGGGCTATCGTAGAATCAGTCCGAACTATGACGTCGGGGTGGCAAGGGGCACTATATTTCAGGAGATACGGCCGGGAGCAGATTTCAAAACCGGCGAGTTCGTTCAAGAAAATCTGGGGGGGCTACCGTAGAACAACGCCATTTGCCTAGAAGATACACGTTTCGGCGCTCAGTCCCTCCCACTAACCGGATACAAAATTTGCGGCACACGGAGTGAAATCACTCAAATTCAAGTCACTCGTATCCTTTTGGTACACGTCCATGCATAGCGGCCTGCAAAAAGACAAGCAAAGGCGGCCTTATCAGCCGTCTAGAGAGGGTGTCCAGCGGTAGATGTATCGCCATGTTGCGCACGTGTCGTATACTACACCTCCCAAAGTAGCGCTTTTTGGGCAAGTCGGGTCAGAAAGAACGCACGCAGGCTAGTGTTTGTTGCGTGGTTGTCCGGTCGGTGAATGGAGCGATGCGTGTTGTAATGGTTTTTGCTCACAGGAAATCGAACCAACGACCGCCGTCGCCGATATCGACTTTTCGCTCGACCGCAAACAAAGGGGCAGGATCTTCGACGGTGGCACCAGGGAGCTTCTTATGCCGCTGCCGCAGCCCGGGTTGCTTCTTCTCGCGTGGCTGGTGCCGTATGATTGATCGCCTGTTATATATTCTCGGCTCTTTTCCGCTCTGAAAGTCCCAAAGTCGTTAATCAAGTCCAAGTTCATGTCACCACGCATCACCCAATCAATCATCAACCAATCACAACCATCATCATATCCTCCCCCCACACGCTCTCTCACGCACTTTTCTTCTTCGCTCGCCCCTTCCTTTCCATCTGCTCTCTCTCCTTTCGCCCTTCTGTTTCTCTCTTCTCTCTCGAGCCCATGTACAGTGAATCATCCATCTTACAAGAAAACAGTGTGTGCGTGCGTGCGTGTGGGTGGGTGCATAGAAAGGTCGCTCGCCTCTTAGACCCCCATGACGGCATTGTGCCGAATGCCCCCTTCCCATCTCCATTTTTTTCTGAACTCTTTGCCCTGTTCCTGTTTCTCCTATTTCTCTTTCATTTTCAACGATTCATTTCTCGTTTCGTTTTTTATTTTTTTGTTTTCGATTCTTCGGGGAGCTCCCCTCGACGGCGTGTGCGTGGTGGGGGGAAGGGGGGGGGGGGGGAGGGCGAAACTTCCATCGACATCCATCCACTATCGGCGCAAGCTCAACCAACACGCGCCTCGATTGCTTTCTAATCGAGCACAACAACAGCAAACCAAAAAGAAAACGAACACATGGACCCCGCCGAACCCGCACACAACCCCCCCAAAAAACGAAGAAGCACCCCAAATCGACACACTGGTTAGACTATAAAAAAGAAAACAGAAAAAAAAATACACACAATACACATAGCATCAGGTATACACCACGCACGCAGCACCGACCGGCCACGCGTAAGCGCGCACGCACGCACAGACGAGTACTTCAAAAAAAAATTCAGGCCATTTCTCGCGGGCCGGGCCGAGCCAAGCCGAGCCGGATCGTGTCGGGTCCAGGTGATCCGAACCGGCCCGTGAGATTTGAAAACCTCCTAACGCGACCCGTGAGATTTGAACACCGCTTCTTGACCTGACCCGACTCGACACGACCCCGCGGGTCGCGAATCTAGACCCCGCGAAACGCCTCGAGAAAAACACACACATCTAGACTACATGCCTAAGGGTTGTTATAGCACACTCACGTACGTATTCGTGGGGACTATTTATGGAGATATTTCCTCTCTTTCCTCCTGCGCCTTCTCCTCGCTAAGCGTGGCAACTATTCAGTAAAAATGATCGTCGGTCAACACACAAAAAAAAAAAGATGGGAGGATGAAAAAAATCAGCGGGGGTCTGTCCGACCACCAGAAGAAGGGTCGATGTTCCATCCCTGGACCCCTCTTCATTGACGTGCCTGCCGCGCCGCCGTCGTGGCGGCGAGTGGCCCACAGCTTAACTCGTCTACTACTACAGCCGTGATTTCCTCTCTATAGCGCGCTGCCTTCCTTGCCAGATTGCAAACAACCTCAGTAGAGTTGCATACCACCATATGCGGCAGGCGCGGGCCTCTCTCATTGGTGGGGCGCCTTGCCAGATGACGAAAATACCTGGACTAAACCGCGACCCCGAACTACTAGTGTCTCGGGACCGTAGATTGCGATACCAAGCATCCGGAGATGTACAGCAAGGTGCTTTCTCTGTCGGGCGAGGACGTGACGTTGCAATTTTCACCGCACTAAACGGCGGCCTCGCACGACAACGGTATCGCACGAAGGCAAGGCTACCGCACTAAACTCGGGCCTTGCACCGAAAAGGTACCGCGCGAACGCAAGGCTACCGCACTAAGCTGAGGCTTCAAACAAAAAGGTACCGCACAAACGCACGGGTACCGTACCGAGCTAACGCGGTGTATCACGGTCTGCATTGCAAAAATGTGTCCACACCAATTCATCTTTTTTTTGGGGGGGTGTAGTTCTACGAGGGTTAAGCTTTCAACCAATCGAAACGCGCTGAAAAAAAAAAAAAAAAAAAAAACGGGCACAAACAACGAACGGATACTTGTGACCCTCACCCCACTCCCCTCATGTTCCCTCCTGACTAGCCGTCCACCTATTACTATATACTTAATTTTATGCATGGAATTCGTACCACAAAAAAATGCCTCCTTCCTTCCTTCCTTTCTTCCTTCCGCGTGTTTGTTTCCCCATCACCAAAACAAAAAAAAAACAGGCAGGCACTCAAACCAATCAATCAGCCAACCGAGCAAGAACGCAAGAACGCAGGCAGCGCAAGCAGCGCCCACGTACTGGTGCTGGTGCTGACACTGCTGTTGCTACCGATGCCGGCTGATGCTGTTTATCCTGGCGTTCCTACTACTGGCTGCTGCAGGATTCTGGTGCTACTAGTACTACTGCGGTTGCTTGCTGGTGCTGCTGCTGTGAACCCAATAAATACGGGAAAATAGGGATAAGGGGGTGCTGAAGGGGGACGGGGGGGACGGCGGCGGGGAGGGGGAGACAGCGCCTCCTCAGCCGCAGGAAGGACAACGCAGGAAAAAAAAAAAAAAAAAAAACGTTTGGGGAGGGAGGTAGCGGAGGGGGGAAATGAAAGGGCGAAAAATAGGGGTTACCGCAACCCCCCCCCCCTCGCGCCGTCGCCTTCCTCCCTCCCTCGCGGGGAAATAAAAAGGAACTCGGTGAAAAATGGAGGGGCGCCCAACCCCAATCCTTAATCTACGCATACCTAGGCCGCCCGTGCCCAGGGACGCAAATGCCAAAACGTGTAAAAATCGATCAAAACGGAGGGTATGGTCCCGATCCTCTCTTCCGTCTGCCTGCACTGGCACGCCTCCCTCGTTAAAGAGCGATGGCAACCCCCGTTCCTAGAATAAAAAACACGAAAAAATAAGCAAAAAAACAAAAGCAAAAGCAACACCACCGACAAAAGGAAAAAGGGACGAAGAGGGAGACTGGGAGAGATCAAAGCATTTCGTACCAGTAGATAAGAAGAGACGCGCACGTGCGTACGTGTTCGTGCTCGTGTCACAGCTCAACATGTGAAGCACCAGCAGCAACGCGTTCACACAAAAGGTACCAACCCCCTCCCGACCCCCCCCCCCCCCCCCCCCCCCCCCCCGCTCGTACTCGAGGGTGGGAAGCTACAACTAAACTATCGTCTCATGCCATGCTTCATGGTCATTTTTCTGGAAAGAAGGCGTAGTCGAACTATGCGTCGTCTAGCCGGAGCGACGACAACGACCGCAACGACAAAAACATTGACGGAAGCCACCGCCGCCACCGCAACCGCCGCCGGCACGGCCACAATAAACGCCACCACGTGTCTTTTCTGTCCGTGGGGGCTGCGTCGTCGGTCCCACACAAACGAACTTCTCCCCAAGCCCCCCCATCCCTTATGAAAAAAAACGCTATAAAACCATAAAAAGGGTAGGAACCCCCCACCCCTGGCGGCCATGCATGGTAATGAGTATCCCCCCCCCCCCCCCCCTTTCCTGTCCACCCCTCCCACCACCCGCCTTCCCGACCGGGGAGGAAAACCCGGACCGTTCTCCGCTCCCCGAGCGGGAGAGCAAGGCAGGGCACACACACCGCACTTTTTCTTCCTACGAACCCATGACTACCAATCGGGAAAATCGGCTTTTGCAGCTGACGCGCGAAAACAAATCAACCTCTCCAGCCAACGCGGGAGTGAAAACTAGGTCTCTCCAGTACATGTGGCGAGTGAAAATCAACCCCGCTCTAGCCAACGCACGAATGAAAACTGACTATTAAATTAGCTCATCTTCATCCGACGCGTGGGTGAAAAACATCTCTTCTACAGGCGACGAACGAGTGAAAACCAGCCCCTCTTCAGCAGAGATGTGTTTGCGAGCGAAAATCAACCCCCTCAAGACGTGCCAGCCAAAAATTCAGACCCTCCTCAAGCCCACGTGCGAATTAGAACTCAGCACCCTCAGCGCACGCGCGAATGAAAACTAGCCCCGCGCTAGCCGACGCGTGAAAGAAAAAAAAAAGGCCTCCTCTTCCATAAACGCAGAAAACCAAAACAGCTCTCTCCAGCCGACGCGTGAATGAAAAAGCCAAGCCCCTCCAATCGACACGCGAATGACACTAGCCCCCGACCAGTCCACATGTGCGAACGAAAACCAGCCTGTCGAGCCGACGCGTCAGAGTTTAAATCTGCCGCCCCTCCAGCCAGTCCCGAAAGGGTCGCGTGGTCCATGGTCAAATGACTAAGGCAAGCAACACATGACCACGCGCACCCCTCCAGCCAATACGCGAACGAATGCAAATCCATCTCTCCAGCCTGCGCAAGCATGAAAAAACTGCTCCTCTCGAGCCGACGCGCGAATGAACATCAGCCCCCCTCTGGTAGGCGTACGAGTGGAATTCATCCCGACCCGAGCACACGCACGAAGGACAACCGGGCTGCGGGCCCGTCTGGTAGGCGTACGAGTGGAATCCATCCCGACCCGAGCACACGCACGAAGGACAACCGGGCTGCGAGCCCGACTTCAGCCGACGAGCGAGCAAAAAAAAAAAAACACTAATACTAACTTCATCTCTCCACGCATTTCAGCGCAGAAAGAAAAGAAAACAAAATAAAAACAGCAGAAAATGACCACAAACCCTTTTAGCACACACTACAGACACGTTTTGGGATACAATCTACTTGGAATTAGAGTGGCGTAATTATTTGCAGGGGTTACAAGGGCCAAGTAAGACAGGCCGGGCCAAACCAGCCCTGGTCAGGCCTGGCTATAGGCTGGGCTAAGCCAGCCCGGCTGACCTTTGGCGATGATATATTCCCCCATCCCATCCCCGCCCTCCCCTCGCCCCCTCTCCCCCCCCTCCCCCCTTCACCCCTCACTTCCCTCCTTCAGCCCCCCCTACCCTCTTCCTCGCCTCTTGCCCTACCCCGCCCTTCTCCAGTCAAACTGTCATAGTAAAACTCCGAGCGGGAAAATAACCCAGAAAAAAACGAGCTTTTTTTCGTGTGCTAGTCGGAACCCGCTGGAGGTCCCGACGGATTCGCCGGGGCCGCTTCCGCTGTCGATTGTGCCACCGCCACCGAGTTGACGTCACCGGTGCCGTTACCGTCGACGGCCGCAGTAGTGGTGCTAGCCGTAGTGGCAGCGGCTGTGCTAGATGCTTCAGGTGCCTCCGAGGGGTTGGGCAACATGGCACGGTCCATGCCTACAGCTTCTGCCATTGAGGACATATTTTGCGCCGCTATCACCTGACGATACAAACAAAAAAATGTGCGAGGTACCAAGTATGGCACCGATGTAAAAAGATAAACCATCGCGGAATTGAGAAGGAAAGAGAGGGAAGGGAGAGGTGGGGCGCGTATGGAACGGAGGAGAAAGGAGGGGGAGGGGAGGGGAGGGGAGGGGAGGGGAGGGGAGGGGAGGGGAGGGGAGAAGACGGAGGGAGGGGGGAGAGGGGAGGGGAGGGAGAAGCGGGGAGGGGAGGAAAGGGCGGGGAGGGGCGGCGAAGGGAGGGGAGGGGGGCTGGGGGGGGTCAGGAAAACAAGCTATATTGCCACCATATACTCTATTGGTGGTGGTGACCCAAAAAAACACACCAGGCGCGACGTGCACATACATTCAATTCGCTCTCACAGAAGTAAAGCGAAACAAAACGGGAAGCAAAGCGGAGAGAGAAGCAACGCGAACAACGCCAGAAGCAACGCGAAGCAAGAGGCGGAGCAGGCGCGGCAGCGGGGAGCAAGACCGGGAGGGAAAACCAGGAGCGAAGGTGGAGCAAGTCGGACGGGCACCAACTACTGCCGCCCTCCACTCTCTATCTCAAGGACCCACAGAAGCACAAGCGCAGCAACACGAGAAGCAACGTGGGGAAAGGGAACACGCGATGCACGGGCGGAACAACGACAGAAGAAATGCGAACAACGGACGGAGCACGGCGAGAAAAGCAAGGCTGGGAGCAAAGCAGGGACCCAGCACACAACATGCTCGACAGAGCACCCTGCCACTACCGCCCCCCACTCTCTCCAATCTTAATCTCAATCTCAAAGGCGGGCGGACTGGACTCACGGAGCTGATGGCAGATTTAAACTTGCGGCGAGCGTTAAACAGGCGGAGCTTGTCCATGTTCTTGCCAAGGTCACGCTTCTCGAGCTCGGCCGCGTCGCCCACTATCCACGGGTGCTTCAACGCTTCCACTGCTGTAATTCGCTTGTCCTGGAGTTAGGAAAAAAGGGAGGCGGGAGCAGAGCGGCGATCAAAACATTACCTTGACTGGAAAGACGCTAAAAAATGACAGGAAATCACAATTAAAAAACACAACGGTGGAAAACCGCCATTGAAAATGACCTCCAACAACGACAGGAGACACAAAAACAAGAAAAAAAAAAGACGACGACGACGACGACGACGACGGAAGTATTGACGACGGTAGTAGACCCACGCGCCCCGCGGGGTAAAAATTGGAACGCGTCTACTCTGATGCTGGGGAAGGAATCGGTTAGACGTCGTATAGTCTGGGGAAAACGGGGCAAACACCGAAAGACCGCGGAACGTGCGTTCGAATGATTTAGTGTAGCTGAAAAATCACGCATAGCCGAAGACAACAACCCAACTTACGCCACCACCTCGACCATTACAATTACCACCCAAAGAACAAATACAAGCAACACCAACACAAAACCACACCGACCCAGCCACAAAACCACCACCAACACCAACACCGACACCAACAACGGCAGCAACGTCACAACTACCAACATCAACACCGACAGAAAGCACCAACATAATCAATGGTACCAATAACAATACCAGCATCAACAACAGAAAGAACCAACACAATCAACAGAACCAACAACGATGACACAAACCACTACCAACATCAACACCAACAGAAAAATCACCAATATAATCGACAGTACCAACAACGATGACACAAACCACCACCACCAACATCTACAACACCAGCAGCACCACCACCAGCGCCGACAACACCAACCAACCCACATCAGCCACCAACACCACCACCACCACCACCACCACCACCAACAACAACACTACCATCGACATAATACCCACCTTGTCCATGGTGAGCAATCGCTTGATGAGCTCCTTCGCCTCGTCCGACACCGAAGTCCAGTATTGGGGGTGGAACGACACTTTCCCTATGGAAACATCAAACAAACAAAAAAACATACGGAAAACGAAAACAGCGAATGGAAAAAAAAAAAGCATCAGAAACAGCAGCAGTGAAAACAAAAGCAGCAGAACAGAAAAACAAGGCGCCAGCCAGCAAAGAACTGCTTCGTTCTATACAACAACAGAGAGAACCATCGAAACATAGAAAAACAGCAAAAGACAGCAACTACACTGCCGGCCGTGACAAGAAATGCCCCCAACAAGAAACTCGGGTTTAAAAAGTTACGGAGAAGCAACACAAAAATTGACAGCAAGCATACCGGAGGGGAGCACACAAGAAGAAGAAAAAAAACGGAGCTACACTTGCAGAAAGGGTTAAAACGAAAAAAAATAATATATACCCGGAGTATATACATATATATATATATCGGGGTGTTGTGATTTTTTCGCTAAAACGAGAAAACGATGTTTTTTTTTCTTTTAATTTTCAGTTTTTACTTGGTTTTCAGTAACCCCCGACGTCTGACTGGACAAAAAAAAGCGTGGGTAAGCTTTTATTTTTATTTTTTGGTGCTCCCCTGGTTATGCTGAAGTTCGTGTTGGACACACCATTTCTTCAAACTCTTGAAACGAGAAACCCACCAACGGTACGGTAGAGGTGACCTCGTCTGAGCCTTTTTACAACTGGAAACCCTTTTTCTTGACAAATTTACTTCAAGTTAATATAGGGAGGGATTTCGGGGCTCTCAAGGGGTTAAACCTCCCCCAAACACCGATTCTTTATGGAGACAACAATTAATAGCTGGTACCGGATGAACAATCCCATTGCCTAGGTATTCAACGAAAATAAAGGGGGGGAAAAATGCTTATTTTCCGACGAGGGGTGGCCATCTCACCTTCTCGGGCCAACCCTCATAGGGTTCGGCCGAAGAAGGCCGGCAAGTCCACGGTTTTGACTCAACCGAAGGGGCGAGGTTAACACCAAGTCTGCGTTTTGCAGATGGACAAACACTCATGTAGTATATTACGAGTACCAACAACGCAGCTTGCAAAGATGAGCATTGACCTGAAATTCGTCAAACTCACGGCTGACGTCCTTGAAAATTAGTTATAAAACACTGGCGCACAAACGAAAGCGTATGGAGATTAAGCTTTTTTTTTACCCGAATTCCCAGAAGGATCTGAAAGAAGAAAAAAAAAAAAAAACGATTTTAGGTCAAGTACCGCCGCCATTCAAAAATCGTTTCCGCCAGAAAAAGGCATACCTCTATCGAAGCACGCGTCAACCGAGCCAGAAAACAACACACCGGTTTCCTATTAGAGGCCCGGTGCTGTGCACCAAGACAACAGCCACGCACCATAACAACGACGCAGCAAAAACGCAAAAAAAAGCAGCAAAACAGAAACATACAAGCGAAAAACACCACCGCAGAAATCAGCAAACAGCGAAAAACCAAGAACATGGTATGGACATCAAACAGCGACATTCCAAAACAGCTAAACATGAAACGTGAAAAAAAAAAACAGGACCCGAGGTCAAACGAATCAGGTATCCCGCCATGAGAGCAGACAGGAACCCTGTCTTGTCGCAGCAGCCGCCACAACCACCACCAGTGAACTATCTCTTCTATATCTGCCTGTCTCTCTGTCCCCCTCCCGCTCTCTGCCTGCCTGTCAGCGTTTATTTCTACCGTTGTCCATTTCTTCGTCTCGCTCTCCCTCTCCACCGCCTTTTTATACCTCACTTCTCTTCCTCTCTCCCCCCTCCCTCCCCCCCACCCCCCCCCCACCCCCTCCTTCCACCACACTCCCCACCCCCCGTAACTCCATTTCTTTTCGCCTTCCCTACCCCCCCTCTCTCTCCAACCCTCTACCCCACCCCCCACCCCCGCCCCCACCCTCATTATCGCCCTTCTTGATCTTCTGGTAGAGCTCCACCCAACCCCCCATGCCCCTCCACCCTCCCTCTCCCTCCCTTCCTCCATTATCATCCCCCTTTCCCTCCCTCCTTTCATGACACCATACCCGCCTCCCCAACCCTCCCTCTACCTCGCCCTTCTTGATCTTCTGGTAGAGCCCCGCCCCCGCCCCCCCCTCAATCCCCCCCCCCCTCGCCCCTCGCGATGCCTGCCTGGTTGTTGAAAACCCGACGTGCTCCGTCCCGGCATCGTAGGGATGCGAAGGTCTTCTATGGACTCATGACTACGCCCGTGCATGTAATGAGTACCCCGCCCCCTACCCCACCCATGCCCCACCCCACCCCACCCCATTCCTCAACCCCCATCCCGCCCCCCCTACACCTTCTCACCCTTCTTAATCTTCTGGTAAAGCTTGGCCTGGTTATCGTCGTGGAAGGGAGGGTAACCCCCTAGCAGAATGTACATGATAACGCCAATGCTC
Source organism: Undaria pinnatifida (assembly GCA_012845835.1). Taxonomy (NCBI): domain Eukaryota; class Phaeophyceae; order Laminariales; family Alariaceae; genus Undaria; species Undaria pinnatifida. The sequence continues at coordinate 14,609,061 of JABAKD010000020.1, forward strand.
CACATATCCACGGGCTTCCCGTACCTCTCCCCCTTCAAAATCTCAGGCGCCACGTACCTATAAATCACGACAAAAGACGCAAAGAAAAGGGGTTCCAAAGAGCGGGACGAGCCAGGCGGGAGCGCGGCGGGGGGGGGGGGGGGGGGGGCGAGGGAGAGGCAAGTCAAGACCCGTGAACAAACTGTAACGGTCCGTATCGCCTATCACATGTATCACGGACAGAAAAACGCACGGGAGAAAGTAAAAAACAAACATGGCGTTTCCTTGCCGTTTTCTCTCTGCCATCTGAGGCGCTCTTCAACAAGCCGACCCCGCGGCCGCTCCCATGCGCCGCGCTCATTAACCACAAGCCATACACTCTCCTCCCCCAACCCATCCCTTCCCCTTGCCTCACCCCCACCCCCACCCCACCCCTCCTCCACCCCACCTTCTCTCCCCTCCGCACCACCCGGTATCCCATCATCCCTACCCCTCTCCTCTCCCCCACCCCTCACTCAACTATCCCCCACCCCTCACTCAACTACCCCTCACCCCGCAGCTGACCCCCCCCCCCCCCCCCTCCCTCCCGCTCACCCAGGCGTGCCGCACTGCGTGGAAAGCCCCTCCGTTCCCACGGGCCTTGCGAATCCGAAGTCGGCGAGCTTGACCGCGGCGTCGTCCTCCTCGCTGACCAAGAGCAAATTCTCCGGCTTGAGGTCGCGGTGGGCAACGTCCCTATCGTGGCAGTACTGGACCGCGTGCAGCAACACCACCAGAACATCCCTACAAGTCCACGCGTTTTGTTTTCGATACAATTTCCAACGTGATTCGGTGCGCAAGAGAGGGGGGTGGGGGTTGGGGTTGGGGTTGGGGTTGGGGTTGGAGGTTGGGGTTTATGGTTGGGGGTTGGGGGTTGGGGTTTATGGTTGGGGGTTGGGGGTTGGGGGGGGGGGAATAGGGAGGGGTGGGGGTGGGGGTGGGGGTGGTGATGGTGACTGGGGGAAAGTGGGGGTGGGGGTTGGGGGTGGGTGTTGGGGTTGGGGGTTGGGGTTGGAGGTTGGGGGTTGGGAGTGGGGGCTGGGGTGGTGTACAAAAGGTCGCGGTGAGCCACATCCCGACCATGGCAGTACCAGATCGCGCATAACAACATCAGCGGGACATCCTTAAAAAATCGACGCGTTTGATTGATTTAGGAGGCAATAGAGCGGGGTGGGGTGGGGTAGGGGGCGGGGAGGGGGGTATGAATACACGAATACCCTAGCGGTCCTTACATTTTTGGACAGAGTGATACCAGGAATACATTTGACAGAAAGAAAACTGGCGGGTGTCTCCTTCTTCTACTTGTCACACTATTTATGCACGGTGCGGTCGAAGGGCTCCGTTCTTTTCATCCTCCCCCTCCCCCCCCCCCCCCCCCTCCCCCCCCGCCCCCCCATCCCCCCGCTCAAATACCCCCAACTTCCCCTCATCCCCTAAACCCCCCTTCCCGTCTCACCCCTTGTGGACTTGGCGACGGTGGGCTACGACGCTTTAAAGCACACACCCTAATACGTGAGCTAGACCACCAGGGTGCCGTATTTTTTTCTTCCCGTTGTTATGTTTTGGCGGTGGCCGAGATGGTGGTCGAGGTACACCATACTGCGAGGGGTGGACAACCGCAACTCCGCACAATGGGGATGGTATCACGTACTGTGCACATGGCAAGGCATCCACAAGGCAGTTACACTCTCCCCCCATTTTTGCAGTCTCTGTAAGCGGCCACACCAGAAGAAAAACAAAACAAAAATCGACTACGTCATCAATTCGCAACAAAGCACGCACAAGGTGGGGACGTCCACCTCACAAGTGGTTCTTGGCAGGGTGCCGCTCAGCCTTCATGCGGCTCGCCGACCAAGACCTTACGGCGCTTCGCGCGTGGTGCACGCCATGTCCGCCTGGTTGGTGGAAACCCGAACTGCTCCGCCCCGGCACTGTTGCCGGCGTGCGAGGGTCTATGGTCTTAGACTACGGCTATGCTCCGTCTCGCAAGGGGTGCATGGTCAATTGCAAAGCCACCAAGACAAGCAACGAAAGAGAACCCCGCCCTCGAAACAACCCGGCGCCCATCCCCCCCTCCCACCAATCCCCCGCCCCCCCCCGCCCAACACTAGAACTGTTTGTACCAGCGGTACATATCTCACGAAGATATCTCCGTGCAATCCTAGAGCTGAGTCCTAAATTTGACGTCACACGGTGTTGCCAGGGGTTTAGTGCTTCAGAGTGAAAGGCGTTGTCCGACAAGCCCCAATAGACTACACCTTCATTTTGATTGGCCAAACCTAATCCCACCGCACACCCTGATCCCGCCCCCTAAAATTTTGGGTTCTATGTAGGAGCTTACGGTTCTGGTTGAGTTGGGACCTGATCCATTAGCAGGCCGTGAGCGCGTAAGCGAAAGGTAATCGTGTGGCTGGCATACACGACAACCATTAACTAGTGCTGCAGTTCTCAGTGCTAGGATTGCAAGTAGCCACCCCATGCCGCACCTGGCCTCCTTTTCGTTGTAAAACTGCTTCAGCACGATGCGGTCGAAGAGTTCCCCCCCGTTGAGGATCTCCATGACCAGGTAGTAGAAGTGCTTCTCCTCGAAGAACGCGTACAGCTTTACGATGTTCTCGTGGCTCATCTGACCATATAAAAAAACAACAAATAAAACACACAAACCAAAGCAGAGACCAACACACAAAACACATTAGCACAAATCAATGTTGAACCTCGCCTTAGGTTCTCGTGTTGTACGGTAAGGCGCTATCTTGGCGGGGAGAGAACGTGCGGTAGGAGCGCTTCTCTTTGAAGAGCGCGTACAGCTTCACGGAATTATCGTGGCTCATCAGACAACTAAAAAAAAAGTAAACACAAGAGCAAATATAAAAAGAGCCCTAGGTGTTCACTTATGTCCTCAAGGAAAAAGGGATCATCTGGGCGGGTGGAGAGAAAAAAAAAAAAAGTATCGGCTTCGACCTTCAATCCTTCGATCTCGTTTCAGAACCTAGAACCGGGTATTGATAATCGCAAAAATCGGGAACAAGAATAATCGCAATCTCCATGACCGGAAGATCGCGGGGAGTCGCGATTCAGACTCGACCACATCGATCTCGATCTCCAAAATGCTACTGCTGTTAAAATTTCTCCATCTCAGACAGATCACGATCTGGACAATCTAGCTCTATCTCGGACAGATCACTATCTACATCATCTAGTTGCACTTCGGACAGATCACGATCTAGATCATTCAGCCCCACCTCGGACAGATCACGATCTAGATCATCTAACTCCACCTCGGACAGATCACTATATAAACCATCTAGTTCCGCCTCGGACAGATCACGTTCAAGATAATCTAGCTCCATCTCCGACAGATCACGATCTAGATCATCTAGTTCCACCTCGGAGAGATCACGATCTAGATCATCGAGCTCCACCTCGGACAGATCACGATCTAGATCTAGCTCCACCTCGGACAGATCACTATATAAGCCATCTAGTCCGCCTCGGACAGATCACGATCTAGATCATCTAGCTTCATCTCCGACAGATCACGATCTAGAACATCTAGCTCCATCTCCGACAGATCACGATCTTGATCATCTAGCCCCATCTTGGACAGATCACGATCTAGATCATCTACACTAGATCCTGCTAAAAAATGCCATACGAGATGATGCACAGGATCTGCATTCGTATATTTAGATATCGAGTACAGACCCAACCTTCCAAAAAAAACTTTTGCTATACATCATACAGATCGCACGGCTCCCACCCAGCAGCATGAGCTGTAGATCATGCAGATCTTTCTTAAAATATCTACATCATGTTGTGGGAAAATCGTCATCTGGCGAATTCTTTCGGAAGCCAGGTCCATTAACAGCGGCGAGACCGAGGGACGACTTTGGTCGTACAAGCGGTGTACACAGCAAAAAAAAACGTTTCTTATGTTAGCGGCGTAACAGCGGTACCAGCAGTACGCTGCTGCGCGCATCCAAGAGCGGCCTCCCTACTACTGGAAACCCGTTTTGGGGGGAACCTACTTGAAATTAGAGTAGGGAGGGGTTTGGGGGCTTTAAAAGGGCCAATCCTCTCCACAAACCCCACCCACGTTACTCGGGACACATATCACTGGAAATTGGAGTAGGATACGTTTTGCGAGTGGTAAATGTGCGTTCATGTTAGTGCGGTTAGGGTTAGTGTGGGATCCCGGTAGAGTGCGGTACCGCAATCAAGGGGGACCCACTTTAGTGCGGAACCACACTAAAGCGGGATAAATGGAGCACAGATCACATAGGGTTGCAACCTACCCTGAATAATGCGGGGGGCGCAACAACGTGGATGCTATACCCTGAACAGTGCATGTGCCGTTGGGCTGCAGCCAGCTGAGCGCCTGCTGCCCTGCGCGCGGGTGCTCTGCACGTAGTGCATGTGGGGGCATGAAGGTGCCGCTTTACTGCAGAGGGCCGCACTAAAGCGGAACCGTTCCCACATTAGTGCGGGCACTAAATCGGGACCGTTCCCACATTGCTTTACTGCAAAGGGCCGCACTAAAGCGGGACCGTTCTCACATCAGTGCGGGCACTAAAGCGGGACCGTTCCCACATTCGTGCGGCAGCCGCACTCAAGCGGGATGCAATAGTGACAAAAAATTCACCGCACTCAAGTGCAGTTCCGCGCTCAAAGATACCGCACGTAAGTGGAACCCCCACTGCAGTACTGCTGTTGCATGATTCCTGGTGTTGTGTTTGGCACGGGGCCGCACTAAAGCGGGACCGTTCCCACATTAGTGCGGCAGCCGCACTCAAGCGGGATACAATAGAATAGTGAAGAGAATCACACAACAGATAATGATCTACAGTAGATCATCTAGATATCCTACAGTAGATCTTGTACCTGCCGTTAGGACATGTTGCGCAGGATCTGTAACACCGAGTACAGCTCCCGCCCGGTACCATGAGCTAGATCATACAGATCTTTCCCGCAATGTCTGGATCATCGCAAGGGGATTGGTGAGATCTGTCCGACGTGTGCAAACTCTCACCGCACTGAAGCGGGGTTCCGCACTCAAAGATACCGCACTCAAGTGGGACCCCCGCTACTGAACTTCTACACCATCGTAAGGGAATCGGTGAGATCTGTCCGACGTGTGCAAACTTTCACCACACTGAAGAGCCGCCCCCCCGCCTCAAGGTTACCGCACTCCAAGTGGGACCCCCACCACTACTGCGCTGCTGCTGTTGCATGATACCTGTTAATGCATTCTGCACGGGCAAGGTGAACCAGCATATACACAAAGAGAATCATAGCATCTGCGACTCCGCCTAGCTTCCGACAGAGTGGCTGAAAATCCGAACTACATACTGTATACAGCGGTAACTCCTCCTTAGATCCCTCATCCCGAGAAATTTCCCTGGCGGTCGGCGTTAGCGCTAAGGTCGCGGTTAGGGGTCAAATATATTTTATAAAAATATTTCAAGGGCGTCAGCCGTGAGCTCGACAAATTTCGGGTCAATACTCATCTTTGCAAGCTGCGTTGTTCGTGCTTGTAATATACTATGTGGGTGAGTTTTTTCTCAATGGGAGGGGTCCTATTCCTTTGTTGAAAATAAAATATGTATATACCAGTATACTTCGTATATATTTAATTTTTATAATATATAAAGATCATGTTTTTCTCCACCATGTATTTGTTTTCACGAGCGCAGTATTAGTAATACTACGCAAGCTACTCCCGACGGAGTTGTATTCTTTTTACATACCTGGTACCTGGTACCTGGTAAGCAAATTAATTGCTACTACGAGTATCAATCAGCAACTGCTTTCGCCGTTGCTGTAGGTGTGATGCTTCGTGCACCACGCTATGACGCCCGACGATGTGTGTTTGATTTGTTGCAGAACTAGGACGTGAAAATGTAAACGTTGCTTCGTACATACCTCCTGCAAGAGCTTGACCTCCATCTTGAGGTCCTCCTCGTCCTCCGGCGGAAGATCCGCCCGCTTTACGCATTTTACCGCGAAACGCTTCCCGTCGCTCTGCGAGAACAAAGACAAAACAAGAAAAAAAACAGGGCAAGCAGCAATTAGCAAGAGGATTACTGCTGTAATTCAGTAGCATGAACTAGCAGCAGCATTAGCAGATTGGCAGCACGTTATCAACAGCATTGGCAGCACGTTATTAACAGCATTGGGAGCACTAGCACCAGCAGCGGCAACAACACAAAAAAAGAACCGCAGAGGTAGCAGCAGCAGCATCGCAAACATTGGCATGGGCAGAAGCAGCAGCCGCGGCAGAAGAGCAAGCGTGGGCAGCAGCAGCAACAGCAGCAACAGCAGCAACAAAACGAAACAAAAACAAAACAAAACAACACAACAACAACAACAACAACAACAACAACAACAACAACAACAACAACAACAACAACAACAACAACAACAACAACAACAACAACAACAACAACAACAACAACAACAACAACAAAACACACAACAAACAACAACGACAACAGCAGCATGAGCGGTTCTTGGACGTAACTACTGTAGAAGCACAGCAGCGCATTCAGAACAAATGACGTAGGACCAACAACCAACTTATGACTACAAGAAAAACAAAAGCAAGGAGCACAGCTATCATGTAACCACAAGAAAAAAGAAAAAAGAAAACAAGTTCCGACGGTGGGGCCTTAGGCGCTACGGACCCCGTACTGGTACGTCACGCAATTTCCTCAAACTTCCTAGTTTGGAATTTCCACTCAGCCCAACAGAGATTCGGACTTCGATTTTCGACCTGGAAAAAGATACTTTACTGCAGGTAAAAGTCCAAAACTACGTCAGCTGTGAGTTCGATCAATTAAAGGGTAGATACTCATCTTTGCAAGCTGCGATAATTTTTGCGCTCGTCGTTTAACCAGTCATGTTTTAATCTATTTTGCCATTGTCTCCTTCTTCTGCCAACAAAATATGTCCCGATTGTCCGTTTGGGTGGTGGTCGTCAAAGTTTGCGGGTGTTGGTGGCAGTGCTAATGGGCGACGGTCGTCAGCATTGCCCCCCCTAGCGACATTATCTAGCCGCTAAGTCCAGGAACCAACTCATAGCCCCGACTATTGTCTCAGCGCTGCTGGTGCGCTCAAAACCGCCATCAATACGGACACACAGACGTATTAATCGCTTCGCGGCGTGCCATCCACAGGAAAAGGCAAGGACGAAATCTCGACAAAGACTGTGGCGCTGCAGCGTTCTTCGACAAAGGAAAACCGGCGAAAATGAGCCGGGGCGGGTGGGGGGGGCAAAGATGAAACAAAGATCGGAATACACCGCCAACACATACGTAGCACAAACTTCTCAACATGTTTTAGTGGCGTTTTCTCGGCCACAAAAGGATCAATAGAGTGCAACCGCGCAGGTATGTTCATTGCGACTGCAGGTTCTAGCAGAATATTAAAAAATGTCAGGAATCGTGACATTTCGTCAGGAATCGTGACATTTCATCAGGAATCGTGACACTTTGTCAGGAATCGTGACATTTTGTCAGGATTCGTGACATTTTGCCAGGAATCGTGACATTTTGTCAGGAATCGTGCGACATTTGTGTCAGAAATTGTGATTTTTTGCGTTCGTTTCGAACGAAGCTACCGCGGTCATATCGCTCTGGCATACCGCCGCCTTGCCGGGGGACCCCTACACCGTGTGTTGTCAATCAAGGGCGCTTGTTTCGGCTCTAGCTCTAAAGTCGGGGTGCTGCCTACCGCAGACGCTCCAACCGATACACCTCCTGCACAGCAGTATTTGTCAAAACTGTTAAACAACTTGGCTTCTCAATTAAACCGAAGAAAGCATACACACACCCAAGGGCGTGCACAAGCCATGAATGCACCCCTATTTTTTTTATTCTTTTTTAATATCCTCCGGAGGATGGGGCAAAATAAACCACACTTTCACGTACTTTCATACGCGTCGTGCGTCGACTTAACTCAATTGCCTTCACGACCCAGCGCTAGCCGGCGTGTCCTTCGGATCCCACTATAGCGACCCCTATCATACCGAAGTATAAGTCGTACCTGTGTCTCATAAACCATTACACCCTGATCCATCCCACCCCGTATGATCTTTTGGCCGTGATCCACATCGATCGTGTTTTTTCGACCGTTTCACCCCAGTGACGTCACTAGCGGGCATTTCGACCGGCATTACGTATTTCGTACGGGTTAGGGTTAGGGTTGGTTCCATGGTTGTGGAAAAACGAAATAATGTAAGCTTTCTTTCTTTTTTGCTTTTATCCTCCGGCGGATAAAGAAAAATAAAGCTTTAGCTCACCACACTTCCACGTATTTTCATACGCGTCGTTTGGCGATTGAACTCAGTTGCTTTCGCAGCCCAACGCTAATGTAATAAGACACCCAAACATGGGGCTAGGTTACGCCTTAGACTTCTGGGTCCGGTCGGGACCTGGTGGCAGGTATATATATATATATGGGTACACTATATTGATACGAAGTAGTATAGTATCATATGTAGTATTATATTGGGTTACCATAGGGGTGCATGCATGGCTTTACGGCTTCACATTACGTAAAAAAATAAAAATACACTCCAGCTGTGAGATCGAAGATTTTGTCGAAACTCATCTTTGCAAGCTGTGTGTGATACTCCGATCGCGCGTACCTGGTATGGCTTTGTATACACACACACCTATGTTGCGTAGGGGTGCATTTTGGGGGGGGGGCTGTTGAACACCTCCCCACCCGCCAGTCCGGGCTACGATTTTTGGGCGACGCCGCAACCGTCAGAAATTTCGTCGCGCCTTCCTGGGTCATGCGAGTAGCTGCTCCTTCCCTGTACCCTAAACTCCCAAGAAGTGTTTGATAATACAACGTTGGACCGGCATACGTGAATATGAACACCAGCACAGGCAGTTTGCTGCGAGTATAATAATACCCTCAAGTACAGCAGGAGCAGGTGGTACTCCGAGCATCCGAGAATACAAGTACAGCAGGAGCAGGTGGTACTCCGAGCATCCGAGAATACATCAATGCCATGGGTTCGGCGTTTCCAGTGGTCCAAGAGTAAGACGTGTACCAGGTAGCTATTGAGGTTGAGGTCGAGGGTTCGAAACTCACAAGGCACTCTTTCTTGCAAAAAGACAGACCGAAAGCGGGAGAGCGGGAGTTGGCGAAAAACTCGATGCACATCGACGAGCATACGAAAGGCTGAAGAAATGGTCATGCTCAACACTATGCGCGACAAAAATGAAGGGCAAGTACCGGGGAGGAGAAGGCGAGACCCCTGACCTTTGACCACGGCTTGTTCAGAAGGTCTACGAGGGTAAAACCCTTACCAGTGGAGCTGGAGAGCCAAAGCGACAACACAAAACGAACAAAAACGTACGGGTAGCTTTTGCGGCGCTTCGCGCCTGCACGCGGATTTCTGCGGCTATTTGCTACCTGGTGACACCTTCGACGATAGAGGCGCATCAATTATCTTTTCTGAGGCACCTTAGCTGAGCTCTATCGTCGCCCCCTCGGAACCGATCTTGAGGTATCCGAAAGTACGGCTCGATGGATGAAAACAAATCCTTGTCTTGGGTATACGAAACCTTTATATTGCAAAACAACAACGGCATATTTCCAACCAGAATTGATTTTGAGGCAACTGAAAAGTACGGCCCGATGGAAGAACAAAATCCGTGCCTCAGGTGTACAAACAAAACGTTCACATTGCAGAAACAAGAACGCCATATTTCCAACAATTTTGGGATAACGCTTCTTCACTACTGGAAACCCTTTTCGGGGGGACAGATTTACTTCCAAGTCAGTATAGGGAGGGATTTTGGGGCTCTGAAGGGGTTAAGGAGTCCCGTTATTCATAAAAAAAAATATGGTCAATAGCCAAAAAAGGGTATACCTCAACACCTCTGTCGAAGCACGCGTCTGGTATTCATAGGTATCATTCACTTTTTGTACGTGCTCGCTGCTTGCTGTCTTGCTGTGGCCATCGTCGGGGATATCGAGAGCTGTACAACCTCACGGGTGCAGTCGGGATACTTGACGCGACGCAGAGCATCACACCGGGCGCAATGCAGAAACTGGATACATACTCCATACATCGAATGATACCAGGTAACACACCTAACTGCTGTACACGTCAGCAGCAGGAATAATATTTTGTAAACGTTTTTTAAAACGCGTCAGCTGTGAGATACGAGCAGTAGCCATAATTGTTATACGGCGGCGCGTTCTGTCGCGTCGCTGTGAGATGTTCTACTATGCAATCGACCCCACATTTTTCGTTTGTCTTCGTTTTTCCTCGGGGGGGCGACAGCGGTAGCACCGAAATCGGAGGCCGCTGTTGACGGGAGTACCGTGGAGGCGGCAGACCGCGTGCTATAGCCCAGGCTCACCTAGGTAACAGAGGCCTACACAAATATGCCGTTCGCGCTTTGCCTCTGTGGTACGAGTACGAGCAGTTTGTTTTTTTGCTTGGCCTAATTTCTCTTTCTTTCGTCCATTCTTTCGTTCTCTATCTGCCTCCCCGTTATTAATTTCTTCGCGTTGATAGCGACGCGCCACACTCGTCCAAAGCCTACACGGCACACGAGATGGGGCATCCGCGAGAGAGAGAGAGAAGGTTCATGTGTTTCCTCGTGTCTCATTGCGTCTTTGTGCATTTGTTTGTCTGTTCACGTTCCACTCCATGAGTATTTCTGTTATAGACGGCGTTTGTCGCTTTCAATGCTGTTCTTACATTATTTCCAGCCCAAAATAAAAAAGGAAGTCGCAAACACTCTATATGCACACAACACATCCCAGGTGCAGTCTCACGAACCGTCCACGGCTCCCACGGATGTTATACTCGGGAGGGCGCAGCCCTACGAAAACGATACCTGGTATAACACACACCATATCTTATGCAGTGTTAAAATACTAGTGTAGGGCTTATCACGGCTCACTAGCCGGCCTGCGGGATGGGTCATGAGGTTTTCAAAAACTCGCGGGTCCAGTCCGGTCGGGTCCGGAGGTGTTCGAAATCTCGCCGGTCGTGTCGTGTCGTATCGTGTCGTGTCGTGTCGTGTCGTGTCGTGTCGTGTGGGATGGGGTCGGATCGGGTCGAGTCGGGTCGGGTCGGGTCGGGTCGAGTCGAGTCGGGTCGGGTCAGGAGGTTTGCAAATACCACGGGTCGGGCCGGGTCGGGTTGGCTCCGACCAGCGAGAAGTGATCCGACCAGTGGAAAACCCTGAAAAATGCCACGCTACGCACGTGGTGGAGGCCGGTGATCTCTCGCGCATTGTGCGGGTACCACAAATCAGACCCTCCATGGCACCTCAGCAACCCGGGCTGTTTCGGAGTAGGGGCCATATATGATACCTGTTATGTACGAAATGGTCTATTGAGCTGTGATGGCCACTTCTCGTATACGTCTCCCCTTCCTCCTCAGCTTCGACAAGGGTTTACTTGCTTGTCGCAAGAACAAGAACTCAAATCAGGCCATACCATACCATACCATGCAATACCACATACGATACCGTACGTGCTAGAAAAAAAACACGACACAGAGTTTTCCATAAAGCGCACCAAACGAGCTATCTGTGGACTGTGGGCACGTCGACCGGCATATCCAACGAGCGCCTAATGGCACATCCGGTGTGAAAAAAAAAAAAAAACGCTGCATGCGGTAACAAATGGCCCACGAGCTGTAATCGCCATTTCTGTACGCCTTCCCCTCTTTCCCCCGGGTTCGACAAGGGGTTACCTCATTGTCGCAAGAACAAAAAATCACCTTTTACCACACCTGGTACCATATGCCCCCCCCCCCGCCTGACAAACTGATGCACTCCTTCCACAACCGTCAGATTTGTCCCCTTCAAGGGTTTATAGCTTCCGCGCACAGATTAAGCCCCCGCCCCCCCCCCCGCTCCCTCCTCTACTTTCCAAAAAAAATGCCCCTCCCCCCCCGCCCTCCCCCCCCCCCGACCCCCACGCCTTTAAAAAACCCCGCCCTCCCCTCACCGGTTGTAAGACTTACAGGATATACGTGATAAACTGATGCCTTTCCTTCTACCGCTGACAGATTTTGTCCCCCTCAGAAACGGGTTGTATAGTTTCCGCGCACAGATTGATTAACATCACCCTGTTGACCCTGGTACAAGCTACACTATGTAGTTCTACGGGGAGTCGCCGACCTATATCCTTGAAGAGGACACACCCAGTAATACGCGCGATCAGAGTATCAAACACACACATCTTGCAAAGATGAGCTTCGACGAAAACCTTCGAAAAACGTTCGATCTCACAGCTGGAGTGTAATTTTATTTTTATAACATCCTACGATACGTGCCAGCGCGAAATAAAACACAGCTTTCCACAAAACGCACCAGAACGAGCTATACCTGTGGACACACACGGACCGGCATATATATATATTATAAAAAATGAAAATACACTCCAGCTGTGAGATCGAAGATTTCGTCGAAACTCATCTTTGCAAGCTGTGTGTGATACTCCGATCGCGCGCATTACGAGTTGTGTGTCCTCATTAAGGATATAGGTCGGCGACTCCCCTTACAACTACAGTGTAGCTATCAGGGTCAACAGGATGATCTTAGTCAGTCTGTGCGCGGAAACTATAAAACCCGTTTCTGAGGGGGACATATATATATTCTACAAAGCGCCTAATTGCAAACCGGGTGTAAAAAAGACGTCCGCACTAACACCCTCCAGTTTACGTTCAAAACACAGCTTTCCACAAAACGCACCAGAACGAGCTATACCTGTGGACACACACGGACCGGCATATATATATATATATTCTACAAAGCGCCTAATTGCAAACCGGGTGTAAAAAAGACGTCCGCACTAACACCCTCCAGTTTACGTTCTGGTGGCGTCTTCAATACGATATCGCAATAATGGGATCCGAACGACACGCCAGAAAACCAGCTGGGTTGCGAAAGCAACTGAGTTAAATCGACACACGACGCGTATGAAAATACGTGGAAGTGCGGGGAGCTTGAGCATTATTTATTTTCTTCTCCATCCACCGGAGGATAAAAAAAAAAAAGAGGGCGTATTTTTTTTTGCGTGGTCGTTGGGTGGAAACCCTTACCCTTGGATTTTGGTGGAATCGGTCGGGGTGGGTGGGATTAGCGTACTTTTTTTTTCACACTTCTACTTTCCAGCTTCTGGACAAGCCGTGGTCACAGGTGTCGTCCCTTCCCCCCGGTTCTTGCCTTCAATTTTTATGGCGCATAGGGTTCAGCAGGCCCACTGCTCATCGATTTTCATCGAGTGTTGCTAACTCACGCTCTCGCGTTTTCCGCAAGTCAATGCGTACTTGGTGGGCCCTGTCGGCGGCTGACTTTATTTTTTTTTTTTTTTTATTTCATCCCATCCATTATCCTCGCACTACTCTCGCGCCCCCTCCCAGTAGTAACTCAGATCCGAGGTCACATAGCGGGCCCTCCTCCCTCCTCCTCCCCAAGGTACGTGCCTTCATTTTCATCGCGAGAAGAGCTCAGCATTTTCTTCCCTCGTCGACTCGCGTCGAATTGTGTAAATACCAAGAGGTCGACTTTGGAGAGCTAAGGTCCGGGTGGAACCAGGATGCCAAGCGGGAGCAGAGTCGAGGCTGCGCAAAGTTTTGATTGCACATCCCGTAAGCAGTTAGGGGCTGGCTGGCGCATGTCCTCGGGTTTGCTGCGTACTGAAGTGCGCGCATGCGTGTTACGTACAGTCAATAGTATACCAGAGTCAACAGGGCGACCGCAAAGACAATCTAGTCTTGAATCACTGCGCACGGAAAACTATCAAAACCGTTCTAAAGGGACTACTGTACCGCTGTAATCTGACGGTGGAATGCACCAGCTGTTTATCTATATATATATATATTTATTGACAAAGGAGGGGAGGAGGGTTAAAACACATTTATATAGCTCGCATACGAGTGCATAGAAGGCAAATCTCGTCCCTACCAAAGTAAATTCAATGACGCGGGCTCGAACACTCCCTATTACCCTATTTATACTGTATTAATAGTGAACACTTGTGCTCGTAGGGAATTTTCGTGCGTAAAAACTGACAAGCGTAAAGCGCGAGAGCGTGCGTTAGCAACATCCAACGAAAGTCGACGAGCATAAAAGCATACAAGAGTGGGAATGCTGAACCCGAAAAAAAAAATGGACTTATGTGTGCACCGGGGGTAAGGGAAGACACATGTGACCATGGCTTGTCCAGAAGAATGCTGAGGGTAAACTCTCACACGAGTTGAGCTGGGGAGTAAACGAGATGATGAGAAAAAAAATAAAAAAATAAATAAAGTGCACTTGTGGAAATCAGGCACTTGGTGGTGTTTGCTGGTGTTTTTCATGGTGTATCATATCCCGAAGCGGGGAAATTCCGCGAGTTGCTCGAGCCAAGCGGGGAGATCCGGCGAGTTGCTCGAATCCCGAAACGGGTATCGGTACACCCGCTTCACAGATAATTAAGAACTTATCACCGAGTTCGAGGACAAACCACCTTGTTAACGATTCTTCGTGACAAGGGCTTGCGAAGAAGACTTTACTTCACAGCAGGGCAAGCATTATTGACTAATGAGCCATAATTTTCGCAATGGTTTCGAATCGCTGGGAAAATGATCCCACACAAATTCCCAGCCATGTTTTGTTCCCAAAACGTGGTCTGGTCTTTGGTCGCGGTTCTATCAACCACCTGAGACCTGCAGACCCATTTTTTTTTTTTTGAGGATATTTCGTTTGGGATTAGTGTGGGGCCGTTTTCGCGGTGATTAACAATATAGTCGAAACTTTTGCGTACCACTCGTACAGAATTGATCCCGCACATTTCAGTTCATTGTATTTCTTTCATATCCCATCTCCCTGGTACTATCTTTCACACTTTTTATTCATCTTTTTCCCTCACTATTTCATAGACGCGACTCAGATGCAGGGTCAGCAAGCAAGCTCTTCTCCCTCCTCCCCACTATACGGTGCATGCCTTCAATTTTATCGCGACATCAGTTCTTCAATCCTTTCTCCCCTCGTCGACACGCGTCGAATTGCGCCTACCCACGCTTGCTAGGCGCTCTCAGCAGTTGATTCCTGAGATATTTGCGCCAATTCCAAGTGATTTATCCCTCAAACGCGCGTCTGCTTGGTTGCGGTTCTACGCAGACCCCTTGAGAACCGCTGGGATTCCAAAGGTTTACCGGCGGGGGTAGACTACAAGGAATTCGCGTGGAATATTCCTTGCAGTTCAGCTAAAAAGGGTACGTATGGAATGTTTCAGTTGGAATATTCTTAGCAGTTAAAATAAGCGGTATTATGTTATTAAAACAAAAACACTCCAGCTGTGAGATCGAAGATTTGGTCGAAACTCATCTTTGCAAGCTGCGTGTGATACTCCGATCGCGCGTATTACGGGTTGTGTGTCCTCATTAGTCTAAGGATATAGGTCGGCGACTCCCCTTGGAACTACAGTGAAGCTATCAGGGTCAACAGGGTGATGTTAGTCAGTCTGTGCGCGGAAACTGTTAAACCCGTTTTTGAGGGGGGCAAAATCTGACAGCTGTGGGAAGGAAATGCATCAGTGTATCAAGTGTATCCTGTAAGTCGTATATATAAAGTTTTGTTCTTCAACGCAATATTTTCACGACAGCGAAAAAAAGACCCCATACTAATTCCAAGTAGTCTGTACCCATCGTACACTGCAAAATCTAAAGGAGCTCGTGGTCAACATCTCTGGAATCTCGTGTTAGCTGTCTTGATGACGATTGAGCGACGGTTAACCCACTTCCAACTCCTATAATTTTCGTAGTCAAATTTCAAGTGCTTTATCGCCATGTCGGGAGTGCGGTGCTAAAAGGGTTGAAGCTTCCAGCTAACGTTTTACTACCCGTACTCCTGTGCTGCGTAGTACTGCCTGCGCTGCTGCTCACGCATCTTAGATTACGACTACCGTATCGCTTGTCACACTTTCTTGTCGCTATCTTTAGGGCGGATCCCTTTTCGGGCCCCAGGAATAGCTACGTATTGTGATACTATGTATTGCAAGGAGATACTCGGTAGCTCTCGTTGGGAACGTGCGCTGGCGGACTTCTTACTGCTGTCGCCAACTGTGTGTGTTGGTGGGTGTGTGTTGGTGGAAGAATGAAAGTCCCAATCCGACCCAAGCCAAGCCAAGCCAAGCCAAGCCAAGCCAAGCCAAGCCAAGCCAAGCCAAGCCAAGCCAAGCCAAGCCAAGCCAAGCCAAGCCAAGCCAAGCTAAGCCAAGCCAACCCCGACGCAACACAAAGCAGCGTAACCAACACCACAGCAGTTTTCGCCCCAAAATGGCAAAAAGTGTCGATGCAGTAGTAGTATTAATACTAGTATATGCGGGGCCCGCATATAAACATATATAGTACCAGGTACGATCGTATTCAGCATGGAAATGACCAAAAAAGAGTTAAGATTCAGGGTCAGGGTCGGCGTTAACCCCCTTCAGAGCCCCAAAATCCCTCCCCATAGTAATTTCAAGTGAATTGTCCCCGAAAAAGGCTGTCCAGTTGTAAATGCGTTGAGAGGTTATTAATAGGGTACATCAAGGGTACATACTACCGCCATGGTATTAATATTGACCCCTGTTGGGGCCCGAGTCGTACCTGGTATAGCGGTAATGTGAGACAACAACAACAACAACAACAACAACAACAACAACAACAACAACAACAACAACAACAACAACAACAACAACAACAACAACAATACAACAACAACAACAATACAACAACAACAACAACAACAACAACAACAACAACAACAACAACAACAACAACAACAACAACAACAACAGCAACAACAACAGCAGCGACTAAAAAAATCGACGATTGCGATGTTTTCAAGCGTCGATGATACATACCTGCTGTGTATGTACGCGTCGGGAAAGATGTCGGTGGACAGATCTAGTCTTGTCCCGTCAAGGCGTCTTTGAAATTCACGTACTATTTGTGGGGTGTGGAGTTTCTTGACGGCTTGACGGCTGTCCGTCACAGGGCAAGAGTGCCACCAACCCACCAGGCTGTTTCCGACCTCGAGGCGCTTTGTCCCACAAATCGTACCACATAAAAGTACCAAATATATTTCACTTTATACCTGGTAGAGGTTTTCAAGCTGTTTTTGTGTTGTGCTCATTTTTTTCGCCAAATCGCGAGAGGGCGTCGACCCACCCTAACCCTAACCCTAACACTAACCCTAACTCTAACCCTAACCCCAACCCTACCCCAGGCTAGGGCTCCGACCCGAGCGCGGCTTCGCCGCGCGTTACCACCTCCAACATCGAAACATATATATTTGGAGTGAGAACATCGCAAAGGCTCGTACTGGTTTACGAAGACACAGGGGGGGAAAGCACGACACGAGCGCAATTCTGCTGTGTGTATAACTGCCACTATGTAACGATACGTGTATCGCACGCCTTTGCTACTAATTTTGTAGGATTACCAGCTACATATCATATGCTATATATGAGAAATTCTGCTGTCCGATGGCGCCAAGGCATACATCATTGGCAGGGGCTCATGTCCAGCCTTGCGTGTCCCATTTTACATGACGGGTGTGCAATGTCCCACCGGACAACCCGACCTCCCAAAAATTCGACCCTTTTTTCCCTCATTGACTCATCGAATTGCGCCTACCCACGCTGCTAGGCGCTCTCATCAGTTGATTTGCTTCGATGCCGTTACTGCTGTACCTTTGCCAGGTATGTACCAGGTATTATACTGCTGTAGTTGAAATCAGGGGCTCAATGTAAACTGTAGAAGCAAGTGGTTTACTTGTGCTATGGTGGTTGTGGTTGTTCGTTGTCGTGGCGTGGCGCTGACTTACGTTTTTTGTTATTCGCAGAAAACATAAAGAGACGAGTGCCACAAACAACGAACGCACAAAAGCTGCACGCGGAGCAGTGACACACTCGCCGAGCAACAGCAGGGGGACGAGCTGATTGATTGATATAACTAATTGCAACACAGTCGCAGTGGCCCCTCTACAAATAATAGTGCAGATATGTGTCAGCCGGAACGGCCGGCGTGAGTATGCGTGGCTCTCATCGCGTCATGTGAAATAATCGAGGCTTGAGAGGGGGAAAGCCATGTCGAAAAATACTGGCAAAAACTGATAATTTTTCTCGCGATAAAAACTGCTGTGAAGATCATAGATGACAAAAAACCTTTTTGGTCGATCTCACAGCTCAAGCGTCTTTTTTCATTTTCAAGTAGATGAGATAGAGCAAAAAACAGCAGGTTGCAAACTTTGGCGAGTATCGACTCCCAGCTGACGCATTGTAAGTAGTTTACAACAACAGTTACCAGTCGCAGTTTACAGCAGCAGCAGCGTTCCGTACTGGTAGACCATACGAGGTACGAGTTGCCTCGCATTATTACGATAGATACGAGTATAAACGGGCAGTATCATCATACCCGGAATTTGCTTGGGAATTCGTACGTACGTAGCCTGCGGCGAAAAGCCGTGACGGTGTGGATCTGCATCGCACACTAGCTATCGCAGACGAAACATGCAGTCACCAAGTCTGTTTGCACACTTTCGTGATACTTTTGGGGGTTGGGATTGGAGCAGGGGCTTTCGGGGAAGGAATGCCGTTCGCTCTCTTGCTGCTTGGCGCCAACGCGAAGACACACACATCGTCAGCACACTGACCAACACATAATACCCGTACAGCCGCTGTACATATTTAGATGAGAAAACTGGAACCAAGTTTTTCGGGACACATAACTTGGAATTACGAGTAGCGTTTTTTTTTTGCCCTTTTGAAACCCCTTGAGGGACTTTCGATGGGAAAAATTGACGAAAATTGACGATTACCACGGCATCGGCCACTGGCGGTTGGCGATGACCTAAACAGGGTGTCCGAACGACGACAGATGCAAACATTCGTGCGGGACGGGGGCAACATGATCCTATTTGTACTGCTGCGCAGCGCGCTCACGCTCTAGACACTGCCGTTAAGACGTACCGCAGACGCTTCAAAAAAATAACGCAATCGTCGTTTCTTCCCTGTTTTTTCGATCGGGACCCCCAAGCCTGGTTATTTATTAGTAACACTTCACCCGTGTTTGTTGGGACAAACGACTTGGAATTTAAGTCTTGGATTTTCTTAGCGGTTCTAAAAGGAAACTATATTTGCACCGCTGTATCGCCATCAAAACACGCACCACAGGTATGTATGTACCAGGTATCATATACCAGCAGCAGTATTGTTGTATCGTGTGAATAATAGCATCGTCATCTCATCCTTGATCGCACCTTGCAAGTGCCCTCCCGTACAGTCGAGAACGACCCGTGCCCAAGCTCCTTGCCCAGCTGATAGGAATCCTCGAAGGTAGCTCGCTTCTGCCCTCCCGCACCATGCTTGCTCACACCCGAGGGAGGGTGGAAGTCTCTGGGCACAGAGTTGACGTGCTGCGGGTTGCTGTCGGAAGTGTCTGCCGGGGGGCCGCTGTTGCCGCCACCACTGCTGTCTGCGCTCTTGGACTGGAGGCACCGGGGGTACACACAATGGGGATGGGTGGAGTAAGAGAGGGGGTAGGGCCCTTGCTGCTGCTTATGGTGTATGTACTTAAGCTCCATAGTGCTGTCATGGAACAGAGCAGAGCAGAGAAAGCTATATAACAGGGAACGGTGCTGGGTTACTGGTACACTGGTACATACGAGCCAGCAGCAGAGGTTGCTGGATAATTATCCTACTCTTCTTTAATTGAACGCGGAGCCGATCGTTGGCTGACGGACGGATGGTGCGGCGCTATGCGAGACCGTGCACTCACTCACCCCTTTGCATCCCATGGTAGGTGCGGTTAGTGCTTATTCTGTGGGGTGTGTTGGGCCCCGACTTCACTGGGTGCACTCTCCGATCTGACACTCGGCCTGGGTGGAAGGAAAAAGAGTAAAATGGCCCCTATCCCCCCGCGAAATGTGTTTTCAGATGTGTACCGCCTCATTATCTTTATAAACAATTGATATTTGTATTCTCTCGGTTGCGGGTAACTTTCGAACAAGGAACCCACACAGGCATCAGGGACTTGCCAGCGCCATGGGGAACGTTATGGTAAGAAAAGATGTAGACCATTGTGAGTAAAGCGTTGTTGTGAGCCTGGTAGTGTCGGGTGAGGCCGTTGTTCTTGTTTCCCCTCTACGCAAGCTTCTTCTGCTGCTTGCTTGTGCTGTGGAACGAGCCGCTGTCTAACTCTGGTACATAGAGAGCAATGTGAGACAACAACAGAAGGCGGATCGTCCGCGATATTACGTTTTTATGACGTTTTTCAAGCCTTTGTGTTAAACTCCCGCTCTCCTGCTCTCTTCTCCCACCCCCTTTTTCTAACCCCCTTCCCCCCTTCCTGTGGGGCACGTCATCAACGAGCCGATAGCTACGACGTAATGCTCTCGGTACAATCGGTCTAATGCACGCTGATTAGCCAGTCTTCGCTGCTGCCTGTATATGGCTGCCAGCCCTTGAGCCCCCGAAAAATAAAAAATAGCTCCGAAAAATGCACCACCAAACATTTTTTCGTTTTTCATCGTGTAGCCCCACATCCCTGCCCCCCTGTTTTAACAACAAGATAAATGTATGTGCTGCTGCGTGAGCTGCCAATGCACGGCACCGAACCGACCACCGACCGGCATGCCAAACAATCAGTCCGATTATTTTTTCACCCTCCATCCTCTGCAGCATCAGCACCAGTGCGGCCACTCGTATGAACACCAGTAGAAACCCGGAGTGACGAACAACACACAACACCATTACTCACCCCTTCCCCCCACCACCCTCCCACCACTACATCACCACGACCACCACCAACCATCATCACCAACAACAATAACAACAGCTATCAACTAGCACGCAGCACACAGCACCCACCCGCCCCCCCTGTCAACCTCCCAACTCTCCACTACCATGTACCGGGTACCTGTTATGCAGCATTACTCTTCGTCACATCTAACTATTTGTACACATTTTTCATCGTTTCATGTGCCTGGCATCCGCTCTTTTAATTATTAAGACACGAATCAAAAGTTGCGGTTTGATTATCAATCTCCTTAGCTTCTCGTTCGATTCTCTCGATTCTCAAATCATAATCTCCATGAACTTTCTGCCAGAACCCTTGTCTGTCTCGCATCTGCTCAGCAGGGACGAGTATAATGTTATTCATAGCAGCAGGCAGCCCTCTTAGAGGTTTTGTCAGTCGCTCATCACCCAACTTTCTGTATTTCTGTGCGCTTCGCACCTTGCGCTTCGCCTATCAAGCACAACAATGGTGCTATCATGTGCCCGTCGTGTCCTTGTTTTGCTCCTGAGTGCGTGTTCAACCTCGTCCTCCAGCCTCAACCGTACTCCCGTACTCGCTCTATTTAATATGCGTTCCCCATGTGAAACGCCTCCTGGTTTGATACGATACCATTACATACACAGGCAGTGCAGCAGGCTTTCACCCGATAAGCTCGCAATTAGTTTCGCTTAACTCGGGTTTTCTCGCATACTGCTCGCAAAGGGCAACAAAACGCAATATGACCGCAATTCGACCACTTATTCGCGTAATAGGTCGCATAAAAGGCAATTTTGAGCCAAAAGTAAAATTGACGTGCCGAGCAAGCACGCTCAAAATGATGATGAGAAACACTTGGACAGCACCAGCAGTGTGATTGATGAACATGGTAGGATGTACAACGTATAGAATTTAGAACTCAGATCACGCGTCAGGCCTAAAAGAGTCGAGCGTAACGCATGGAAAAAAACGGAAAAAAACGACGGGGGGGGGGAAGAAATGAGGCCAAAACAGTGCGTATTTGGCTCGCATAGTAGTGGTCGAACAATCATGGAATAATCCTTTGCAACTGGAAACCCGTATTTGGGGACAAAATTACTTGGACTTAGTATAGGGAGGGGTTCGGGGGCTCTAAAGGGGTTAACCCGCCCAGCAAAATCACCTCTTTGCCGCTTATGCGACTCCGAAAAAAGTCGCAGACATTCCCGATTTCATTCGCTTATAGCGCAGGCTCACGAGCAAGCTACTACAGCAGTAAATAACGTACCAGGTAGTGTAGAGTCTCTTTTTTGTGGGATGCCTATCATGGGTTCGTTGGAAATTTGCGATAAAGAAATCGGCCCAAGGGTCGAGCGCTAATCTAAACCCCCACCGGTATACAATAGCCTAAGCTCTAGGTTTTCCCAACCTGGGGTGGGAGATAGGCATGTGGGAGATATGCCATCAATAAATGTCGATTACGGCATCGGCAAGACGAAGCAGACCGAGCTGCGGTTGGGCCGGGGATACTTCCGATTTGCAATATACGGAGGCCTACCACACCCGCGCAGCATACACATTGACACATGTACCGCTGCACGCTCTTTTACAGTCACTTGATAGTATCGCACTCGTCGTTTTACGTGGTGATGCATAACGCGCACAGACTGACTAACATCACCCTGTTGACCCTGGTACAAGCTACACTCTGTAGTTCCAAGGGGAGTCGCCGAGCTCTATCACACACCCAGTAATACGCGCGATCGGAGTATCACGCACAGCTTGCAAAGATGAGTTTCGACAAAATCTTCGATCGCACCCAAGATGGAGTGTACTTTTATTTTCAGTATGCTGCTCCATGCTATACTGCTCCACGCTCTTTTATACGTGGTCACTTGGTGGTATCGCTTCCTAGGGCTCCAGCACCTTTGTGTGACCACGGACTCTAGATTTTTTACAAGAGTTGATCCGAGAAACAACAACAATCGCACTCGTTTTTTGCGGATCATAGCTGTACATGGGTCTTGGAGGGTTTGTCAATGATTTCAACTTTTAGGTGTCAGGTTATCATACGAAGCATTTTTCGCGGGCGAGCCCATGTTGGTACTGCTCACTTACTATTAGTACTGCTGTACCGGTAACCCCAGGGTTCGTAGGTCCAAATAATTTTTTTTATTTTTTTTTTTCATCCTCCGGCGGATGGGGAAAAATAAAGCTTTTTCGTAGCTCACCACACTTTCACGTGTTCTCATACGCGTCGTGTGTCGATTTAACTCAGTTGCTTTCGCAGCCCAACGCTAGCTGGCGCACCCTTCGGGTCCCATCGCAGGTATCGCGTAAGCTGTCCCTATCAGTGGTCTTCGTTACAACCATATATCTCCACTTTCGCAAGCCCCCTTGTAGAGGATTAACAGTAGACAAAACTGCTGTAAACCGGCAAACTAAACGCGTTTCGGCTGGTCGGTGGTACTTGCCCGTGATTGCTTGCCCGTGGTTGCTTGCCCGGTGGCTTCTTTTTTTTTTTTGCTTCTTCTCTGTGTTCCCTCATTTTCGAGTTGCGACACCCACCCCATGAGGTTTCAAGCCAGCCACCCCGCAACGTGTATCTCTCTCCGTCTCGAGTCACTCCACGGTATAGGGGTGTGAACTTTTTGGGCCAAAACGTTCCCAGGAACGTTCCTGGTAATGCTCCGATTGACCTCCTCAAGTGAGGAACTACTACTGTTCAGTCATTAGTCAAGTAATTTCACGAGTATCTTGTTTGTTAGGATTTAAGACATAGAGGCTTGGTCTCGGGTTGCGCGAACGATTTCCTTATTCGAAGGCATGTTTTCTGTCGGGTGATGTTGATATATATTGAGCCTTTTCCTCGTGTTAGGAGCTCAGAAAAATCTTGGAATATGCTGCAACCCTACCTAGCGTGGGATGGCTCGCTCCCACACTCGATAGTTTGTGACCACGGAGCTCTGTCTCTTCATGAGGCTACTTATATCAGCACGGGACACTGGTGGGGTGCTGGGTGTACAAATAGGTAAAAAATAAAATATTGGTTTTAAAGTGTGAAAAACAGCACACATGTCGAAGGGGAAGCTTGTTAAAAATTCAGCTTCAAACTCGTTTTTTGTGTGTTGGTCGGGTGTTACTTGCCGGGTTACATGGGCGGTGGCTGGCTAGTTGTTTTTTCGAGAGTTTTTACGAGATTTTTGCCGCCGTTTCTATTTAAGACCCCCCCCCCCCCCCCCCCCCTCGATATTTCAAGCCATCCACGTGCCGAAAGGGAGCCTTGCATACCTCGAACAAATCACGATCTAGATCATACAGATCGCATAGATCCTATAGCTACCGCTATGAGATGTTGTGCAGCATGTGTATTTGGAATACAGATCCTACCCAGGAAACATGTGCTATATACGAAGTATCATGCAGATCGTACGACTCCCACCCGACAGGACGAGCTAGATCATGCAGATCAAACAGATCTTCCCTAAAATATCTAGATCATCAAGTGGGACTCGATGATCTGTCCGACATATGGAAGCTTGTACTGTATCTTACAAAATGAAATCTGTCCCGCACTCATTCCAAGCAGTCTTTCCCCGAAAAGTGAGTGCACTTCTAGGCGGGTTGTTAATAGTAAGACTTAGCTCCTGTAGGGCCTAACCCCTTTGAGGCCCATACACAACGATGAAGCAAAACTATGAACGCGTCCTCATCGCCGCGGCAGTGCGAGCATGCAGGTCACGGCAGTGAGTGCAAGCTGTGCCCGTGTCTTACAGGCGCCTGCATTGGAGTTGGCCAGTAAAATCGTCACCTGATCTACAGACAGTTGGAGCCCGGGTTGGTTCGTGTGAAGGGTGTGCTGCAATGGTCAGTTTTATTCGACATTTTTCTTTTCCCCCTCTGAAGCCCCGAAAGGGTTTAACCCCTTCAAAGCCCCGAAACCCCTCCCTGTACTAGTTCCAAGTAATTTGTCCCCCCAAGAGGGTTTCCAGTTGTAAAGGCGTTAACCCCTTTAGAGCCCCGAAATCCCTCCCTATACTGTGTTGAAAGTAAATTTGTCCCCCAAAAGGGTTTCCACTTGTAAAGTCGTTAACCCATTTAGAGCCTCGAAATCCCTCCCTATACTATGTTCAAGTAAGTTTGTCCCCCCAAGAGGGCTTCCAGTTGTAAAGGCGGTAACCCCTTTAAAGCCCGGAAACCCCTCCCTATACTATGTTCAAGTAATGTTGTCCCCAAAAAGAGTTTCCAGTTGTAAAGGCGTTAACCCCTTCAAAGCCCCGAAACCTCTCCCGATACTAGTTCCAAGTAATTTGTCCCCCCAAGAGGGTTTCCTGTTGTACAGGCGATAAGAGAGGAAAATTACCGATGCTAGAAATTAGATATTAGGGTGTTTGCGATGGTCTACGAGTATACGAAGTAGCAAGTTTGGCGGGGTATGATGGGAGTTGGGTAAGGACCTCTGGGAAGGCCGGAAAACATGCAAAAGTAATGTTGAAACCGGCAAACATGTAATATTCGCCGCTCATCGTGTAGTGTTACTCGTATGAGTACAGATATTGATTGGTCTACCCCGCAATGAGCTATTTTAGGATTTTTAATCTTTTTTGGCTGGTCGATCCGAATAGCATGCCGTTTTTTTGGGTCAAAATACGCCTCCAATCCCTAGCCTAATTGTATTCGTCTACGTATGTATGCATACGTACATGTATCGTACGAACAGCCGTTTTGGGAGTCCAGAGGCCAAAAAAAATGACAACAAAAAGTACCATAACGATCTTGGTGTGATTCGTAGGGGCGAGTCGCATCGCTTCGGAAAGCGATACGCAGCAGCATTAATTGATGATTCAGAGGGTGCACACGCACGTAGAACAGATCAGCTCGCTCTAACTCGGAGCTATTATTTTTTTTGTTATCGCTTCCTTGGGGGCCCAGTGGTAGTGGTAAAACACGTACACCAGGTGCGTGATGAGTGCGTTGTTACATTTTTTTTTTTTTTTTCACACTTCCACTTTCCAGCTTCTGGACAAGCCGTGGTCACAGGTGTCGTCCCTTTTTCCCCCCGGTTCTTCCCTTCAACTTTTATCGCGCATAGGGTTCAGCAATTCCATTGCTCGTCGATTTTTCATCGAGTGTTGCTAACTCACGCTCTCGCGCTTTCCGCAAGTCAATTTGTGCACAAGAAAAAGTCCCAACGAATTTAAACGAGTATGCACTCGGCGGGGCTCGAACTCACGAAACTGACCTATACCAGGCTCAAGGATTACCTGATACGCCACCGGGGCGACCGGTTTTACTTATTACCCACCGTCTCCGTGAGAGCGCAGCGGTACGACTGGGATCATGCCGTGCAACTTTTGGTGCAGCATCATTGCAAATATTCGGGCACACACTGTACGATCTCGTAAGCCAAGCAGCCCGCGTTGCTTGAAACGCGAGTGGCTGATGCTGTAGCTTGATTGTCAATGAATCTCGTGATCCCCCCCCCCGACGATTCCTTTTTTGATTATCACTCGATCTCCAATCTCTTACCCCCCTTCTTTGTACGAGTATTCTATCCTTCTTTTTCAGTCAATCTCGTGATCGCCCATCTGTGATATCCTGTGATTCGCCATCAAACAGTGCGGCGTATCGCTTTGCGAAGCGATGTGACTACTGCATGGACCTGCTAGACGCTGAGGACCCGAACTGCTGTGTTTCTTTGGTGATGTGATTGATTTATCAATTAATCTTGCAATCTCGTGATCGCCCATCTGTGATATCCTGTGATTCGCAATCAAACAGTGCGGCGTATCGCTTTGCAGAGCGATGTGACTGCATGGACCTGCCAGACGCTGAGGACCCGAACTGCTGTGTCTCTTTGATGATGTGATTGATTTATCAATCAATCTTGCAATCCTAGCCGTAGCCCAGGACCCCCAACCCGGACCCCGAACCCTGATCTATGATGTCCTTTGATTGACGATCCAACAGTCTGCGGCGCATCGCTTGGCGAATCGATTCGATGCATGGACCTGGTAAATGTTGAAGACCCGACCTTTGGCTTGAGCTATACCTGGTATTTGCTAACGTTTATTCTGATTGGTTTGTCAATCAATCCCGTAATCCTAACTTCGAACTTCAACCCTTACCCGTAATGCCTATGTTATCCTTTGGTTTTCTATCAACCAGTCTGCGGCGTATCGCTTTGCGAAGCGATATGACTGCATGGATCTGCCAGATGCTGAGGACCCGAACTCTGGGTTGAGGTCGAATGGGGGAGACAGCGCTGCGGGCAGCAGCAATGGCGACGATTACGGTGGCGGAGGCGGTGTTGGGGGGAGGGGCAACAGGTCGCGGGATATGGTTGCGACCCTGGCCGAAGTAAGGCCATCCTTCCGAGAGTTCGATGGAAAAAGTGAGTCAGGGAGAGGGGAGGGTTGTGATTTTTGTATCCACGGTTGCTGGGTACTTATGATATAGAGGCGGTGGTGAAGGGGGGCGGGGGGGGGGGGTCGAACTTGTAGCGGGATATGGTTGCGACCTTAGGAGAAGCGAGGAGGTTCTTTCAATGGTTGGAAGCAAAGATTGAGTGAGGTTCATGCGGAGAGAGTTGGGATTCTTGTTTAGGCGGTTGCTGTATACGGAGTATTATCCTGCTTTTGCTACCGGTATGCGAGGGAAAGAGAAGCTGGGATTTTGTTTGTACGACTGTTGTTGTGTACGATGGTTGCTGTTGCTGTCTCCTGTCTGCTGAGTTTGAAGTTTTGAGACGAATATGAGTAGGCAGCAACACACAGCAGCAAGCAAACCGAGTCGAGCGGCAGGACTCAAAACCAAAGCAAAACCGACAAGCTAAAGAGCTTTAACTCAAAATCAACGGTACATGTTCACGCCAAGAGCGAAGCAAAAAAGGGAAAACGCAATTCCGAAGCCCCCCGATTAACGAACGAACAGCTGCGAAAAACGAAAACTTGAACCGAAACCAACACCAAAAGCCATCACCCAAAGCAAAACCAAGAGAAAAAGAAATACAGCAACAGGCACCAATGTTTTTATTTCGCCGTCGCACGGCTATTGACCCTTTTTTGGGGGGGGGGGCGAACCCCTCCCTATACTAATTTCAAATTATATCCCCAAAACGGGTTTCCCATTTGTGAAGGCGTCAAGGCGTGAGGTTAGACACGTTTCGGGCTACACAAAACACGTTCAGCCGAGGCAAAGACATGAAAAAAGCTGACACTTTGATGCGAGTGGACGAGGGAAGAAACTGCACATTACACGTTCAGCCGAGGCAGAGACACAAAAGCTGTGACACTTTGATGCGAGTCGGGGAGGGAAGGAACTACGCAAAACACGTTCAGCCGAGGCAGAGACATAAAAGGCTGTGACGCTTTGATGCGAGTCGGCGAGGGAAGAAGTAGCTGGAATCTCCTTGCGATGAATGGACGTACCGAAGTGGGGAGGGGCGAGAAGAACCTGCGTAACACGTGACCCCGGGTCTGAGTTATGTCTAGGGAGGGAGAAAGAGGAAGGACAAGCGCGTAGAGGATGGAAAGGAGCGATCCAAAAAACATGTGCAAAAAACGTCGGGCAGATCACATGCCCATTAAGGAGATGTCTTGTCAGGGCAGCTCAATCCCGGGTCTATCTTATACCAGTACCTTTTTATTACGTATCTTATGTTTCTGCCTGAGGATGGTAGTCGGCCGTCCCGTGTAAACACACGCGGTATTTTTTTTTGTCCTGTCCCATGTTTGTGGTGGTAGTATTATATGGTACAGCAGGGGTTCGCCAGTAACGCGGTGGTGTGCGAGAGCAATATGACCGCCTTGTTGGTGGAAGTCGCCTTTGTTAACTCGAGGTTTTAAGTGCGATTCCCCGGCGGTGCGAAGCAACATCGACAGCCTTGTATCGGCATGCCACCTTGCTGGGACCGCCTTGTGGGGGACTCCTACTGTATGAGTGTGCAAGCATGCCTCTTCATCAGTCTCCAGCGTCATGTCGCGCCAAACGTGACGTGCGTCGCTTTATTTCTGGCCTATCCGACGTAGCTTGTATTTCTCTTGGGCAGAGTGGTATATGTGGCCGGGAGGGAGCCGCGCGATCTGTATGATCTGTAATAGCACAGGTTTCCTGGGTTGGATTTATGCTATGTACACTGAACCTTCGCATTTTTACTACACAGATCCTTCGCATCTGTGCTGCACAGATCCTTCACGTCTGTACTGCACAGGTCCCTTCACATCTGTACTGCACAGATCCTTCGCATCTGTGCTGCACAGATCCTTCACGTCTGTACTGCACAGGTCCCTTCACATCTGTACTGCACAGATCCTTCGCATCTGTACTATACGGATCCTCCAAAATATCTGGTGGCAGGTGAACAGCGTGCACGTTGCCTCCATTGTCAGATGCGATGAGCTGTGAGGTCGGCACGACTTGCCCGTTTTTTTTCTCCCTGCTATGACTACCCTACATTATTTTCAACTAGTTTGTCTTTTCCGGCGGTGCCGACTATCCAATGTATTACTGGGTTTTTGTACTTGTAGGAATGCTTGTTGCCTGCGGGATACCGCGTTTCTACGCTAATCGCAGCGGCGGAGTATGTGACTCCCTAAAGGCCGTAGCCGTGTCTGTTCTTTGATACGGTGGCATGCAGTTAAAATTAAGGCCGGCGCTTAAGAAATGGTGGATAGGTTGTCTAGAAATTGAGGCTCGATTGTTGCACGAGGAAGAAGAAATTCGATGTGGGAAATGCAGCTCAAACTGTTCAACCGACTTGCCGACTAAAGCGAGCTCGTCGGCTTCGCCGCCGAACGATTAGTTAATGGTCGTAAAATCCTGCCGACTCGTGACAGCCCTGCAAATGCGTCGGCCTTCCATCCAACTCAAACTGGCGAACCTATATGCTAGCCGACTAGAGTCAGCTGCCAATTGTCGGCTTCGGCACCGAGCGCTTCGTCTGTTGGTGGTGAAATCCTGCCGGGTCATCATCGCCCTACAAATTCGTCAACATTCCATTCAACGTTATCAGACTCAGGTACAAAATCACACTATATTATTATCTGCATGGCCCATAGATCATGTTGCCGGATGGGAGCCGGATGGTACGCACGATCTATAGCACGGATCTCCTGGGTTTGATTTGTACTGCACAGATCCCTCATGTGGATACCAGGCCCTATCCCCTAGATCGTACCGCCTCGTTATCACTATAATCCTTCAAGGCCATCCTGGCTCCTCGAGGGCACTCTGAGGTGTCCCTTCATCGCTGACGCTCGAGCGTGTGCGGTTACGCATATTACGCACCTCGGCGTGTCTCCACA
The DNA here is from genome assembly GCA_012845835.1 of Undaria pinnatifida. Lineage (NCBI taxonomy): Eukaryota > Phaeophyceae > Laminariales > Alariaceae > Undaria > Undaria pinnatifida. The sequence continues at coordinate 14,639,148 of JABAKD010000020.1, forward strand.
ACATACTTCTTAGCCCCTTTAGAGCCCCCAAACCCCTCCCTACACTAAATCCAAGTAACTTTGTCCCCAAAAACGGGTTTCCAGTTGTAAAGGGGTTAAGGAAGATATCAACCTGCTACGGGATATAAAAAAAATGAAATAACTCAGCTTTGAGATCGAAGATTTCGTCGAAACTCATCTTTGCAAGCTGTGTGTGATACTCCGATCGGGCGTGTTACTGGCTGTGTGTCCTCATCAAGAATATAGGTTGGCAACTCCCCTTGGAACTAGCTTGCGCCAGGGTCAACAGGGTGATGTTGATCAGTCTGTGCGCGGAAACTGTAAAACCTGTTTATGAGGAGGACAAGATCGGACGGCTTATTTATCATGTCTAAACAGGTATAGGATCTAGATTATATCGATGATCTACGTGGTAGATTATAACGATCGTGAGGTGTCTGATGTGTGGATGTTTACTAGAGAAGTGCAGTGCACGGGTGGACTTTGGGGGTTTGCAACCCTACCAGCATTATCGTAGTGGAACATGATCGTACTGTACCTGTCTTGCTACTATTTAATGGCTTACAGTACGGCAGTGAACGTATTGTGCGACTCCGCTTTTGTTTTCTGTTTTTTTTTTTTTTTGTTACCTGTCTTGCCACTACTTTTTACTAGACTGTCGAGAATGGGAATGATGAATCATTGTGGGACGCCGTTTTTTTTCTTGTCTCGCCGCTATCTACAGACTCCACTAGTCGTAAGGCAATGTAGTAATATTACAGTAATGTGAGACTCCGTACGGATAGTTTATGGGAACCTGTGTTTTGACCACAGACTAGATTATGGCGATGAGGCAATGTGAGAACAACAACGACCCGAATCTTGTTCTTTTCTTTTTGTGTCGGCATGTTTTATCTTTTGCGATGTATGTGCCATGTACTGGTAGTACGTGTCAGGTATCGCATTCTACTTGCAATACAACAGCTACGACTGTGAGTTTGTATACTAATAGTAAGTCGCCAGCTAGGTGTCGCTAGGTAGTATAGTTTGTTGCGAAGGTGCCAACTATCCAACTTTTTTTCGTATTTGGGTTTCCTTGTTTTCAGGAAGGCTTGTATGGTACGGGGTACGTATTTCCGGCCGTCTCCAAGTAGTACTACACGCTGCCAGCACGCAAAGAGGCCTCCTGTCGTCAGCTCTATTACGAGTATGTCTCTCGTTAGTACGTTCAGCATCCAGCGGATGAACACCTGCGGCTCGGGTGTTTGAGCGATGCTCGTCCTGACTGCTGCGTATCTATTCAACGAAGACCGTAAGGCTTAGAAATGAAAATGTCGTAGATCACGGATTGGTTTTGTGTGGTATGATACCAGGTGCATGGTAATTTGTAACTCATCCAATACCACGGAGCGTATGACATGGTGTGTGCTAGCTCAACTCTGAACCTTTCTTGAATCGCCGACACTGAACAAAGCAATCTAACTCTGGTCATGCGTGATGAATACAGAAGCCCCCGCGAAGTTGCACGTACATCGCTCGTGCAAGGTTTTTTAGATTCGCACGTAAATTCAATAGCGATTTATGTTCTTATGGCGGCTCCCTATGTGCAAGCCCGCAAAAAACGACGGTTGCCCTGCCCAGACCAACCCGACCCCAGACCTGACCCTATCCCTGACCCTGAACCCAACGCAACCTTTTGGGGCGCTCGAGGTCTGCTCTCGAGGTCGGCAGGGGCAGCATTGAGTTTACGTGCAAATCTGAAAACCTTGCACGTACGTGCTTATAAACGCTTTGGTCTAAATACAGTAAATGCAGTAAATAAAGTGTCATCTTGTATTTGGTTTTGATTCGTGAAAACTTGCTAAGACCGGGCGGCCGATGTAGTACGCAGCTTGCAAAGATGAGCATCGACCCTTAGTTTCGTCGAACTCACAGCTGACGTTTTCCGAATAATTCTAATGAACTATTTTCTCCATGCTCCTGTCGTAAGGGATATCCCAGCGGTCTATTTTCTATGCGTTTTTTTTTGTGCTCTTGTTTACTGGTGGTGTGCTACTGCGTGTCACACGAGTATTTGCCGTTACGGCACAACGCGACACCAGTGACAAGTCCCCCAAACGGAGACGGCACGTCCTTATTTCTGGTGCATCCGTATAAAGTCTGATAAACCGAGACGAGCTTTAGGATGTAGTACCTGTTTGGTACGTTCGTATTTCTGGTGCATCCGTATAAAGTCTGATAAACCGAGACGAGCTTTAGGATGTACCTGTTTGGTGATCAAACCCAGAGCTTAACTTGGCCGATTGATTGTACTTTTTTTAGTGTACTACAATGCCAAATCGGGTATTTTTTTGCCTCCAGAGACGCCTTCAGCGGGACCCTGCGAAGGCGCCTCCGGCGAGCCCTCCGGGGGCGCCTCCAGCGGGGCCCCTTTGGCCGGGGTGACTTTTTTGCTCTTTTCGCTCGCTTGGCTATAGTGGACTAACGCCAGCCAACTAGTCGATTGAAGTCTATCACGTAGGCGGGGACTCCAGCCAACTCACACCCCGATAACGACAGCAGTATACTTCATATGAATCCGTCATTCTTCTAAAGACCAGTAGCGTAGGATGAAGCAGTGGCTTCACCTCTGGCGAGGGCTGTCGGGGACCCCACCACCCGTCGCGAATCGCAGGGAACTACGAGGAAATAGTTGCAATTTCCTCGAGCTTTTGATGAACCATAATCTGGTGGAAACCCTTCTTCCCGAAGATGTCAGGGAGACTGCCAAGTCAAGGGAAAACGTCCCAGCGGTCGGTCGAGAGTGTACGACCAAGCTTTCCGCACTAAAACCTAGTAGTTTGGCGCCAGTCAAGGGAAATTTTGGGAACCTTGCTGTCAGTTTAGGGCTGGAAGTGCTGTCTCCTGACGTCTTAGCTTCTTCGGCGTGGATTCGTTCGAAGAAAGCACCTTATACCCGGTCGCCCCGGCGGCGTATCAGGTTATCCTCGAGCCTGGTATAGGTCAGTTTCGTGAGTTCGAGCCCCGCCGAGAGCATACTCGTAATAAATTCGTTGGGACTTTTTCTTGAGCACAAATTGACTTGCGGAAAGCGCGAGAGCGTGAGTTAGCAACACTCTTGTGAAAAATCGACGAGCAGTGGGATTGCTGAACCCTATGCGCGATACATATTGAAGGGAAGGACCGGGGGGGGTAGAAAGGATGACACCTGTGACCACGGCTTGTCCAGAAGCTGGAAAGTAAAAAGTGTGCAACAAATATATATAGCAACACGCAAGATAACCCACACGCCCGGGTATGATTGTTTAGAGCGTGGCTTTTGTTTACTCAACAAGGGGGTGGGGGGCACACAACGGCAACGGTGGTGAAAGGAAAGGCCTTCTATTGGTCCTGACTGGTTGTTCCTCGATATGTTGGTCGCTCTACCCCAGGTATATTAGTGCCTAACTGCTGCTGCTGCTGTGTACGACGACCGCGACGCAAGGATTACTAATCGTGTTGGAGCGTAGAACGTAAGAAGGGTCCACAAAAAAAAGATGCAGGTGGCGTAAAAACCTCCTGCGCAACAAGATTGTTACCTTTATTACAATTGGCTGTTAATATTCACCCTGGCAACATCCGCAGGACAAACGAGCGGCAGGGCCTGGTGTATCAAGCGTATCAAGCAGCTTGCGAAGATGAGTAGAGTATCGACCGTAAATTTATCGAACTCACACAGCTGACGTGCTTGGATTTTTTTTTTTTTCGAAATGTTCACCTGCGGAGAAATGTGTTGCGGAACGCGGAACCCAAATACCGTGTTATGGCACGCCGCAACATCCGCCCAACGCCTGCGTTCTGCTGCTGCTGCTGCTGCTGCTGCTGCTGCTGCTACCAGTAGATTTTACGGCACCTTAGGACAGAGATTTCCGGGAGCGATAGTAATGTTCCAGGAAAAAAAATCCTCGCTGTTAGTGGCCAGGAGGCTAATCGTGGTCCATAGTTCGGTTTACAGTACTTCAAACGAGTTCGAAAGCGGCGCGTCCGTGTTTCAGCCCCGTTTGGGGTCCGAGTTGGGACCCGGATTGTGGTCAGGTTTGGGTTAGCGCTAGGTTGTAGTTAGCTCTGTATGAAAGCTAAACTTGTTTTCGGCCTGGCAGATGCTGCAGCAAGAGGTATCTGCTGCTGCTGCTGCTGCTGCTGCTGTTGTTGTGGCTGCTGCTGCTGCTGTGGCTACTGCTTGCTTTACTTTCCAGCGTCGGCCACTTTATACCCCCACGTGTAACTGCCCCCGGGAGCAATACACGGCTATTAGTTGCCCTGGGGGGCAAAACCCGGCGTGTATTTCTCCCTGGGGGCATAACTACGGTTGGTATTTTTCCCCCCCGGGGGAAAAACCCGGTTTTCATTTTTACCTCCGGGGGCAAAACCCGGTAACCCAGCGTGTTATGTCTCCCTGGGGGCATAACTACGGTTGGTATTTCCCCCCGGGGGGAAAAACACGGTTTTCATTTTTACCCCCGGGGGCAAAACCCGGCGTGTATTTCTCCCTGGGGGCATAACTACAGTTGGTATTTCCCCCCGGGGGGAAAAACACGGTTTTCATTTTTACCCCCGGGGGCAAAACCCGGCGTGTATTTGCTCCCCGGGACAAGAATCTGAAACCCTACTTACGCTTGGCACCCTGGTCAAGCAGACGTGATCCTACCCGGATCTGAGCCCCCTAAACGGACCCTCGGTATATTTTTCGTCGCGGGCAGTATCCACTTGGGACCCTGATTATCGCTGCCCCGCTGGGTTAGACATCCGTAGCCCCTGGTTTGATGGCTTTGACTGCCGCGCAGTGTAACGAGTTATGCGTTTGTTCGTGTGTTATTTGCGGATAAACAGGAGATCACATAGTGTGAGCAGCCGACCGAGCTCTCCGGGAGACAGTTCTGACGGTTACGTTGTGCAATAGTCGTGGTCCTTGTTTAGCGCCGGTTGAGTAGTGCTGGTTGTCCGCTAAAGATCCTGTGAAATTGTGTAGCACAGGTGGGAACAACCAGTAGTGTCAGTATGCGTAGTAGTGCCGGTTGCCGCCGTAGTGCCAGTGTTTCCCTCTATAGTGCACATACGGGCTCTATAGAGGGACCGCTACTGCTTTGTACACCATAACGCCTCAAATGAACGCCGTGCACACGGTAAACTCGTTCATACTGGCCGATCCAAAGAACAGGGCAAAGCAGCGGGTTTTGGCAGCTAGTATGTATCAAGTTCGCGTTGCAGCTCCTGTGCTGCTTAACCCCTTTAGAACTGTAAACCCGTTTTTGGGGACATTAACACTTGGATTTAGTATAGGGAGGGGTTTGGGGGCTCTCAAGGGGTCAAAAACTACATCCTACAGAGTATGTAGAGGGGGGTGGCAGGTTTCAGAATCTTGCCCCAGGGGGTATTGTACGGTTTGGAACCCCTTTTACGATATTTGTGGCCACGTCCTGCGCCGCTGTTTAGAAAATATGTCGTTTCATGGTAAAGATTTGACCCATCAAGGCTTACTTAGACCTACTATATGTAGTTGTAGTGTAGGTATAAACGTGACGGCGGTACGTGACGGCTGTACGTGACGGCTGTCGGTCAAGGGCCAAGGTAGCCGTCAACCGACATATTTGATATTTGCTGTTGAGTTGTATCACCCGAGGAAATACACTGAGGGAAACGGAATCCCGAAAAGCTCGGCCTCCGTCGTGGGAGCACTGCGTGTGTTGTGTGTTGAAACGATAGGGACAGCTTACGCTATACCTACAATGGGACCCGAAGGGTGCGCCGGCTAGCGTTGGGCTGCGAAAGCAACTGAGTTAAATCGACACACGACGCGTATGAAAATACGTGGAAGGGTGGTGAGCTAAAGCTTTATTTTTCCCCATCCGCCGGAGGATAAAAAAAAAAAAAAAAGTTAACTTCTTCCTGTTGTCGCGATGCAGCCGCTAGCTGTAGTTTGCGCGCTAGCCGTTCATTTTGTGTGCTGTGTTGGTAGTTGGCACTGGGAACCGCTCAAGTCCGGCATCTACGCATCCACGCTTTCATGTGATACTGTATGGTTTAGTACCGAATGTGATTTCTGACGCGTGCTGAGACATGTTATACTGTATAGTGTAGTACCGAATGTGATTACTGACGCGTGCCAAGACATGTGATACTCTGTATAGTGTAGTACCGAATGTGATTGCTGACGCGTGCTAAGACGTTTGATACTGTATGGTATAGTACCGAATGTGATTACTGACGCGTGCTAGGATAGAGGTAGCGATTTTGGCGAAAATGTTGTTTTTTGAATGACGGGGCACTCCTTAACCCTCCTTTGCCCGCAATGGTCGGAATGCGGTTCCTTTTTTCTTTTTTCTGCTTTTTTCTTTTTTTGCTTTTGCTTTTTAGACTTGGGCCATGAGCCTTTTTGATAATTTTTTTGCGATTTATTTTTTTCAAGAAAAAAAAACAGGTTTTGAGTGAGAGGTATAGAGCTCCTCATCAGGTTATTTACCGAGGTCATCAGGTTATAACCTGAGGTTGTAACCTAACCCCTTTAGAGCCCCAAAATCCCTCCCTACACTAACTGCAAGTAACTTTTCTCCAAAGAGTTTCCAGTGGTAAAGGCCTCTGAAAAAAATTGGTGCACCTCTATGGTAGCGTGCGTGTACTATAAAAATTAAATATTTTTGGACAGTATCTGAAATTGCGCGTCCTCCCATCAATGTGATACTATTAATACAAGGCTCCCCTTCGGGATGGGGTTTGCTTGGTATCCCGGAGGCGTCGCAAGTCGAAAAGGGGAAGCTCAGGCGTTCCAATGACATGTACAAGTTTGAGCTACAGCAGTACTGATTTTGCTGCTGCTGTATGCTTCGTACGTGGTATGAGGTCGGACGATGTGTGTCCGACTGTTGCGTTGGGCGTGGTAATGTATTCGTTTTTCGATCCCCTGCTGCTGTGCGCCAGCCACGGGCGTTTACACCGCCGTGACAACTGGCACGAAGGCGCCGCTGCTGTTGTATTGCTGCTGTACTGCATTATACTGTTTTTCTGACTGCTGGGCTGAGCGACTACTTTTGCCAAAAAAAATCCGCCCCTCTTGTTGGTCGTTTTGTGTAGAGGGGAAACAGGCGTTACAGTGGTATACCTTGTATGTACCAGGTACAAGTTTGAGCTACAGGGTACTGATTTTGCTGCTGCTGTGTGCTTGCGGTGTGCTTTGACTACCTGGTATGAGGTGTTGGACTGCTTGTTGCTCTGGACGTGTTGATGTTGTCGTGTGTTGTCGTGGTTCGATCTCCTGCTGCTGTGCACCAGCCACACGCACGTACACCGTGACTACTGGCACAAAGGCGTGAGCTTGGAGCGCGGCTGCCGTTGTACCGCTGCTGCTGCTGCTGCTGCTGTACTTCTGTATGCCAGGTGATGCTTTTGTGGCTGCTAGGCTGAACGGCTGTTTTTGCAAAAAAAATCCGCCGCTCTTCTTGATCGTTTTGTGTCTATGGCAGCACACACCCCACCAACACATGTAAAGAAGCGCACACGCATTCTCGTACACACAGAAGCACAGTCCGTGGCTGTCACAAGGGAGTGCTGCTGCTGCGTCGTAGCAGACAGCAGAGAGGCTTAAAAGAACATTGGACTCATAATGTACCCCAGGTGGGAAAGCGGAGCGAACACATAACTGCGAAAGGGGAGCAGGATATTGATTCAATGTGGGGTTTTCCATTAACCTCCTCGGCTTGAGCAGCGAGGCGGAACGCAACCCCTTGAAAAAAGAGCCAGCCAGCTTAGCGACGTTGGATGTTCAGAGCACCGCCACGGAGCTCGGTCGAGATCGAGACATGGGTCGTGATGCATCCATGGCCGCGCGCGCGCCTTGCTTGCCCCGCCGCCGAAAGCGCGAAAAAAAAAAAACTCGGCTGCTGGAGAATAGCAAGCCAGAAAAAAAAATGCCTATTTTGCATACATACTCATTTCATATTTTCCCCGTAGTGTAAATGTAATGTTACAATGTCAATATATGTTTTGGGCTAAAGTACTTGAAAATGATGCAGGTTGGTGTTTGCGGTGGCAGAACGGGTTAAAATATGTTTTTTTTTTTGGACGAAGTACTTGGAATTCCAGGCTAAAGTACTTGGAAATGATGCAGGTTGGTGTTTGCGGTGGCAGAACGGGTTAAAATATGTATTTTTTTTTGGACGAAGTACTTGGAATTCCAGCAGTGCGGGTTGACGTTGTTTGCAGAAGCCGAAGGGTTCAAAGATTAAGTAAACAGAACGCAGCAGTTAGTACCTAGAACCATACTTCGTATATCGTCTTCGACGGCGGAAAATGATTAATGTCTTGATTCCGTCTTGATGACTGAAATTTCCAACTCCTGAGAGTCTACGATCGTGCATAACTTCAAGTGTTTTGGAGTGCAGTGTCAAAAAGGATTAATTTGGTTTGGGCGTTGTGTCGTGGCGTCGTGGTTGCGTCGACATTGCTCTCACGTGAAAGGAGTATGATATATAATAAACATCGGCCAGTCGCCGTGTAATCAGCTAGCTGAGGGCCTATTTTCGGAGCACCCGCAATGAAAACGCCGCCATATATTTTGATGCTGGGTAGGGTTACGCCCAAGTCGCGGTGGGGATCAGGGCGAAAAATGGGTGGGTGACATGTTGCGCTGGCGCACTTTTTTTTGTCGTAAATCCGGTCTATTTTCACCGCATGCCGAAGGCGTGGTGCTGGTTTTGCCGCACCACGCTTTCCCTATGCCACAACTTTTTTCGCCGAAAAAGCGACAAAAAAACGTGCGGGTCCTAAATTAGCCGTAGGCGAAAAAAACTTTCGGTCTGTTTCGCCGCAGGCGAAAACAACTTTCGGACTGTTGCGCCGCAGGCGAACAAACATAAAAAGCATGTTTTTCGCCGCAGCCGAAAAAGCTGTTCGGTATTTTTTTTGTGTTGTTTTTCGTCTTAGAGATACTGTATTTGGGGCTGGTTTCCTCTTTTTCCATATGGAATAATTTATTTCCTTTGATAATTCGATTGAAACCTCTGCCGCTTTCCTCTGCCTGAGGACGAAGCAGGCCTCAAACAGCTCGAAAAGGAGAGGGGAAATTCCCAGTGACTTTTAGGAACTGGTCCCATCCCCTATGCAAACACCGCGCAATATGCGTGACCCGCATTAATTGTCGTTTTGTCCTTGTTTCTTTTGCAAAATACGTAAACATTCTAAGGCTGCCCGCACCACGTCCACAAGAGAATAACGCCAGCGGGTCAGACTCGCATTTTAAGTATATTTACGCGTGCAATATTAAAGCAAAACGCGCGAGCCGGACGCCTATATTACGATCCGGTCGCCCCGGTGGCGTATCAGGTTATCCTTGAGCCTGGTATAGGTCAGTTTCGTGAGTTCGAATCCCCCCGAGTGTGTACTCGTATAATTCGTTGGGACTTTTTCTTGTGCACAATTTGACTTGCGGAAAGCGCGCGAGCGTGAGTTGGCGACACTCGATGAAGAATAGACGAGCACTGGGGTTGCTGAACCCTATGTGCGAAAAAAAATTGAAGGCAAGAACTGGGGGGGAGAAGGGACGACACCTGTGACCACGGCTTGTCCAGAAGCTGGAAAGTAGATGTGTGCGAAAAAAAGAAGAAAAAAAAAAAAACGCCCTGGTGGAGACACATACACTAAAATGTACCTGGTTGTTATTGTGTCAAGACATTAGTTAGCGGAATCTACTTACATACACTATGCCTATACTCACCTTGGTATGCCTGCATCTACCCGAAGTTACATGTGATCATTTTTGAAAGGCCTGTCATAAAGCGAAAGGGGAAACATGTACCGATCGCATTGTATTACATCAGAAGTTACATTAGAAGAGACACCAGAAGAACCTCGCTCGCCGGCGTAAGGTTGACTGCAGCAGTGATTATATTTGCAAGTACCAGGTACAGCAGTACACCGCACCAGGTATTCACACAGCAGTAGTGCGGGTTGCCGCTACGGTGCTGGTATGTCCCAGCCGGAAATTCCGGCACCCCGCACTGTCGCGGCATCCGGCGCTGCTCCACACACTACCACTCCTGGTGGTGCCCGCCTGTGCCGAGCGACTTCAGGCATATTGTAGAGGGCAACCGGCACTACTCTACCGACGCTATACGAAGAGGGACCACTACCGCGTGTACCAGGTACGCGCAGTGTTGACGTAAGAGTGGGGGTGATGGCCGATAGTGCCGGTTGAACGCTGAATACAACAGAGGTCCCCCAATACGGCGGTCATTTTCCCCAATAAGGCGGTCTTTTTCCCCAATAAGGCGGTCTTTTTCCCCAATAAGGCGGTCTTTTTCCCCAACAAGGCGGTCTTTTCCCCCAATAAGGCGGTCATTTTCCCCAATAAGGCGGTCTTTTTCCCCAATAAGGCGGTCAATTTCGCCAACAAGGCGGTGGTGTGCCAGAGCAAAATGACCGCCTTATGGAGGGAAGCCGCCTTATTCAGGCCGGGTTATTATGTTATTTCCCAGGTGTGCCACGCGTATTGAACCGCCTTGGATAGGGATACCGATTTATTGAGGGACCCCTACTACTGTAGGGCGACTTCTCTCTACCGTAGTGGCGGGGGAATCGTTTGGCAGGACTGGAAATCCCTCAACACGGCACCACTTTTTCGTGGAGAAAAATTCCCCACCTAGAGCAAAAACACTCGAGCCATTATAGTGGAGAAAAACAAAAATTATACGAGTATTAAAACGCTGCATGTACAAAAAATATAATGAAAGAAAATATCAGGACCCCTCCCATTGAGTGAAAAAACTCGCCCACTATATACTACAAGTACCAACAACGCAGCTTGCGAAGATGAGTATCGATCGTAAATTCGTCGAACTCACAGCTGACGTTGTTATCATATCATATAGCAGTGGAAATATTTTATAAAAATTAGGGACAGCTTACGCTATACCTACAATGGGACTCGAAGGGTGCGCCAGCTAGCGTTGGGCTGCGAAAGCAACTGAGTTAAATCGACACACGACGCGTATGAAAATACGCGGAAGTGTGGTGAGCTAAAGCTTTATTTTTCCCCATCCGCCGGAGGATAAAAAAAAAAAAAAAAAAAAAAAAAAAAAAAAATAGTTGGAATTAGAGTTGGATTTTTTTTTTTTCGAGTTGTAAAAGGGACACACCTCGGACAGAAGGCGATCTACAGTATCCGCCGTATTAACCTTGACGTACAGTGGGGGGTTCCCAATAGTGCCGGTGTAATAGTGCCACTTCCCTCTATACAGTAGTGCCGGTGGAATCGACTGGAACGCTCTTAACCCTTTAGAGCCCCCGAACCCCTCCCTATACTAAATCTAATCATGTCCCCAAAAACGGGTTTCCAGTTGTAAAGGCGTTAACTCCTTCAACAATGGACCCACGTTTTCGAGGACAAATTATGTAGACTAGAGTTGGAGCAGGATTTTTGTTTTGCAGTTCTAATAGGCACAAACACACCTCCGAAAGATGGCGATCTAGAGTAACCGCAGTATTACTGTTGACGTACAGTGGGGGGTTCCCAACAGTGCCGGTCGAATAGTGTCACCGCCCTGTATAGTGCCGGTGGAATCAATTGGCGCGACTAGAACGCTTCCAACTCCAAAATTATCCTAGTCTAAGTCTTAAGTGTTTTGTCCCTGTGTCGGGCGTGCGGTGCTAAAAGATTAACCCCTTTAGAACTGCACCCACGTTTTCGAGGACAAATTACGTGAATTAGAGGAAGACATGTTTTTTGCAGCTCTAAAAGGAACACCTCGGACAAATGGCAATATATATATTGCACAAAAGATGAGGACCCCTCCCATTAAGAAAAAACTCACCCACATAATATATTACAAGTACCAACAACGCAGCTTGCAAAGATGAGTATTGACCAGAAATTCGTCGAACTCACGGCTGACGTCCTTAAAATAATTTTCTAAAATGGCGATCTAGAGTAGATCCTATTTTATACCAGGTATATGATTCTATGATAACGGACGTCAGCTGTGAGTTCAACGAATTTAGGGTCGATACTCGTCTTTGCAAGCTGCGTACTGCTTTACATCGATCGGCCGTTTATAGTAAGTCTTCATGGGTCAAAACCTAATACAAGATGACGTTGTATTCCAACACTTATACATGACTAAGACCAGCTATTATGCGAGAATATTTTTGGGCCCTCAGAACTAAGATTTTTGGCTGACCATATGCGATTTACTCGGCGGTACGACAAAAAAAAACCTATACTCTTCACAACGCTCCCCGTAGTTTTCCGAGAGCTTTCTGACGCACTTTTCCGTTCCTCCATACTCTCACGAAGGTTTGCTCGTCCAATTTGCCGGTTCTGACAACCTCATGAGTTTTAGCCAAATATCCTCAATCACCCGTTATTTTTGGCCCCAGTTTTGAGCAACATTGCATATTTCTGAAAACTGATTTGTTGCGCCAAAATCTAAATGAGACCCTGGAGAAACGGAGAACTGCTCCAGAAAGCCATCGGAAAGATGTGCGATTGGTCTTGAAGAGTGTATCGGTGTTTTTTGACAGTCCAGCCGAGTAAAACCGGTATAATTGGTCAGAATTCAGTTCTGAGAGCCAAAAAAATGTGTTTTCCCATAATAGTGTCATACCAGGTAGGTCTTAAGTGTCAGAAAATAGCAGGAGGGTACCAGCCTGCTCTAGTTGGCGAAGTTCGGGGAAGAGTTAGTTAACTCATGCGTTTGTTACTGTACCTTTTTGTATATTTGACGTTGTGAGATTTTGTGCGGAATCTGAACAGAGAGCAGATCCAAACAAAGCAAGCTTGTGCTAAATCGTACAGCTCGTACGGCTCCCACCTGGCAACATGAGCTGGGCCGTACAGATCTTCCCCAAAATATCTGGATTACGTGGGGATCGGTGATCAGTCCGACTTATGAAAGGCCCCAAGTCTATAGTAACCCTACCAATAGTGCCGATGCCCTGAGTAGTGCCAGTTTATTGGGCTGGCACATAATAACTGTTTTTCATATAGTGCCGGTGCCCTGAATAGTGCCGGTACATTGGGCTAGCACATAGTAACCGTTTTACCAATAGTGCCGATACCCTGAATGGTGCCGGTTTATTGGGCTGGCACCTAGTATCTATTTTCCCTATTAGTGCTGGTGCCCTGAATAATGCCGCTATATTGGGCTAGCACATAGTAACCGTATTCCCAATAGTGCCGGTGTTCTGAATAGTGCCGGCCTAGTGGGCTGGCACATAGTAACCGTGTTCCCATGGTGTCTGTACCCTGAATAATGCCGGTATGCATATAGGGCCGGCACATACTGATAGTAACCATTTCCCTGTAGTGCTGGTGCCCTGGATAGTGCCAATGTATTGGGCTGGCACATAGTAACCGTATTTCCATGGCGTCTGTGCCCTGAATAGTGCTTGTATGTATATTGGGCTGGCACATAGTAACCGTTTCCATATAGCGCGGGTGCCCTAGATAGTGCCGGATTATTGGGCTGGCACATGGCAACCGTATTCCCAATAGTGCCGATGCCTTGAATAGTGCCGGTGCCCTGAACAGTGCCGTTGTATTGAGCTGGCATACCGTAGCCGTATTCCCAAAAGTGCCGGTGCCCTGCGTAGTGCCGGTAGGTTGGGTTGGCACACGCCGGCATTGTTGAGAGCCCCCCGCTGTATCCTTCCAAAATATTAACCGTTTTAGCACCGCAGTCCCGATATGGGGGACAAAACAGTAGGAATTAGACTATGATCATTTTAGGAATTGGAAAATTGTCGAAGCCTGTCTTGTGACCACGTCCTATTGAATAGGTCATGGCCGTGAGTTTATTTGAGAACACCGTTGAGTGCTGGACTGGTGTGGTTTTCAGGTCAGCCGCTCCCTTGCCAGAAACCACTCGTTTTTTTTTTGTGAGGTTGATATTTTTCTCTTTTTGTCCTCCCCTGCATGGTAGTTGATGTGAATACCCCGTCGTGGCTTTTGTCGTTGTTGTGGCTGTTGTTGGTGTTGGTGCTACTGCTGTTGTTTTCGGCGTTGTTGTGGGTGTGTTTGTTGTTTGTTGTTTGTTGCTTTTGTTATTGTTGTTTGCTGCTTTTGCTTATTGTTGTTTAGTGCTTGTTTTGTTGTTGTTGGTGTTGATGTTGCTGTTGTTGCTGTTGTTGCTGTTGTTGTGGTGGTCGCTCGTACCGGTTTTCGTGGTGGTTTTTGTCAATTATGTCAGGAGGCGGGGCACTTTCAGCCCGTGACCGACGCGTTGGACGGCAGTTTTCCTTTAGCGTACCTTGACTGACGCCAAACTACTAGGTTTTAGCGTGGAACGATCGGTTTGACACCCTCGACCGACCGCTGGACGTTTTCCTATATACGATACCTATGGTCAAAAGATGGTAGGAGACGGCACTTTCAGCCCTTTACCGACGGCAAGTTTCCAATCATTTATCTTGAGTGACGCCAAACGACCAGGTTTTAGTGTGGAACGATCGGTTTGACACCCTTGACTTACCGCTGGACTTTTTCCCTTGACTGGCCTGACCGTCTCCTGACGTATATTTGGTGTTTTGGGAGTTTTGTTGTTATTGTGACAGTTGTCGCTATTCTTGGTATTCATTCTTGGTGTTCATGCACAGGCAGGTATGTTTTTTTGTGTTGCTGTTTGTTCTTGTCTTTCTTGGCACTGAACCCTCGTGTTCTCCCAACAATATCCAGCACCACATAAGGGTATCCGCAGTGTTTTTTCTTGTATTGGTTGTTGTTGTCGTTGTGGTTGTTGTCATTCCTGCTGTTGCTGATGTTACTTCTGCTGCTGTTTATCTTCACGTCAAACCGGTGTTGAGTCATCCCACGCTACGAGGGGTGAAGCAGAAGTTTCTGATCTCCTGGCCGGAGCATAACCTTGCAAGGCATTCGTTGAGGGTACCTTACCTCTTTTTCGACAACATGGTTGACATACTCTTTTAATTTTAATACAACCTAACCCTAACCCAATGAAACGCAACCGAGCAACCATTGTACGGTGAAACCCCCCTCGTCTCGTACGCGGTGTGCGTCAACCATGTTGTCGAAAAAGTGTTGCTCTTCGTACTGTGCATGCATTCGTTCGCGGAACTCGGTCAAGCATTTCTATGCGGCGATCCTAATACGAGTATACTCGTAATTGGTAGTAAGTAGTGTCATACTTAGATCGATAGGTCCACGCTTCAGCTCAACCGGTCCAAAAAGCAAAAAAGAAGAAAAAAACTTTTTGCCCAAAAAGTTCAACCAGCCGCTACCGTTGTGGGATGACTCTAATTTCATTTCCTACATAGACACAATCAACACCCAGCACGCCCGACCATGGCCCGTTCGTCCGTCCGTACACGAAACGATTATTATTCCTTGAAAAATCAGTAGGATGAAGTCAGAGTCAAAGTTAGCGGCAGAGAATAGTCAGAGTTAGCGGCAGAGAATAATCAGAGTCAGCGGCAGAGAATAATCAGAGTCAGCGGAGGAGAACAGTTACGCGGGAAGTTTCGCGTGTATGAAGGCGTTTGCATTTTCCAAGTCTCCTTTGGCCGAGACCTGCCGACCTCTCCCCGCCCCCGCCGCCCCGCGCGACCAAGACAAGCAAAGCTTCCTGGGCGTGACGATCCGGAGAAGATGCCGCCAGCAGGTCGAGAGAGCCTGGGCGAGGTTGAGATATTTGTTGCTGTTCAGTAGGGGCGTCCCAGTAACGCGGTGGTGTGCCAGAACAATATGACCGCCTTAGATATACTAGTATGGGAATTTTTTTTAGCGATAATCTCTCTCTTTAACGGGGACCTCCGACGCCAAGAATGAAAACCATCTATTGCGGGAACAGAAATCATCGTTATTTCTGGGTTCAGAAATAATCGAGGCCAGGAATCAACGGATTTGGTGATTCCTGAGAGCCCAGAAATAACAGCTCTTCCATCCTCGCTCTCAGAACTGAGATTATTTGACTTTTGGAGGCTACCTCGTACCAAGTATCACATGTCACCACTGCCTGCTCTGTACTTGGTATGATACCTGTCTGCTGTACAGTACTGGGCCCTATTTAGTGCCGGTACGTGTACAGAGCGTTCACCGGCACTAAACCGGGCACCCGGCACTGTTGCGAATAGTGCCAAAACGGCACTATTGAGGGCTGGCCTATCCCTCATTAGTGCCGGTACTGGCACTAATGAGGTTGTGTTCGGTTTATGGTGTCGCGCCCATGCTTGCGGGGTCAACAAAGAACGAAATGGATCGATATTATTGCTGTTAATGGGTTCCTTTGCCTTCCCGATGATGGCCATGTCAACCTTCGCAGTGCCGTCGGCATTTGCGCACATGATGGCAGACAGTCGATCCTTGAAGATCTGCTGCTGGCGCTTTGCGCTTGCCTTGGCGACGCACGCGCTGCAGATGCGATGATTTTCGTTGTCATCATCAACCACGCCGCCGCAAATGCCGTGCAGCCGCCCGCCACATCCTCCCTGGCAGCCGTGGCCATGAGGGTCTTGCGGCGTTGTGTCTGGTTGAGCGCACAGTTCACCTTCCGCTCATGGCATAGTACGCTCCTGCGTAGAGCTGTTCAGGTCTGCACGTATACCCTATTTCTCTTCGTGGAGTCTGTCTCCTGCCTCGTTGTGTGTGTGTTCGCGCGTGCGGGGTAACCGGCACTATTGGGGGTGACAGCGGCGCCGAACCGGCACTATACTGGGCAAGCTCTCAATAGTGCCGGTCTGGCACTATTGAGAGCTCTGCCTGTGTCCAGAGATTTTACCGGCACTATACCGGGCACCTGGTACTATTCAATCGGCACTAAACAGGGCCCAGTACTGTACACGTTACGCATCACCCACAACGAAGAATCACAAAGCACACCTACTACAGCATACCGCGCTTGTTGTGCGAGACAGAGCTTCGTCCTTACACAAACGCGACAGCACCACCACCACCACCACCAAGACCACCACACTAGCACCACACTAGCAGCACAGCAGCAGACAGCAGCAGAGGCGGTGGTGACCAAACGTCGCCGGCAACAGTGTACGTGCCAGATTAAAAAAAAAAAACAGGCAAAGGGGAAAACAAGACCTACCAATTCAAAATAAAACCACTTTCCAAATATCAGAAGCCATTATGGACGCCCCCCCCCGTTATTTCTCATGCTGTTATTTCTGTAGCCTCAGAACTAAAGAAAATTTCGCCAGAAATAATCGCCCAAAATTTGTCCATATTAGTAGGTCTTACTGAGGGAAGCCGCCTTTTTCATTCCGCGTTTAAGAGTGCAATTCCCCAGTCGCGCCAAGCGATTTTGACCGCCTTATGTCGGGATACCGCCTTATACGGGGATACCGCCTTGTATCGGGATACCGCCTTATAAGGGGACACCGCCTTATTGAGGGATCCTTCCTGCTGTGCTGCAACAAGCAACGCTATTCACTACCGGGAGTAACATCCCTTTTATATAGGTTTCAATATGCAAGGCTCATCATTACTATCCTCCCTTTCTCCCTTTCGTATACGTTGCAATGTAGAAGGGGTCCTCCAGTACTGCGGTGGGTGTACCAGAGCAATATGATGACCGCCTTGTAGAAGGAAGCGCCTTATTCGGTCCAGGTTATGGGCGCAATTACCCAGTCGCGCCAAGCGATTTCGACCGCCTTATATGGGGATACCGCCTTGTTTGGAGAGGCCTGCTTCACTTGGTTTGTATTCACGTATTCATCATCCCCATATGTTTTATGCTGATGTCGAGAACGAAAAGGCGTCCACGTGGCGTATCGAATGTCGAAGTCGTCCACATCGGTTTGATGTTTTGTCTTTTTCGTTTTTTAGTTCTATCGTATCGAAGTCGATTTTCGTTCGATACCCCATCACTGACAATGACAGATGGCTGAAGGCATGCGCCGAACGCAATCGCAACGGGAACCCAAAACCCAACCCAGTCCCGCCCCTAATCCCAACGCCCATTACCATACTGACCCCAACGCCAACGCCAACCCCGCCCGGTTTGTTTGTGATTTCAGAGTTTTCGCGCATGTACATCATGGGCAAAAAGCTGGGGGAGGGGACGTACGCGGAGGTTTTCGAAGCGAAAAGGCGTGTTCCTCAGGCGGGGGGGGGGCAGTCTTACGCGGTGAAGCGGACGAGCCGAAAAGGTCTTTCGAAGGAGGACGAGAACGCTCTGTTTGAGGAGGTGCGAGATGTGTTGCTACGGTAGCGAGTAGTGATAGTGTTACGGAGAACCATAGATATATTATAAAAATCAGAATACGCTCCAGCTGTGAGATCGAAGATTTTGTCGAAGCTCATCTTTGCAAGCTGTGTGTTGATACTCGATCGCGCGTATTACGGTTTGTGTGTCCTCATCAAGGATATAGGTCGGCGACTCCCCCTGCAACTACAGTTTAGCTATCAGGTTCAACAGGGTGATTTTAGGCAGTCTGTGCGCGGACACTATAAAAACCCGTTTTTGAGGGGGACAAAACATATATGGTGCTGAGAATCTTACGATAAAACACAAGGACCTTCCTTCAGTGACCTTTACTGGATGTCTGGATTATTATCTAGGATGAAAGCATGGAAGTCGGGAAATATTTAATAGGTGAGTTTTGATGTGATCCACCAAATTGTCAACAAAATAAAAAACGTCGGATTTTTTTCTTTTTCGGAACAAAGTTCGATGCGGGTAGGGCTGGGGTCCGGGTTAACCCCTTTTCAACTGGAAACCCGTTTTGGGGGACAAAATTACTTGGATTTAGTATAGGGAGGTGTTCGGGGGCTCTATAGGAGTTAAGGTCTAAAGTAGTGTTTTGGGCAGTTTTTGATGTTTTCCTCATAATACTGGAAGCACACCTGGGCCAGACCAAATTCCCCGATCTCTATACTTAATCCTAGATATTAGACCAGTACTTCGGTACAGGCGGCTCAGAACCTTTTAGTCCCCAGTTTTTGCTGACAATGTTTGGCTGTAATTGCTGTGTTCCCCCGTAACTAGTAGACGCTCATCCCGCCGTGTTGTTTGGAAAACCTGTTTGTACGCGAAGGTGTCCCCCCTCTCCTATCTAATGTTTATAGTGTTTACCTTGGCAGGGGATTTCGACAGCTTGCCCCACCCTCTACCCCACGCCGACGCCTTCCCACCGCTTTATCTGTAATGAACCCTTTTTTTGAAAATATTTTGAAGAACGCTGCCCCATTCAAGTGTTATATAGTGGCAGTTACCTTGGCAGGAGGGCTAGTGCTGACCCCCCCCCCCCCCCCCCCCCCCCGGTATGCCTTTTGTGTGTGGAAACCTTGTGTCCAAACAAAGGTGCGGATACTGCGCGTGCTGCAGCACCCGAACGTGGTGGGCGTGCACCAGTTCTTCAAGGATGATCCCGACTATTACTACGTCGTGCTGGAGTACATGGCCGGAGGCGAGCTGTTCGACCGCATCGTCTCCAAGGTAATACGATGACAAGCTATTATGTTTTTGTTTTTTTTTTGTTAGTTTTGTGTTTTATTTTTTTCGTATGATTTGTGTGATGTGTGTGATTTTGTATTATTTACGTTATATTGGTATGACCTGCATGATTTGTATGAATTGTATGATTTATGTGACTCGTGTGTATGATGGTATTCCTATGTTGTGCTGGAGTGGAGTACATGGCCGGAGTGGAGATACTCGGCGGCATTGTCCCCACGATGTAAAGTATGTATAATCACACGTTTTTTTTTGTTTTTTTTAGATGACATGGATTATTTAAATGAGTTGTACGTACTATTTAGATCAATTATTTTGGATTGTTCTGTGTGGTTTGGATCGAAGATGTCAGGAAACGGTCAAGGAAAAGTGTCCAGTGGTCAAGGGTGTCAGACCGATCGTTCTACACGTAAACCTAGTAGTTTGGCGTCAGTCAAGGTATGCCATTGGACAATTGCCGTCGGTCAAGGGGTCAAAGTCCCGTCTCGTGACATCTTGGGTTTGGATGTTTTACATGAATCGAGGCGAAACGAAACGAAACGAAACGAAACGAAACGAAACGAACTCCACCCTTCACTTCCCATCTTTCACCGACCCCCCGCCCAACCCACCCGGCCCCAATCCCCCCCCTTCCCCCTCCACCTCCACGGCCCTAGATGTACTACAACGAGGAAGAAGCAAGGGACCTTTGCCGAGTGCTCATCGACTCGGTTCGGTACTGCCACGAGCTGGGCATCGTGCACCGTGACCTCAAGCCGGAGAACTTGCTGCTGACCTCAAAGGGGGACGATGCGGACATTAAACTGGCGGACTTTGGCTTCGCGTGCAGCGTGCTCAACGGTAACGTTTCTACGCAGTGCGGCTCGCCGGGGTACGTGGCTCCCGAGATCCTCAGGGCTATGCCCTACGGCACGGTGAGTGATACTGTCTGCGTTGCGGGTCGTTGCAGAAAGGAATAGAGCCGCCTTCACCGCTAGGATAAAGTGTGTAATCGCGGAAGTTGGTTTTGGCCCGCGTGTGCCTCCAATATGTGTAGAAGGAAAGCATCAAAAACTGCCCAAAACCCTACTTTGGACCCTATACCCTCAACCCCGGCCCTCCCCTGCTCATACAATTTGGATTTTTTTCCGGAAATAAAATCCGATGCTTTTTTCTGTTGTTGAAAAAGTTGGTATGACCACGTACAAACTCACGTATCGAAGTATTTCCCGATTTCTATACTTTATTCTAGATGATAACCCAGACTTGTAGTAACAGGCTACTGATGAAATATCCCCGCCCCCCGGCGTATCATTGCGATGCCACTGCTGCTGAAGGTTTTTGTAGAGGTATTGACGGGTATGTATGCGTTGAAGGTTTTTGGTGAGCGGTTTGGAAGAAGGACATTTATTTTCGTAGCACGTCAGCATGCAGTACCATGCACCCCGTACCATCCCAACTCAAAAGGCATACATCAGCAAGACAGGTTGATCATCTGCCTGCTTGATCAGTCTCTTGAGGAGCTAAACATTGAGGATGCTGGCATGGGGAAGGGAAATGTGGAGTACATGTTAGATTGGATATATCTCCTGAAGCTCACGGTAGCGACTCAACAGCATGAGGGAGAGGTCGGACTTCGGCACTGTACACTGCGACACTGTACACTGTGAAGTCCGACCCCTCTCTTGAGCGTTTGTGGCGTTTTCGTGATCTTCCGCAGATTCATCTTGTGTAACGTGTTCTCGACACTTTTCCGTTCTCCACGCCAGCGTCATCTTTTGTGTCGAAGTCCGACCTCTCTCTCAAAAACGTCGGCTGACGGTCTAGTTTTGACCCGTCAAGGCGTCTTTGGACTTATCACACTAGTTTAGTGTGTGGAGTTCCTTCCTTGACCGTCAAGGGGCAAAGAAGTGCCGTATGTGGACTTATCATACTGGTTTTAGTGTGTGGAGTTCCTTGACGGCTTGACGGCTGTCTGTCCCGGGGCAAGAGTGCCGTCTTTGGACTTGTTATGCTAGGTCTATTGTGTGGAGTCCTTTCCTTGACGGCTGTCCGTCAACGGGCAAAAGAGTGCCGTCTTTGAATTTATCATACAAGTTTTGGTGTGTGGAGTTTCTTGACGGCTTGACGGCTGTCCGTCAATAAGCAAGAGTGCCGTCACCCGACATATTTGCTCTTATCAAGCTATTGTGTCGCCATCGTGATATGCAGCAGCTCTTTATCTCGTGTGACATTTCCTCCACACTTCGCGTCCTCCATGCCAGTGCCGTCGTTGTTTAGCTCTTTATGAGACCGGGTCAGACACGTTGTACTACAGTAGTCATGCATTTCGTTGGGCAATATGTCTGTTGTAGAGATGGAAATGAGCCGGCTGTTCGTTTTGTTTGTTTTAAGATGGGGGATGGGCGAGGGGGAGTGATGGACAGTGACGTGTCGGCGCGGGCGGCTCGCCGGGGTACGTGGCTCCCGAGATCCTCGAGGTGTATGCCCGACGGTACCGGGAGCTTTTTATGCAGGTTGTCATCCCGGTTACTTCATGATGGACTGTTTTGCTTGCCCAAGGTTCTGCGCAAGGCTAGGTGTTCGCGACCGACCAACGGAGTCGCCCTCGCCCCTCCCCCTCCCTTTTCCCCTTCCTCCCCGTTCCCCCTCCTCCCCCCCCCACCCCCCCTCCCCATAGCACACCCCTCTGCCCCTCCCCCTCCATTCCCCGCATCTTGGTCCCTCCCCCTCCCCCCACGCCCTCACCTCCCCCCCCCGATGCGTTAGAGGAGATGAGGAAATTATACGTGTGTGGCATGGAAGAGTTTGGTAGACTAGAGAGTAGCGAGAAAACGATCGCCATCCTAGGGGATAGATGGTGATGGTGGCCGCAGACGGCGAAACAGGACGGGGATAGGATAAGCAAACAGTTTCTCTGTAATATATGGAAGAAGCGTGATGAGCGCCCAAATGTTGGAGGTGTCTCTATTAGGAGTAGGAACGGTGCTCCGTCTCGAAAGGGATGAGTGGTCAATGGTCAAAGGACTAAGGCAAGCAACAAATGGGTACGCCCCCCCCCCCCCCCTTCCGCCTTCCCCACTCCCCACCCCCTCTCCGATTCCATGTGCAGTCCGTGGACATGTGGAGCGTGGGTGTGATAATATACACATTGCTGGGGGGCTACCCTCCGTTTCACGACGAGAACCAAACACGCCTTTTCCGCCGGATAAAGGCCGGGAGTTTTAAATTCCACGACGAGTACTGGAGTAACACTTCCGCGGAAGCTAAGGTGCGTTCTTTTTTTCTTTCTTTTTTGTCGTTTTTTTTGTCGTTCTTTTTTTTTTCTTGTAGTTTGTTTTTGTTTTTGTTCTTGTTTTTGCTTTTTTTGTTTTCGTGTTTTTTTTCTTGTAGTTTTTTTTTTGTAGTATTTTTTCGTGTTTTATGTGTGTGTGTTGTTGGTCCCTTGTCGCGCCTGGCGATTATGACCCGCCTTATATCGGGATACCGCCTTTTGTTCAGACCGAAGACCGCCTTATTGAAGGACCCCTACGTACCGCATTATTGTTTAAAGTACCCCCCCCCCCGTTTTGAGTACCTCCCCCCCCCCCAATCATTAACGCCCTCTGGTTTTCATTAATTACCCCCCATCGTTTTGTGTTGTATAGGACCTGATCCGTAAGCTGCTGGTCGTGGACGTGACGAAGAGGATGACCGCGACGCAGGCAGTTGACCACCCCTGGCTGCTCACCACGGGACAGGAGCTGGCCAATCGCAACCTAGGGAAAAACCTGGAGCAGCTCCGCATCTTCAACGCCACGCGAAAGCTCCGCGCGGCCATCAAATCGGTGAGGGTGTGGTGGGGGTTGGGGAAGGGCAAGGGTGGGGGTTGGCGTAGGGCTAGAGTGGGGGTTGGCGTAGGGCTAGGGTCGGGGTTGGTGTAAGGGTGGGGGTTGGCGTAGGGCTAGGGTCGGGGTTGGCGTAGGGCTAGGGTCGGGGTTGGCGTGGAGCAAGGGTGGGGGTTGGCGTAGGGGTTTTTAGGGTTCGGCGTGGAGTGGAGTTTGGGGTAGAAATGGAGGTGGGGGTGAGAGTCTAGGGTGAGGGTTGAGGTAGCAATGGGGGTGGGGGTGAGGCTCTAGGGGTCAAGCTAAGGTGGGAGTTGGGGTAGGGGTGGGACGGAAGTTGGGGTTGGCGTAGGGCTAGGGTGGCGATTGGGTTGTAGGGGGTTGGGGTGGGGGCTGGGGGTGGGTGGGGTTTCGGGTAGAAATGGAGGTGGGGATTAGGGCTCAAGGGGTCGGGGATGGGGGTTAGGGATAAGTGTGCCGGTGGGGGTTGGGGTAGCATCTTGAGCGCCACAAGAATTTTTGGCGCGGGCATCAAATCGTTGAGAGTTGATTTGGGGGTTTGGTGGTGGGATTCGGGGTTGGGGTGGAGGGGAGGTAGGGGTGAGGGTGGCCATTACATCGGTGAGCGAGCGGAGTAGGAGTGGGAAATAGGAGCCTTTGGGTTGCGGATTGGGGGGGGGGTTAGGGGGTAGGAGTGGGGGTGGGAGTGGGGGTGGGGGTGCGTTCGCGCGATAATCAAATCGGTGAGCGAGCGAAGCGGAGGTGGGGTGGAGGTTGGGGAGGTGGGGTTGGGGGTGGGATGGAGGTTGGGGTGGGGGTCTGGGGGTTGAGACTCTAACTTCATGCGAAAGCTGCGCGCGGCCATCTAATCGATGAGCGTGTTGGGCGAGTATTAGGTGTGCGGTTGGGGATGGTGGTGGGGTGGTGTCGGAGATTGGGTGAGGTTGCGATACTGGAGGAGGCGAGGGTGGGGGTTGGGATTGGGGTAGGGTTGGAGTGGGGGTGAGGTGGTGGGGGGTTGGTGTGGGGGGGGCGGGGGAGGGGGGGGGGGTGAGGGACGATGGCTGGTTTGTTGAGTACGGGTAGCGGGTAATCCAAAGAACCAACAGGCAAAAAATGTAAACTGAAAAAACATCGTACACAGTTTGCCTGTTTTCTCTTCTGTAATAAAAACTATGTCCACCGCCTCACTTTTTTTTCTTTTCCTTTCTTCCAGGTGATCGTGGCGAAAAAGCTGTCGAGCACCTTTGGGATTCAGGCGTTCTGAATGACGACACCGGTCTTTGTTTTGCTTTGCGGTACAACGCGTCAACACCCCCGCAAAATCAGAGATTCGGTCCGATTTTTTGTGAAGTCGTTCGGACCAGTGGGTGCGGTTGGCTGTATTCGGTCAGACTAGGCGTGTGGATGACTTCGTTTGGTCCGATTTATTGGGAGATTCGGTCGCAAAACGGGAGATTTGGTTCAACGTTTGGTGAAGTCGTTCGGGCCCCGAGTGTGGGTGGCTTTTCATTCGGTCAGATCGAGGGCGCTGTTCGAACTGGGGGCGGGTGGGGTGAATGACTGCGTTTTGGTTGGATTCGGGGAATCGTAAGGGCCAGGAGGGAGCCAGGAGGACACCAGGAGGAATTTTTTTCATGTTGACGTCCGACGGATGGGTAACAACGGATATCAACCCCTCTCGAGCCCCAACCCCTTCCCTATACTAATTCTAAGTATTTTCCCCCATAAACGGGTTTCCAGTTGTAGAGGCGTTAAGCTCATCACACTTTTCCACGTACATGTTGCGTTCGGTCCAATCGGTGAATTCGTTTTTTGTGCCAGCAGTGAATCAGCGCGGGCGGGGAAAAAAATTAAGTGGGGTTTTTGGTGCTAGCGGTAGTTTCGACCGTTCGTTCGTTGGTTTCGTCTCGTTGCGTTTCGACATGTTCCGTTTCGATATTGTGCCGGTTCGGTATTGTTTCGTTCTGTTCAATTCGGCCCGGCTCGCTGTTGGGCTTGAGTTCGGTTCTCGGTTGGGTTCGATTCGGTTTGTTTCGACTTTTTTTTTACAATGCTAAGGCGAATACCCAAAACAGGCGTTCCGCCGAATGAAATTGTACGTCTTTTAGGGGCAAGGGGGGGGGACGGGGAGGCAGCGATGGGACCCTTGAGAGGAGTTGGAAAAGGCGAGTTTTTTATTTTATTTTGTGCTTCTTTTGTTTTGTATGGAAGGGGCGTTTTTTTCGTGTGTCTGCCGTTTCCTGCCTCTGGGCGACATTCGCCAATACTAACCAGCCACGCCACCGCTGGCCTATGATATAGCTTCAGGTCTCGTTAGAGAATGAAAAGAGTGGTAGTTTGAATACAGGTATATTATACGATAGTGTGTGTTTTTCTTGTTTCTTTTTTCTCATGTTTTGCTTTGTTATTTTTTTTTTCGTTTTTTCGTTTTTTGAGTCATTTTGTTTCACTGTACTGTCTGGTCTTCTGTTCTTGTTTTGTCTTGTCTTGTCTTGTCTTGTCTTGACTGGACTTGTCTTGTCTTGGCTTGACTTGGGGCTGATTCCTTTTTTTTTATCTCTTGTTTTTTTTCCCCGGTTTTGTTTTGGTGTCTTTTGTGTGAATGGGTGTGCGTGTGCATGTATGTGTGCGTGTTTTATGCGTGTAATTTTTTTGTTTTGCATGTTTGCCGGGGTTGGCTGGGTGAAATTGCAGCGGACTTAGTGCGCTACCAGGTATATACGAGGTCTAGTATCAATTACAATAACTAAACTGCGTGGTTTTGCTGTTGGCGTTTATTTTGCGAGGGGATGTCGTATTGAAAGCTCGTTATAGGTGTCACACGATCAGTGGGGGTGAGCGGAGGGGAGAGGACTAAATATTCGCCCGCCCCCCCCCCTCTCTTGTCGTTAATCACGCACGCCTTCCTGGTACTGTAAACCCTTGTCGTAAGCTAGCACTTTAGAGTTACCACGCGATCGCTGGGGATGGAAGAAAGGGATAGGAGGAAGTCTCCTTGTGCCCCCCCCCCCCGTATATAATGGTCAACGCCTCCCAGGCCCTGTAAACCGTTTCCTCGATCAGTCGATAATGCTGGAAAGGAGGGGAGGAAGGATTCATCCTCCTCCCTCCCGGTCGTCGTCGGTGCACGCCTTGCCGGCCCTGTAAACCCTTCCTCCCTTGTTTCGTAACGTAGCGCTTATGATAGAGGTGCCACACGGTCAGTAGAGGTGGGCAGAAGGGAGTATTCTCGTGTGGACGCCTTTTTGACTCGATTATATGATTAGTGTAGCGACCAAAAGCGCGGTACGCGTGGTTCTTTTCCAGCCGTCGGTATGCTTTGATGGTGCATCAGCGCGGGTGTGTAGCATCACGCCGCGCGCGCGTGCAAGAGGGTCTTCGTGCAATGCGGTAGTCCGGGTACCCACCCGCCGCATAACTCGGAAGTATGTGGCCCGGACAGGTTCGTGTGACCAACGCGTTAGTCGTCACTTTCTCTCCCCCCAGCCTTGTTGACTCCCTGAAGTCCTGGAAGGGCTTTTTGACGTACGGCGTATGCCGACATTTGTTTTTGCGCTTTTGAGGGGAAGTAAGAGCCGGTCCTGAAAACTCGTGAGCAGCCACATTCAGCGGCGCCTACCGCGGCGGAGGTGGCGGGATATGTTCCATCATCATCATAACGCATCAGATCGTTTTTGAGATGGGAGGGGGGGGGGGGGAGGGGGGGGTGGCTCGACTCGTTGTCGTGCACGGCCGTAGTCGTAAGGCCATAGACCCCCGCATCCCTACGATGCTGGGACGGAGCACGTCGGGTTCTCATCGACCAGAAAGGCATATTGGTCGCACCAAACACGAAGCGCCGTGAGGTGTTCGGCGAATCGCATGAAAATGAGTGATATGACGGGTTTTCCCAGCGGGGATAGGGGGGGGGGGGGGGGGGGGGGGTATCGGCATCGGGGGGGGGGGGGGGGGGGGGGTCCCAGCGGAAGTAGAGGAGCAGTGCGTGCGGTTAATACAGCGCTAGCTAGGCATCGCAACGACAGCATCGCTCCCCTCCGCGCTCTTAGCCTTGGCCGTTTGCGGTTGGAGGACCTTCAACTCGAGCGCTAGTTCTGCAGAAAATGTGCCACTCTGTTTTCAAGTAGTTTTCCCCCAAATCGAGAGTGCGGTAGGTAGTAAATGGGTCTTAACCCCTTTACAGCCCCTAACCCCTCCCTATACCTATTCCAAGTTTTTTTTTCAAGAACGGGTTTCGAGTGGTAAAAGGCGTGCAACCTTTTTTTTAAACTACTCTCTTCACGCTTTTTGGGGGCAAAAACACTACGTGGAATTATTTGCAAAAAAAAGTAATGTTTGCCGTAGGAAAGCAGGTTAAAAACCAAAATTATTGGGGCTGTGAAAGCGGGTGGGGGGGGGAGGGGTGGTGGGTGGAAAGCTTGTCACTATGACGGGAGGACATAGTGTATCAGGACCAAATAGGGTTTAAGTCAAAACTGGATTGTTGACGTGTGCTGCGATAAGAAGCGAGAGTGCGAAAAAAAACCTCTGTTTGACGGTATACTCGAGTAAGTTGTCCCTGCAAGTCGAGAGCGCCATCCCAGCCGAGTTACAAGCGATTTTGGGCTGGTGAAAGCGGGTAGATGGGGCGGGCAGGTGCGGGGGTGGGCGGACGGGTGGGCGGGCGGGCGGACGGGGTGGTGTTTTTGTGGTGTCGCTACGGCAGAAACTTGGCTCACACGTTAGTCTCCCCCTGGACGATGTGATACGCCTCCACGAATAGGCAGGAACTCCCGTTGGGAAACAAAAGCCCTCATCCCCCCCCCCCAAGTCATGAACGCGGTGTGGCTGTGGACGGATTGAACAAACGATTGAGCTGTTAGACGAACTGGTTGGTGGGGCTGGTATGTCGGGGGGTGAGGTGGGGGAGGTGGACGGCTGTGTTTATGTTCGTGGTGGCAAGTCTACGCGTAAAAAAGGCTAGAAGGCGTTGTTGTTGGGTTGGGTGTTGGGACTGTCGCTGCCTGCTTCGCCAAGCGAGGAGAAAAACGCATCCCAGGTTTTTCTTTCCGCGGATACCCTTTTTGTTTTTCGGTTTTCGGGTTCTCTCACGTGCGTAGCTAGTATGTAACTCGCGCAGTTTTATTTATCCCAGTCCGGCTGGATGGTATTAGCTGCAGCAGCAGCGATGGTGGTGGCGGAGGTGGCGGCAGCAACAGCAGCACCGGCGGTGGCAACAGCTGCAGCAACAGGAACATCAAATGTGTCAGCAGCGGCAGCAGCAGCAGCAGCACCAGCGGCAGCAATAGCAACAGCGGTGGCGGTGGCGGTGGCGGTGGCGGTGGCGGTAGGATTGTAGGGGGCGACGCAGCACGCAGCCTGCGTAAAGTGCGCGCGCGCGGGGGGGGGGGGGGGGGGGGCGTTGTTACCGTGTAGAAGCAGAACGAGAAAAAAAAATAGAGGGGAAAGAAAAAGGCTAGACTTCCGCCGAATCAACAACGTGGACAGTCGCCATAACTGCGCTGAGGGGCGTGTTAGAGAATTTTTTGTCGGTGCGCTGCCTTGCCAAAGGCGAACAGGGAGCTAACGTGGGAGTGGAAAATCGAGCGAACAAGCGAGAAACCGAGCGAGCGAGCAAGCAAGCGCACTTTTTGCAAAAAAAGCAAATCAGCCACGGCGGGAGGGGGGGGGGGGGGGGTATCGGGGGGTTGGGGGCATGAAAACGGATGGCCTCGCGACTCCGTAAAATAGTGTAATCTGGAAGATGGGTAAGGAAGCGTTATTTGTGTTTTTTAAAATGTTTACGTTTCGAGGGGTGGGCAAGGGGAGGGGGGGCGTGTGACGGCAGGGGGGGGGGGTAGGCAGAGGGCGGGCGGGCGGGGGGGGGGGGGGGGGGGGGGTCGTAAAGGAGAGGGGCGGGGGTGGCATGTTGGGAAAGGGAGACGCTTTTGTTCTATTTCCGCTGTTTTTAGTTTTTGACGAACACCCTCGCGGGTTCGTTTTTCCTTTTACTTTGCAACGCGAGCAGCCTCGCGGGTTCGTTTTTCCTTTTATTTGCAAAGCGTTTTTTGGTTTGTTTTTTTTTCCATGAGGTTAGAGTGAGTTGGCCTACCGTCTCCCTGTCCTGTCCTGTCATGTCATGTCATGTCCTGTCCTGTCCTGTCCTGTTTTTTTCTGCTCTGTTGGTGTTGGGCCCATGGGCTGTAGTGCCGTTTGACACGTAGGTGTTCCTTGCAGGCTTGTTTGGGGAATGGGGAAGGGGGTAAGGGATATAGACGTGGTTGCCTGAGCACACCTTGCGTTTGCTGGAACGGCGCGTTTGTCGAGACTTTTGACCTCAGGAGCCCCTGTGATATTCCCGACATTTTGTTTTTTGTTTTGCGTTTGTTCCGGCGTTGAATCCGATCGTCTACATCCTTTCCCACCTCGAAAATTTCTTTGGGGTCTTTTTTGTTATTCCTTGTTCTAGTTCTTGTTCTTCTGATTGTATCATACCGGTACGATAGCGTGGTACTGCTAATGGTATTTGTACTGACATCAATTTTTGGTACGTATTTTGATAAGTGGTTCGTTTTTTGCGTTACGATTTATGGCAAGCCCTGGTCTTGCTCGTTTCTCTTGTTTTGTCTCTATCGAGTTGATCGTCGCTGCGTATTAGTCTTAGGTGTAGCTTATCGGTCTCTAGTTTCTCGTTGTTTGCTGTGCATACGTGCTGCAGATAGCTTGGGTCGAGTTTTGTCATGGCCGCTATGATACTGGTGTTGTTGTAGGCTGCAGTAAGCTTTTAAATACAGTAGTAGCCGTCCTCAGTTCCTTTCCTTTCCCGTACCGTTCGCTGTTTGTTGTGGTGCTGTGGGTGGGTGGTATAACTGTTGACCGGCGTTGGTCTGATGTTGCATTCGTTGCGTATTTGAAGGGAACCGGGTGATAATGTTAAATGTCTGCAAGGATATGTTTATTGATAGTAGAGTATAAATATTATCGGGATACCCGGTCATGCGCTTTCGGGATACTCGGGTACATACGCTCGGGATACCCGGGTACATGATCTCGGGGTACCGGGGTACATGCTCTTGGGGTACCGGGGTACATGCTCTCGGGGTACCCGGGTACATACTCTCGGGGTACCCGGGTACATACTCTCGGGAACTCAAGTACCTATACCCGAGTATGAAAACAACCAGGTTTGATGCCCGGGTACCCAAGAGTGTATACCTGGTATATACTTTGGGGGCAGCAAACGTGGAGTGGGGGTGTTGGGCCTCAAGCGTATTCACCCGCTAATCCTGAAAGGCCGAAGTGGATGGACCAATCAGATGCTGCGCAGAAAAACTGACCAAATCAGATGTCGCGGTGAAAAAACTGACTGAATCAGATGTCGCGCAGAAAAAACTGACCCAGTTAGATCTATCGCGCAGAAAAAACTGACCCAATCAGATATCGCGCAGAAAAAAAAGGACCCAATCAGATATCGCGCAGAAAAAAAGGACCCAATTAGATATCGCGCAGAAAAAAATGACCCGATCAGATATCGCGCAGAAACAAATACCCAATCAAATGTAGCGCAGAACCAAGTAGTATCAAGATGTCGTGCGCACAGAAAAATCTAGCCCCAGTCAAATGTCGCGCAGAAATAAATGGTCCCAATCACAGTGAACACTCGCCCGATCAGATGCTCGCGCAGACAAAATCTGGCCCAATCAGATGTCGCGCAGAAAAATCTGGTCCAATGAGATGTGGCGCAGAAAAAAATGGTCCAATCAGATGTCTCGGAGAAATAGCACCTCTGTTATAGTAGCACGGGCCGCAAGCATGTTATAGTCATGCTACTCGTAATTTATATATTTCCGACGATTTGCCCCGTCATTCAGGAAACAATTTCAGCCAAAAAACGGTATACCATTATACCTTCATCGTACCATGCGTCGTAATTTTGGTCTTCATTAGTAATAATTAATGTTTTTTTTCTTGCCCTCCGACAATGTAGCGTAGATGCCTTTCCGATATAAATCGAATATCCTTCCTTATGCAGCAGTAGCACCTAATATGAAGTCGAATCATCGCACTATAATGCAGTGGTATCTTCCGCCAACCATTTGCCCATTTCCTTTCCCCACATCTTCTCCTTTTGTCTACTATTATTTCCTTTCCCTATATATACCTGGTATGTGATAGCTGAGAGTCTACCTTAATCCTCATCAACATTGCCACCCCAGGCCAGTGGCCGTAGTCCTCCCGATTATTCCTCCCTTCCCCTCGCGGCCTGACGATCCCTCAGAGATAGTCTATACCGATGAACTCTGCGCGAGATCGCCACCTGTGAGTGGTGGCAGAAATGATTTGGAATAGTCGCTCCTTGCACACACCTTTCCGCGCTAGGGACGATGCGTCCGTCCCTCCAACGATGCTTGCCGCCACCTGATCTATCAGGTCGCTGCCTTCTTTACCGAGGCGCCCAAAGCTTTCCACCGCGAGGGTGGCGAGTTTGTAGCTGCGTTCGTCGAAGGACACCTGTCCCGGACGAGCGTAGTGGTTGCGCTTGCGCGCCTCGGAAGTGGAAGCCGCTGATCCGTTTCGATCCGAGCTTCCTGCCCGCATATGGACCCCTGCTTGTGGGTCCGCATACATCACGTCGAGGAGTATCGACTTGTCGCGATACTCCGGTGCCCTAACATCTCTTAGCCCATCTGCCTCAATCACGATGTCCATTCGCAAATCCCTGTCTGCGTGGAAACGGGGCTCCGCTTTCCACCTGGTGGCGGACGGACATGCTCTTAAGGGTGCGGGAGAGCGCGTGCACGAGGGGTTGGTGCTGGTTCACTTGCGCGCCCGCTCGTTGACACAATCGCGCATGCCGCGTATCAACCTCCGCTTCACCGCAGCATGGGCATCTCGCCGCCAGGAATTCCTCTATCCCCAGAAATCTCTTCCCCGCAGTCACGAACTCTAATGCAGGGATGGTTCTAGCCGAGTCTACAGGTCTCGCCCTTAGGAAGGCGGTAGCCCCTGATCCCGATTGACTCCGTTGCCGGGCCCTGGCCAAGTCTCGCGTCTCCTTCTCGCCTTGAGATTCGCTTGTGTCTTGCTGGGGCCTCGTCTCGGGGAGCTGGTCCAGCGAAGAGACGCACCTCTCATAACGTACTCGATTTACCAGTTTACCCAGTCTATGCTGCTCCTTTCAGACTTTGTTCCCTATTGCGCCGGACAGATCAGCAAGCACCTCTGGCACCGTCGCCACCAAGCTCCCAACGGATGCTAACATCCTCCGGGCTTCAGCCGACGACAGCCCAAACCCTCCGGCCCCCGTGGACAGGCTCGCCTGCGCCTGTTGATGGGGTTGCAGGGTCAACATGTTTGTCGAGCACCCGTCCGCGAAGAACGATGATTCTTCTGCTGCCCCCGGGAGATCGAGCAATTTCTCCAGCATCCACAAGGCGTTGCTATCTGCTTTTTTGCATGCAGCCAGCGATAGTTCTGGGTCCACCACGCGTTCAAGGTAGGAGGTCCGTTGAACCATGGAACCGGTGGCAATCAAGTTGGCTGATTGCTTGTCCAGCATGCGCGACAACATCCGCGCAAGTTGTTCCGCTCCCCCGTTTCGGACTATCTCCATTGCGCTTTCCCTCACGTACTCATCTGTGCCGATGGGCATCCCCACCACCTTAACCCCACCACGTTCGGCGATGCTGACGCCAGTGCCTTCAAGAAGGGCGATTTGTTCCGGCGTAGGTACGTGCCCCTTTGGGGGCAGGGCAACCGTTTTGCTCGGGTCAATCGCAATTCCGATGTTGGACAGCTCACGCTGGAGAAAGGGTATCACTTCCACAGTATCGGGTGTGATTTCCATCATTCCGATGCTAATATCATCTAGGTAGGCGAATGCCTCTACACCTCTTGGCTCGAACTCCTCCCGTGTCCGCTTCAGCACCGGCAGGAGCGGCATGCAGAACAACGCCGGCCCCATGGCATCACCGTGTTGTACCCCGCTGGAGCAGTCGATCTTCCGCCTTTCTCCCGATTCCATCTGAAAAAACACGGGCGCAGACATCTCGCCGTAACATTTTGCCACGAACGGTGTAAGCGCCGGCACGCAAGTGGCTGCCTCCGCTGGCATAGCAGTCCGCTTCACTGTGTTGAATGCGTTGGAGCAATCGGTGAGGATCAGCCAGTTGTTTGCCTCGTGATGTATTCTTGCGCGTAGCGCTACCTGTTCCACTCCCCCTCGTACTCCGACTCCAAACTGTCTCGATTCACGGTTGGCCTTCTCCAGCCGTGGTCGCCACTGCCGCATGGTTCCGGCCGCAATAAGCCGCCTCCACGTCATCCCCACGCACACGGGGCGGCATTTTTCACCCAGGGCAGTGAGATTGGATTGCAAGAAGAGCTGCCAGAATTCAGGCGGGAAGGCGTTTGGATCATCGATAATTCTTCTCCAGAAGGCTTCGATGCCAGCTCCGAATTTTTCGCGCCCAAAACCAGTCCTGATTATTGACTGCAAGTGCGAGAATCGCAGACCGTCGCTTCCCGCGCCTGATAGGGCGTTGCGAGAATTGATGACCTCGAGGGCCACCTGTGGGTCGAACTCTTCCTCCGGGCGCCAGTTGGATACACTCCCTTTCTCCTGGTCGGTGGAACTTGTTGCCACCGCTGCCGCTGCATCTTCGGAGACGCAGGCCTGGTTCTCCTCCGGGAACTTTGGTTTTACGCACTCCCACGTTTCGTCGTTCCCCGGCGCGCGTGGTTCCGCGAGAAGGCTGCGTGCTGCCGCAGTCACCCCCCCTCGATGGCGGCATGCTGATGATGCCCTCTTCTCGGGCTTGACCGATTTGCCTCGTAGATGTTCGACGGGTATACTCCATTAACCACGGGAGCAAGAGGGTGAGGTCACCGCGTTCGGGCAGACGCAAGCCTCTCACACCGTTTCATTCGGCCATCCTGCGAGTGTAGTAGAGCTGGGAGGATGTGCCACAACTTGATTGACCTCAGCAGTGATTGCGGCGTCTCCGATTGTGTGGATTATACTTGATGTTTTTACGGAGATCCATTATTAACAGGACGAAATGTCACAAAAAAAAAGGGAAGCTTCGCCACTTTTGTAGGCGAGCTCTCCTGCACGCTACAACTAACTGTGTTCGATCGAGGCTCTGTACGTATACTTGGCAAGACAGACCAGCCAACGAAAATAGACTGTATGTAGCCAAGCGCTTTTTACACAAAAGCCGAGCGCTTTTTTTTTGCCCCCTTTTTGTTGTTTTGATAATTTTTACACAAAGCCGAGAGCTTTTTTTTTGCCCCCCTTTTTGTTGTTTGATAATTCGTCCTGCTAACAGTGGATCTCCGTGATAGTATTATTCCCTCCGATAATATAGCGTCTTCGATTCCGTTCCCCCGTAGTTCGAAGACGCGTCTTAACCCTTTTAGAGCCCCCGAACCCCTCCCTGTACTATATTCAAGTAATTCTGTCCCCAAAACGGGTTTCCAGTTGTAAAAGGGTTAAGACTTGCGATAGAGGCGCGCCAACACTTTTTTTTCCTGCTACTACTGGAGGTCCCTCAATTTAGGGAAAAGCTTGATCAATGAGAGGAAAAAAACAAAAAGACCTTTGTTCTTAACCCAATCACTGGTTTCGAGAAAAATGGAACTGCTACGTACCGGATAAAATTTCCCCATGTTGGGACCCGAAGGGTGCGCCAGCTAGCGTTGGGCTGCGAAAGCATCTGAGTTAAATCGACACACGACGCGTATGAAAATACGTGGAAGTGTGGTGAGCTAAAGCTTTATTTTTCCCCATCCGCCGGAGGATAAAAAAAAGAATAAAAAAGTTCCCCATGTATGTGCCCTACTAGCTATAGAACGAGGATTGTAAGGGCATTGGGCGGGGACGCAGAGTGTCCCCTGCACGTCTGTGTTAAGGTATTAGTGAGGTATTAGTTCATTTGACCCCTTGCGAAAGGTTAACCAATAGCTTACCGAAACTAAGCCTTATATAACACTCTCCCCCCCTGAAACGACGGGATAGCAGGTCGACCGGATATGCGGGCGGACCTGTCAATATCCCAGCGGTTTCATTCCCTGGGGATACCGGGGAGAGTATTTTTCAATTTCGGCATGGGG
>JABAKD010000020.1:14681970-14779470 GCA_012845835.1 Undaria pinnatifida
ATCAATGCCGCTCTACCACCTCGAGTTGTCTCCCGCCACGGAGTGGGGCAGGCGGAATCGATGGTGGTGAGAAAAAGGGACAAACGCTGGCATGAAAAACAAACCAAAGGCGGAGGTATTACGAGGGACCCCACCATGTTAAAACCAAATCCAAAACCTGATGGCGGTTGTAGGCTAACCACGAGAAGACATGACGAAAACCCACTCTAGGTCGGAAGGATGACCACGACAAAACACCACTAAAGTTACTGCCGGTCGAAGGCTGATTACGAAGAATCGTTCCCTAAGCTTCTGCAGGAGAAACGCCTGACCATGAGGTAGTACTCTCGAAACTGTTGTAGATTAGAGGCTGACCGCGAAGAACTAATGCCAAAACTACTGTAGAATCACCAAAAACAAATAAACACCGGAAACTAACCAAGGGGGGAAGTTGGAACGGTGGGGGCACCGCGGGAAGCATCAGAGTTCCGTAGCACCCCACGGGATAGGCTCCCATGCCCAAGGCGTTGAAGGCACCACGATCCGGAGACGGCGTTCCGAGCGGTAGTGTAGCGAGCTGACTGGAGGTCGATCTTGATCGGACCGGGGTCGTCCAGGAACCTGATGATGTAGGAACTACCTGGGGAAGGGTCCGGGGGGTTTCGCGAAGAGACGTCCAGTGGCGCGCGGTGAGCGATCTTGCCTAGCCACCAGAGGCCGTCACGTGCCTTGTATCAGACGTGTGCCCCGGACGGGAGGGTGGAGTTGCTGAAACTGCGAAGCCAAAGGTCGCGGGGGACCAGGGTGTAGCCGGGGGCGAGAAAGAGTTGGCCTTGAGATCGGGAGAGCTCGCGGTGGGCGGCGCCGATGCGCATCTGGCGGTAAAGGCGGTTGGTCTGACGGTGTTGTGTCGGCTTTCTGGACCAGTAGAGTGAGCTATGGCGCCTGAAGTGTTGGAGTTCGAGCTCGCGTTCCCACGAGGGGCTGAGGAGTCCAGTCCAGTGGGTCTCGTATACGACGGCGATGACCCCGCCGCGGCCGCGTACGAGTTGGTGGCCGGTGATCTGCTCAACCTCGAGGCGCTCCGGTGGTGGTGTGACGTCGTCGAGGGTGATGTGGTAGGGGGGGGACTTAGTAGTGGAAGCTGTGAGGACGTATGTTGTGAGGTCCGCGGGTAAGTGCTTGGGTATGTCGCTGGTGTCGTCGGGATTGTGGCAGCGCTTGCATCGTTTGACGGAGACGCGTGGTTTGGAGTCCCGTCCCGAAAGCTCTCAAGGAAGATCGAGGAAGAGCAGCTTGTCTTGTAGGGGGCGGTTGTCGGGGGTGTCGGAGGCGGCAGTCGGGCCTACCGCGAAGATCTTGAAAGGTCCGTTCCAGTTCAACGAGAGCTTCGTCTTCAGAACAGCTGCGTCGGTGCCCTTCTTGACACCCTGGCGGATAGTCGAGGCGGAGTTGTAGACCCAGGCCCAGCCGCCAACGGAGAAAGGGGGGGAGGCAAGGAGGGTGGCCATGATGGGCGCGTTGCGGCGTTGTAGACGCGAGACGGTGAGTCGATGGAGCTCGCGGACGAGAGAGTAGGCGCGTTGTTGCCGGTCGGTGGCAAGGTTGATGTAGACCAGGTGGTCGCGATCCAGGCTCTGATGACCGTCGATGTTTTCGGGTTCGAAAACCGAGAGCGGGAGGCGGGGTAGGCGGCCGATGTGGATCTCGTTGGGCGCAAGTCCGGTGGCGACGTTGACAGAGTTGTTGTAGGCCGCCGACACGTGCGGCAGTAGCACGTCCCAGTCGGTTTGCTT
Source organism: Undaria pinnatifida (assembly GCA_012845835.1). Taxonomy (NCBI): domain Eukaryota; class Phaeophyceae; order Laminariales; family Alariaceae; genus Undaria; species Undaria pinnatifida. Next base: position 14,683,746 of record JABAKD010000020.1, read on the forward strand.
CTCGTTGCCAACCACGGAGAGTATCCGGGCCAGTACATGGTTGACCCGCTCGACGCCGCCGTTGGTGCAGGGGTGATAGGCACTGGTGTTGACCTTGCGGATGCCAACGCGGTCGTAGACGATGGTCGCCAGCTCGGAGGTAAATTGTTGACCATTATCGGAGAGGAGCGTCACCGGGCACCCCCAGAGAGGGATGCACTCGTTGAGCAGGATGTCGGCGGATCCGGCGGCCGTGAAGTTCTCTGCTGAGATAGCGAACATGCCGGCCTGGCGGCTGAAACGGTCGGTAAATAAAATGATGTGCACGCTCCCGCGCGGTGTGAGAGGTAGGGGCCCGAAGTAGTCAACGCTGACGGTGATGCCAGGGCCGTTGGGTAAAGGGAGGGAGAGGTTCGGCCAGCGAATGGTGTGATGGGAGGTCTTGCGCGCCTGGTAGTGAAGGCAGCGGCGGATCCACCAGCGGGCGGAGACGTCCATGCCGATCCACCGGTAAAACCGTGGCAGCATGCGAACCGTCCGGGTAACTCCAAGGTGTAGGGAGGTGTCGGCGTGGCATGTGTTCAGCACCCAGGGGCGCATCAGCATTAGAACGTAGATGCGGGGGGAATAGGGTCCGGGTGGCGGGAGGCTGTTCCCGGGTTGGGATGTCGGCGGTCGTTGGACCAGGAGGGCTGTTTCGTCGTCAGTGCGGTGGAGTCTGCTTTTGGCGGCAAGAGCGAGGACGTCGGCGAGCAGTGGGCGCTGGGCCGAGGGAATGAAATCCAAGAGGTCAGCCGGCGGCGGAGAAGGGGAGTCCAACGATAGGAAGCGGATGGCGACGTAGCACACGGGCTCTGCGCGTTGTTCGCGCGCCCAGTCTCTGTAGGTGTGGCGCTCAACGCGAGCGAGGAGGTGGAGTTCGTCGTAAAGGTCGGCAACAGGATCCGGGAGCAGAAGCGCCGGTGTTGATGGGGACGGCGGGGAAGACGTCGAAGGAGAGGCCGACCTTGTTGGGGTTGGTGCGGGTAACGCGGGCGGCGTGGGGGCAGCAGCTGGAGGCGTTGTCGTCGGAGGAAGCCTTGCCTGGGCCCCGGCCGGGGGCGTGGGCGGTCAACGGGTGGATGTGGGTCTTCTGGATACGGTTGGTTGCGGACGGCATCCGAACCCATAGTCTGTGGTAGGTCGGGGGGTTTCCGCGGCGGTGGCGGCGCGATGGCGGGTCCGAAAAAAGATCAGACCCGAAGGCGGTGGTTCTGTGGCGCCAATGGTGGACAGCGGGGAGACGACGGGTGGCCTGGAAGCCGAGCCAGGAGGAGCCCCGGTTTTCACGGCGGCATTCTCGGGGCTGACGAGCGGCCTGGCGGTGGAGTCGCGGGCTGAGATAGGCCCGACGGAGTTGTTGGGGGTGCCGTGGTGTTCTCTGCGTGATCCCAGTAGGCGGAAGTCACCATAGTCGTCGGCGGTGAAGGGAAGAGGCTGGAGTGTTGGAATGGGTCTTGAAGGGGGGAAAACGAGCCCACCTAAGCCGATACCCGGTGTAGGCAGCTCGTTCGGTGCGAAGCCGCAGGGGCGGATGAGGTAGATGCCAACAGTGTCGGGGCCAGTGAGGCGGTTGCGTCCGGTGCGGTCGGCGTCGGTGGCTGGTTGTGGTAGGCGTGAAAGGAAGTCGGCGTTGCCGTTGGCCGTACCTTTGAGGTAATCCAGTGTGTAGTTGTAAGTCGAAAGGAACTCGAGCCAGTGCCGGACGCGAGCATTGTGCTCGCCAACCTTGGCAATGTTCTCGAGTGCCTTGTGGTCCGAATATATCTGGAAGCGGGTGGGACCACAAATGCCCGCGTAGTCGCTTGATCGCCCAGGCGATGCTGCCGGCCTCGAGGTCGAGGGGTGTCCATGAACGTTTGGAGTCCAGGGTGGCGCGGCTGATGTAGATGATGGGGCGGGCAGAGCCGTCAGGTTGTTCTTGCTCGAGAGTCGCTCCAAAGCCGTCGAGGCTAACGTCGCAGTAGAGGCGGAAAGGGCGGGAGTTGTCGGCGACGGCGTCCCAGTCGGGGTAGACGAGGATCGGTGGCTCGGTCAGTTCGTGGAGGATGGCGCGGATGGTGGCTTCCATGGCGGGGGTGAAGTCGAAGGTGGCGTCCTGCTTGAGTAGAGCGTTGATGGGGCGAAGACGTCTGGAAAGGTTTGATAGGAACTTGCCCTAGTAATTGATGCCTCCGAGGAATGAGCGCACCTGTTTCTTGTCGGTGGGCATGGGCATTCTGGTGAGGGCGGCGACCTTGTCGGAGTTGGGGCTGTAGCCGCCAGCGGAGATTGTGTGCCCCAGGAAGTCGGCGGTAGTGGCACCAATTTTGGCCTTGGAGGGAGAAAGTTTGAGGTGGTGCTTACGGAGGCGACCGAAAAGGGCTCGGATGTTGGCGACGTAGTCGGTGGGGTCGGGGTCGAAGACGATGATGTCGTCGAGGTCCGCGGCGACGCGTTCCAAGCCTTTGATGACCTCGTTAATGACCTCAATGAACCAACCGGGGGAGGCACTGCTGCCTTGCGGCATCACAAGCCACTCAAAGAGCCGGTCTGGCGTGCAAAATGCCGTCAAAGGGATGGTACCCTTGTCGATGGTGATTTGGTGGAACGAGGAGACCAAGTCAAAAGGGAGAAAATGCGCCCTTTTTCTAAAGAATCGAGGACCTCGTCGACGCGGGCGATGGGAAGCTGTCCGAGGGAGTTGATGACGTTCAGCTTCTTATAGTTGATGGTGATGCGGACACCGCCGTCCTTCTTCGGATGGCGACCATGGGGCTGGAGTAAGGTGAGGTCGAATGCTGGATCAAGCCGGCGGCCAGGAACTGGTCGAAAACGGCGTCGGCCTTTTTGGCAAGGATGGGGTTGATCCTGTACGGGCGGGAGGTAACTGGTTCGCTGTGCGGAGGTACGGTGATCTTAAACGGCATCAATGAGCACGAGCCGAAGTCGGTCTTGGAGGTGGAGAAGACGTCCGGAAACTCGCAGAGGACATTTCCCAGGCTGTCGATCACCGATGGAGGCCATCAGGAATCGTGGAGGTCGAAGATGATGTCGCGCAGATGCGGCGGCAGACGGTCCCAGAGGTTGAGGAAGCTAGTTCGTTGATCGGCGTCGAGGCGTGTGAGGAGTTATGGGCAGGGGGCTGTCGATGGGACGTGGGGATCGGTCGGTGGGGGGTTCTCGTTGGCCACTGGGATGTTGTCGTGTAGGGCATGTACGCCCGGCGTAGGCGGAGGTGCTGGGGGGTCCAAGGAAGGGTGCCCAAGGGTGGCTAGTGGTACTTGCACCAGCGGGGAGATGGAGGTTCCGAGGAGATACGTAGGTACGACACCAGTGTACAAACGTTCCTCTTCTGGACCTCTACCCATGAAACGTACGAGGAACGTTCTTCTAGATGTTTTATATTCCCATGAGCGCTTAAAGCTTACTTCTATTCATCTTGTCGAGAGGAGCAACGTTTCATTACCAAGAATGCTCTTGTGGTATAAGCTAGCTAGGTTCTACGGGTTATCTTCTCCACTCAGAATATTCCGTTTAAGGGAATCTTCAGGGGCCAATAGACCATGACTCTGCGGGCTGTCTTACCGAATCTATTGCCAGCTATACTGACACTCTATTACATAGTAGTAGTAGTAGTAGGCGTAGTAGTAGTAGTAGTAGTAGTAGTAGTAGTAGTAGTAGTAGTAGTAGTAGTAGTAATAGTATTAGTATTAGTAGTAGTAGTAGTAGTAGTAGTAGTAGTAGTAGTAGTAGTAGTAGTAGTAGTAGTAGTAGTAGTAGTAGTAGTAGTAGTAGTAGTAGTAGTAGTAGTAGTAGTTGTAGTAGTAGTAGTAGTAGTAGTAGTAGTAGTGGTAGTAGTGGTAGTAGTAGTAGTAGTAGTAGTAGTAGTAGTAGTAGTAGTAGTAGTAGTAGTAGTAGTAGTAGTAGTAGTAGTAGTAGTAGTAGTAGTAGTAGTAGTAGTAGTAGTAGTAGTAGTAGTAGTAGTAGTAGTAATAGTAGCAGTAGTAGGTAATATTAGTAGTAGTAGTAGTAGTAGTGGTGGTAGTACTAGTACTAGTAGTAGTAGTAGTAGCAGTAGTAGTAGTAGTAGTAGCAGTAATAGTAGCAGTAGTAGTACGTAGTACGATCGTAGTAGTAGTAGTAGTAGTAGTAGTAGCAGCAGTGTAGTAGCAGTATAGTAGTAGTAGTAGAAGTAGTAGTAGTAGTAGTAGTAGTAGTAGTAGTAGTAGTAGTAGTAGTAGTAGTAGTAGTAGTAGTAGTAGCAGTAGCAAGGGTGACACATTGTTCTTTTCAATGAACTGACAACGAGAGTTGTTGGACAGAAAGGTGGAAGGTCCATGGCGAGGAAAAGGGGTGCTGAAGCATCGCCTGCTACAAATAGTCTCGATGACCACGGAGACATGTCGCCCTTTTCGGGGAGCGTTTTCGGTTTCAAGTCCCATCTCAAGGACCACCAGAAAGCCAAGTGGAACAGGGAGGGGGCGGCGGTACTCATGTGTTGATTTCCTTCTTCGTTGGACCATTGACCACGCACTCCTCTCGAACCGGAGCATGCACCGTTCCTGTACTCCAAATAAAGGCACCCCCAGCATTTTGGCGCTCATCAAGAGTGTTCCCTAATAACAGGTCACATATTTTTTTTCTTCTTACATCTTATCCCCTTCTTCTTGTGTCTTCATTTTTTTTTTTTTTTTCTTCTTATCCTCCGGTGGATGGGGAGAAACAAAGCTTCATAAGCTCACCACACTTCCATGTGTTTTCATACACATCGTGTGTCGATTTAACTCGATTGTATTCGCACTCCAGCTGGTTTTCTGGTGTGTCCTTCGGTTCCCGCGATAGCGATAGCGCGAGCTGTCCCTACCGGCGGTCCCCGTTACTACTCCAGCAGCGCAAGCTGCCGTTGTATACGGATGCGTGAGTATGTCGACCGGGCCTGACCCCTGAGGGTCAGGTGCGGTGGAGATAGCCACCCGGAACGACATCATTCCGGGTAGTGTGGGACTTTCGTAAGCTCACCCACTAACAAAACCCCCGGCCTTTCTGTGTCGCCATTATTGTGGCCACCATAAAAAAAATATCTCCTAGGATGGCCGCGATCGTTGTGTCTCGCTATTATTTCTTCTAGAGTACCAAAATTCTTCATGTCACATTATTCACCTATCTTCCTCGCCTCCTCCAACACACCCAGTTCTTCCTTGTTGTCCGCTTAGCATTATCCCGGCGCGGGGGGGGGGAAGGGAAGGTGTACTCAGTTTTTGCATGGCCTTAGTCGCATGCATGACCATAGACCGTCGCATCCCGACTATGCCGGGACGGAGCACGTCAGCTTTTCACTGACCAGGCAGACACATTGCTCGCACCAAGCGCGGAGCGCCGTGAGGTGTTCGGCGAGTCGCATGAAGGGTAAACTGCATCGTTCCCAGAACCGCTCGTAAGACGGTCTTCGGCACCTTGTGCCTACGTTCTTGCTTATTGTGGATATGACAGCATTCTTCCAGGGAAGGTGAAAAAAAACAGGGCTTTTCGCGGATCAGGACCCGACCCGCAGGTCGGGTAAATTAGCTTGCTAGACTTTCGCGGGTCGAGTCGAGTCGGGTCGGGAGGTCTCCCGGGACGGTTCGGTTCGGGCCAGGAGGCTTTGAAAGTCTCGCGGGTTGGGTCACAGGTCGGGCCGGATCACCCTGACCCGACCCGGCCCGCGAGAGCTGATCTGACCCGTGAAAAGCCCTGAAGAGCAACGATGCACCCTGGTCGCCGGGATGGCGTCGGCCAATGCGACGGTACAGTGCTATCACCCCGTTTATCCCGTTTATCCCTGGCACTGTACTTCACTGACGAACGATCTATGACCATGAAACACAGCAGGTGGGTTGCTTGGGGCGGAGCATGCCCACCTAACTAACCATTCCACAACGCGGATTCATACCGCAAAATGAAAACAACACATCATGGTACAAAGAAAAAAAGCATACGAACACGTGACTACGTGGGCCAGTCGGGTAGTGCTACGTAACCAACAAAAGATATGTCGTCGGGTTCGAGTCACACCGACTTCATACTCCCGCTTTTTCCCGAGAAAAGAAAAAAAGGAAATAATAACGTCTTTGCGAGCGTGCGCGCTGGAGAAGTGAATGGTTATGATAGTTTGCTCCTGAGTACTACGGTAGTGCGTGGCGAAGGGGGATAGCCCCGGAGATCCCTGTTACGAAGTCGGTGAGAGTCGATTGGCGGACTCGCAAACATGTCTTTTGTTGGATATATAGCACCACCCACCGGCCCACGTAGTCACGTGACTACGTGGGCCAGTGGGTAGTTCTATGTAACCAACACCCCCCGACTTTTCTTTGACGAAATCGCCGGTTTTGGAACCAGCCCACGGCCGTATCTCCTGAGCTACTGCGCCCTTCGCCACCCCGGCGTGATCGGTCGATGGTCCTTCGCGAACAAGATCATACTTCGAGTATGTGAAGATATACTTCTCATAGCATCCTTCCTCGTATCGAGCAGCCACGGAACGCCCGTTAAAGAAAATCGCTGGCTTTTGGGGGGGGCTATCGTAGAATCAGTCTTAGCTTGGGTGGTAGGCTATTGGTTAACCTTTTGCAAGCGGTTTGAAGCGGGCTAACACCCCCCCCCCCCAATTCCTTAACAAATGGCGTCCTCGGTAGGACCGTGGGTTTTTCGGGGAGTCATGGGGGTTCGAGTCTCACCATCCACCAATAATACTAATACGCTTTTCCGAATTTTCCTATGTCGAAATAAATAAACTCTCTCCACGGTTGTTTGTTGTTGTTTTTTCACATTAACTCTTGTCAAACATCTAGAGTTCGTGGTCACACAAAGGTGCTGGAGCCCTAGGAAGATCCGAAAAACCAAGTGAAATCAAAATTCGTCAGGGAAATACTACGCTTTCCCGCCTAAAAACGCACGATACGGAAAAAGGCGCACAAGTGAAAAGGTCAAATGTGCCAACTGAACTCACATGGCCGCGGGTATCCACTTAACTACAGCATAGAGTTCCCCCGTCCCCACAACTAACCAACTCGCGGCTACAAACTACAGCGGTTGGGCTGCCTGCACCGTACGAACCGCACGGTAATCGTGAGTATAGACGAACGCGCCTGCTGTCTGGAGTGCTGTCAGAGTGACGACGCGCGGGCATGCAGTGAAACAAGAGCAATGGGACCAAAAACCACCGTACAGATATCAATGATCGCCCCTCCTTCCCGAGTTATTTGACAGGTTGCAGCGCAGCTACGACGCCCGTGCCTGAAAATTGAAAATTGCGGCGGGTCGTTCCCCATGAAGGGTATACAACTCTTCTATAAACTCTACAAAAATCAGACACGTAAGTAACATGTTGTACTACTGCCTCGTAAAAATAACCCTTGAAAAAAAGACGATCGCTGCTCTCATGATGATGATGTGCGTGCCGGTCGTGGGTCTCCGTGTGCCGTCCTCCTGCTGTGGTTCTCCGTGGCCGCCTAATCGCCTTAGCTCACTCGGCCAGTTCCTTCGCACTTGCTCTCGTTCACACTCAATTCCAGTCGGTTCCCCTTCTCCCCCGTCCAAAAAAAAAAAAATGCTCCACGCAGTTTGCGGTGCTGATCTGAAAAACAAAATTCTCGTTCAGGGAGAGTTCAATCCGTCTCTTCCCCGCCCGTCGACGGCCAGTCGCCCTCCTCCTTCGTCGTCGAACCCAGCCTCCTGCCGGCGCAGTTCCCTCCACGCAAACGGAGACTGCGCCGTAGCGTGGCTCGTGGTGGCGCCTGCCTCCGCGCACGAGTATCCCGATTAAGCATTGCTGCTCCGCCGCTGCTGCCTAAAAAGACGCGCGAATCGTAGGTGATCATGCCTAACGCACCACGTACGACCCAACTCTACCGCCACGCCTAAGCCTCGCGGCCACAAGCAAGCAGCAAGAAGGTATCACTCCTTGAGGGTGAGTCCGGCCTTACACCCGCCAGAAAGACCCCCCCACTCTCGCTACAAGCCTGCTAGGGCATGCTTCGCAGCATTCCTTACCGAGGCGGCAAGGGGGAACGGAGATATAATCGGTATACCTGGTCCAGGAAATGAAACCGCTCGGCTGCTGACTGACACGTCCGCCCGAATGCCCGGCCGACCTGCTATCCCGCCGTTTCAGGAGGGAAGAGTATTGTAAGGCTTAGTTTGGGTAAGCTGTAGGTTAACCTTTTGCAAGTGGTCAAACGGACTAATACCCCACTAATTCCTTAACATGTATACAAGTATATATTATTGCTTTTTGGCCTGAAGCGGTCACCTTTTCACCCTTTTCCTTTCGCAGACCGCACAACAAGTCAACCTTGCACTTTTTAACCCTTTTACCTTTGGCACCCCGCACAACAAGTCAACCTTGCACACGTCCAATTGACACCTCGCACAACAAGTCAACCTTGCACACGTCCAATTGACTTGCATCTGTCGTGCGTATGCGTAGTGATAGGTACTACGTGGACCCTACGCCGCTGCTTTGGGTTAAAGTATGATAACAGGTCGTATCGTAGAAAAAGCGATTCGTACTGGGAAAAGGTTGGAGCGACGGCGGCAGCAGAGGCGGAGTAAATACAGAATGGAGTTTACATCGTGTGTAAATTGTTGACGTTCAGATCGTCGGGAGGTGGACCAGGTGATGATCGTGCTCGACCCAACCAAGTGTCGCTGCACGAGGAGGTGGTCTCAAACGCTGGCCGATGACGGGGACTTTGGAGGTTGTTGTTGTTGTTGTTGTTGTTGTTGTTGTTGTCCTCACATTAACTCGTATAATCAAGTCCGTGGTCACAGGACAGGCTCCAGTCACTCTGGAGCTGAGGAATACCCCACAGAAAAAACACAAACAAACCAACGGTGGTACACGCATATATCACAGCTGACGCCATTCATGCCTCCGCCAGAAACATATGAAATTTGAAATCAGGAGTCAGCCTACGATGTGACAGGTCCATACTGGCGCATACGTCTCACTACTCGCGCCTGGAAAAACCGACTATACCGCTTGCCACCCAGGAAATACTACCACGTATATATTGCACGTAGTACCTATCACTACGCATACGCATGCCAGACGCAAGTCAATTGGAAAAAAGAAACAAAGAAAATAAAATAAGAGAAAGGAAAGGAAAGGAAATAAAAGAAGGCAAAAAAGGAAAGGGAAGAAAAGAAAAGGCAAGAAAAGCCCGAAAAGACAAGACAAGAAGAGGAAGCAAGGAAAGGAAAAGAGAAAAACGTCACACTAGCAGACCCTAGGAACTGACTAAAGACGGCGTTGGGCTCATAGAGGGTATCAAGTGCATCATCAATGGCATTGGGGAGAAAGCGCAACAAGGCGAAGAAGTCAGAGCGGCCTTACGCTAACTTGTGACGGCCATTGGAAGGCCCACAAACTTCAAGACGATGATGGCCAGACCCAGACTTTAGTCTCTTGGGCAGGACGCCCCCCCTTCCCCCCCCCCCCCCCCCTTCCCCGTCCCCCCCCTCTCCTTCCCCCTCCCCCCCCCCCCCCCCCTCCGCCCCTCCCCCCTCCCCCCGGCCGTTTGAGATACCGACGGTGGATGGCGCTGCCGCGGCCTTTGCGTGTCGCTCTGCAGCTCTGCGCCTCTCCGTCTCATGTCATGTCCGCATGAACAACTCGGCTCCCTCCTCTACCCGTCGAAACCATCTGCCGGCCTTCTGAGCAGCCTTTCGCCACCCTTCGAATTTCATTCCAAAGACCGATATATCCTCCTTCAGACGCACCAACCAGTCCTTCTCTTGCCCCCCTGAGTAGCCCTTACCCCCAACAAGCTCCCCAAACATCACCCTCTGTGGCAGACGCTCCTCCCCCATACGTGCTACGAATCTTGCAAACAATATCCTCCGTTTGCGCACTATCGCCTCTATGCTCTCCGAAGCTGTCTTGGCAAGCGCGTCGGTGTACGATAGGGTGTGGCCGTCGCGCTTCCGTTCCCGCCATCCGAGGCGTCGGAGGAGCATGGAGCGGTGAACCCGTCGTAGCCTGTCATAGTCAGGCTTGTTCGGGCTCCACGTCATGCAGTCGTAGAGTAGTGTCTCGATCACCTCGGCTTTCAGTAACCGCACCTTCAACCGTAAGCGCACACCCGGGCGATAATAGATTTCCATCTTGTACCACTGGAAGCACGCCCAGGCCCTCTGAAGACGCCGTGTTATTTCAATGCTTAGGTCTCTGTCTGCAGTGATGGCCCCGCCCAAGTACACAAACTCGATTGTTTGTTCGTGTACCTGTCCGGCTGCATTGATTGTGAACGACACCTTTCCCCCGCTATTCGTTTGCAGGCAGATGATCTCTGTTTTCGCCTCGGAGACCGTATGCCCAAACGCCGAGCACGCAGTCACGACCACCGTCATCATCCTCTCCAGCCCTTCCGATGATCGCGATGCGATGCCCGCATCGTCAGCGTACAGCATACCCCACAATCTCTGAACCTCCTCCTCCTCCTCCTTACCCCCTCGCCCGTCGACTTTGCCTGTGCCTGAAGTGCCCTTCTTCTCGCCTTTCTCCTCCTTTCGTTGGAGCTGCACCATGTTGTCCGTGATGGCTGCATCAGCGAGGAAGCGTTTCTCGGCCACACGCAGTACCGCCGTGATAAACATGTTGAACAGCAGCGGCGCGAGCATATATCCTTGCCTGAGACCTTGCCCAACGTCAAACTTATCCGAACACTCTCCATCATCTAACCGCACGCATGCTTGCATGCTGTCGTGAAATTTGCGGATGACGGCGAGTATCCTCGGTGGCACGCCAAAACGAGCAAGGACACCCCACAGAAGGGTTCGGTCGACGGAGTCGTATGCTTTGGTGAGGTCGATAAAGCACATGTACAAGGGGGTGTCCTTCTTCCGCGCCAGTTTCTGCAGTCGCCGTGCTACGAACATCATGCCAACCGTCGAGGGTTGGGGTCTGAACTCACATTGTTCCTCTGGCGGAATGTTCTCGCGTTCGCAATAGACACTCAGGCGACCCGCGATGACTTTGAGGAGTACTTTGCCGGCGTGAGCCACGAGGGAGGTGCCACGATAACTGCCACACTCAGTCCGATCTTTCGTTTTGTGAAGCACCTTAATCGTTGCATATCTCCATTGTTGCGGCACGCCACCCCCCCTCCACGCAGCAACGATGATATCGAGGATATAGAGCGCAGAGCTGTTGTTGTTGTTTAGCAGCTCGAACTCCGCTGATGTAGACAGTATAATAAGACGGTGGTGTCTCGGGAAAAGTGTGCCGCTCTCGGGGCAAGGCAAAGGTTTCATCACGATGAGTGCTGCTTGCTGCTGCTGTTGCGAGTTCAGAGGCAGGTTCGCCGCAGTTGTAGTTGTTGTCAACTCTTGTTAAGACCTTGCCGTAGTAAGTGCTGCGCTGTTGTAGCGTCGCCTCAACATCCTTTTACCGCATAGAGTATATATATCTTTACCATAGCATAGATCTAGGTTTCCTGGTTTGACTTCCTTTGGCTTTCTTCTTTCCTGTGGGATGTTTTGGAGTGGTCAGCGCTGAACCTTAACATGTCGCACGTTGTCGAACGGCTAACAATACAAAGTTAATAAAAAAGCATACCCCCACATAGACTACGCATAACATATGTATGAATGGTATTATTAATAGCAGCAGCAGATAGATGTAGTGTATGTACTACGGAGGACGATAGTAAATAGGACCAAATACTGTTGGTAAAAATAGATGAATATATAGGTTTTTGTGTCCACCGTAGGTCCTATTTACTAGGGTCCCCCGTAATAGTAGTAGCAGCAGTAGTATAGGAATAGTAGTAATAATGCTCTTTTCCGCCGAATATTGCGTAGGGTAAAAGTCGTGCTAGGCATACCTGTGTGTATCGCTCTGTTTTCAAGGATATTCAAATTTTCGCGGCCTTAGGCGCTGCGCTTTTGTCATGCTTTCTCGGGAGCGGCGCGAGATGAAACAGTTTTGTTAAGGAACTAGTGGGGTATTAGTTCGTTTGTGACTCACTTGCAAAAGGTTAACCAATAGGTTACCCGAACTAAGCCTTACAACACTCCCCACCTGAACCGGCGGGAGAGCAGGTCGGCCGAATAAATATACGGGGGAACGTGTCCATATCCAAGCGGTTTCATTTCCTGGGTATACCGGGGAGAGTATTATTTTTCAAGTTCGACTTGGATGGGGAAAAGTCTGAAAAAGTTTATTATGGTGGATGTGGGACTCGAACCCACGGCCCCCCGAAAAAACATGGTCTGTCGACGACGCCAAGTGTTGAGGAACTAGTGGGGTATTAGTCCGTTTGACCACTTGCAAAAGGTTAACCAATAGCGTACCCAAACTAAGCCTTATCGCAACAATTTCCTTCTTGCGTGCAACTCATCCACCCGGTCCCACGGCGAAGACTTGGGGCCGAAACGCCCCGGGGCGGTACACATCCTCCAAAAAGGCCCCACTTGAACGCACCAGTCCAATAAGGGGGACGCGTTCAACACCAACCAACAACAGCAACAACAACTATTGTAATACCGGTAGGTAACTCTGTTACGAGTATGGCATACACCAAAACCAAACACACCACCATGGTCCAGCAGCAACACACAGCAGCATGTATGTATGTTGCACACCACATCAACCAACACACACCGACGCACGAAAACACGAAATCAACGACGAGACGCACAAATGCAAAGGCGTACGATACTACCAACAACAGCACGATATAACCATTCCGTCCATTTATTATGCACCATTGTTAAGATACTAGTTGGGTATTTCGGTCCGTTTGACCACTTGCAAAATGTTAACCAATTGCCTACCCAAGCCAAGCCTTATAACACCCTTCCCCCCTGAAACGGCGGGATAGCAGTTCGGCCGGATATACGGGCGAAGGCATCAATACTGGGGATACCGGTAAGACTATTTTTCAAGTTCGACATGGAGAAAGTCTGAAAAAGTGTACCAGGTAGTATTATTGTGGATGGTGGGATTCGAACCCACGACCCAAAAAACCATGGTCCTGCCGCCGACGCCATTTCTTAATAAGTTGTAGGGTGGGGACACACATTGTCCCCTGCAGGTCTGCCTATTGAGCAGGTCCTCGGCGAGTACACAATTTTTTCTTAGCCGTACGTAGTAGAGAAGCAGCGTTAATATTTCCAGAGAGCCCCAGATAGCAACTGAGAACCGAGGCGCATGCCTCGGTTTCATTTCCTGACTACCCCGAATAGATAACGCCAACCTATCATACGAAAAAACGACCAATTACCTATCAAGTAATATAATTGCAGGCCTTTCAAGGCCGTAACACCTTATTAGCATCATGCAGATAGATATGAACACGAGCTACCTGGTATTCATCAGAAATGGCCCAGGGAATGATACATTATAAGTCTGAGTGACAACGACAACAACAAACAGCAACAGCGACCAGTAAAGAAAAAATAATAATAATAAGCTCTCACGCACCCCCCCTGCCCCTCTCCCGATCATGAGTGCGGGGGGTATAATTATTTGGTGAACAGTACGAACACTATTAATAAAATAATGATTCGCCCGGCGGCGACCCCCGTGTGCGTCGGTGACGTCGCCATCATCAGTTAGCCAGTGCTCCCCTTGGTTGCCACCGTTCGTTGTCCCAATATAATACAGCATATATATATGGTAGACAATAAGAACATGATAACAATAACAGTCCATGGCGCCTACGTACTAACACTGCAAAAACAAAACAGAGGGCGGTGGTAATTACAGAGGCAGCTTCGTTAGGCTGGTCTTTTTTCACGGGAATAATCGAAGTCCGGGAGAGCCGTTGCTATACTGTGCCGTTACACCGAGGTTAGTGTATGCGTAGAAGAGCGCACCCCCCCTCGTATCCCGAACTAGAGACTCAGTCTGCAGGGGGCTCGATCAAGCAAGGGGCATTCTTATAACGAGCAAAAAATGTCAGCAATCGGGACGTTTTTTGTCGGGAATCCTGTAAGTTTTGATGTCACGATGTGTGACAAAAAAGTCACGAATCACGACATTTTTTTTTTTCTAGATTACGATTTTTTTTGTCAAAACTGTTCATAATCAATCACGATTCCTGACAAATAAATGTCACACCTCTTGAAAACACGAAAACACGCCTGATCACAAGACACACAAAACCACCCTGCACCCCATGGCCACCGAGAGAGGGTATCCAAGAGGCCGGCGGGGGCACATATATATGATTATACACCACGAAGCCATAAAACAATGTATGTATACCACAGCAATTCGAATAAGTACCTGCCGTAGTAGTACTCGTGTTATCTTATGCGATAACCAGAAAGCACTGCTTGTTCTCGTATGTAGATAGCATCAAACATCACGTAGTAACATTTTCCCTCCCTTCTACGTACACTTCACATTTTATCTTTCTTTGAAAATGTTGAGCATCATCTATCTGCATGTATCACGCAGCAGGTAGAATATTTACTATCATTCACCTCCGTTCACCGCCCTACCATATCGCCACATCCTCCCCCCTGACACACACGCACATAACCCCCTCCCCCACCGCCCCACCGAAAATCAATTCCGCTCGATCGAGTAATAAACACTACCAGACAGGTGATATCACACCATTACCTTTCTAGCCGTCCATGCCGTAGCTCCAATACCCCCCCCCCCCCTCCCCCCACGCCCCGTCCTTCCTCACCACCCGCACCATCGCCTAGACCTAAAGCACCATGCGTATAGTAAGTTCCAACCCGGGTATACATTTATGCGGTCTAAACCAGTTAAAAATCCCCCTTCCCCCTTTCCCTCCGCCCGCCCCCACTCCTTTCGAACTCCCCCCCCCCTATCTCCTCACCGGTTGCACGATTTACAGGATATACATGATAAACTGGTACGTTCCTCCCACAACCGTCAGGTTTGTCCCCGTAAAATGTTTTATAGCTGCTTGCTGCTGCACAGATTGGGAGTTCTGACTGGTTCTACGGTATAACAGTCCCCCCCAAAACCGGAGATTTTTTCCAACGAGAACGTTTCATGGCTGCTAGAGACACGAGGAAGGGTGCTATGGAAAACGCATCCTCAAACATTTTCATGCTTGCAAAGGACTATCGAACGGTGACGTCGGGGCGGCAAGGGGCACCGTGTTTCAGGAGATACGGCCGGGAGCTGGCTTTAAAACCGGCGATATCATTAAAGAATAGTTGGGGGGCTACCTACCGTAGAACGCCTCTTCTTCTCCCCCCCCTCTACTACCCCGTCCCTCCCACCCACCCACCCACCCACCCACCCACCCCCTCGAACACTCCGCCCTCCCCTCACCGGTTGTACGACTTACGGGATATACTTGATAAACTGATGCCTTTTCTTCTGGAGCTGACAGGTTTTGTCCCCCTCAGAAACGAGTTTTATAGTTTCCGCGCACAGATTGATTATGAAGCATAGCCAGCCTTGTTGACCCTGGCACAAGCTACACTGTGTAGTTCTAAGGGGAGTCGCCGACCTATATCCTTAACGAGGACACACACAGTAATACGCGCGACCGGAGTATCAAACACACAACTTGCAGAAAGAGAAGTTTCGACGAAATCTTCGATATCACAGCTGGATGGTGGAGTGTATTTTTGCTTTCATTATATATATATATATATATATATGTCAGGTACGAGGCATGGCAAAACCTGCTGCTATTATACGTAATATTATCAGCACATAATAATGACATGCCGATTGCAAGGAAAAACGAGGTATACTGCGGACGATGAGCGACTGTATGCCCACAGGCAGTAGACAACGCCGAGAAAGTCTGTGTGTGGCGTTTTGAGTGTGAATGTCACAAAAAACGTGACACATAGACTAGTCTAATATTTTATCGATATAGGAATGAAATGTCAGGAGATTTCTCGTGGTCGCAGCTTGCAAAGATGAGTATTGACCTGAAATTCGTCAAACTCACGGCTGACGTCCTCGAAAATTAGTTATAAAATAATGTCACACCCAAACGTCACGGTTCCTGGCATTTTTTTTTCATTAGGAACGGCCCTACTAAGTAAGTGTTGTTTTAGGCGTCCTGTATTATGTACTGAGCGTCGGTACCACCGCCGCCGTCAGTCAGTCATTGCTCGCTGGCTGCCACCGTTCGCTGTCGCAACAACGATCAAGTTTCAGCAGTAGTAGTAGTAGCAGCAGCAGCATTGCTTGCAAAGCAGCAGTGTATGCCACCACAGGCACATGCACCATGGCCTCGTTCGCCTTCCTTTTTTTTAGCTTCGCCTTCCTTTTTTGCATAAAAATGATATGAAAGATTATTTTCAAATTATGTAGACTATACTATACGAATATGTAAACGAATGTGCCCTTTTGCAACTCACCCACACGCTCAGAATGAAACAAATCGTATGCACACCCCTCCATCCATCTATATATCCAAGGTGGTGGATCACTGATGGTGGTGGTACAATAAGTGGGGGAGAGATAATGGTGGTGGTAGTGGTAATCGTGGTGGCTGTGGTGGTGGTGGTGGTGGTGTGAGTCGTCTGGGAGTGCTTGCTATAATTTATCAGTGTTACTAATAATACAGCAGTGTTCTCAGGGGGTCAACTGTCAACAGCAGTCGACCGGCTAAAACCGAGTCTGGATTTTGGATTTTTCGAACTATTTTCCTGCTGTTTCTCCCCCCCCAACAAAAAGCGAATATTGCTGGAACTCCCTTGACCGGATCGAAGCAAAATGAGAGAAAAAAAGAGACCCGCAGGGCACTACCTTTCGACCGTGTGGCCCCTCTGCTAGGAGCATCAAAATCATGGGAACTTGTTTCTCGGTGAGAGGTTGGTTGATTTTCCTTTTTGTCTGTTCGTTTCCCGTATTGTACGTCTTCCGTCCTTCGGCCTTGCTTGCTTGTTGGCGGGGCAGCAGCTAGGGCGCGAGTTTCGGGGGGCTGAGGCAAATGTAAAATGCGAGGCAAGAGACGATTTTTTTTGTGTCTGTTTTTGTGTGTGTGTTTTCTCTGTTTGTCTTTTGGGGCCATTGCGCCGCAGAATGCATTTTTGAATACAAACATTGACAGTAAAACCTAAAACATCATACGTTGAGTATAGACCGTTCAACGGGACGAACTCACAGTTGACGTATTTGAAATATTTTGGTGAAAATCGTCGCAAATAGAGAGGGTTTGGAATTGAGCTTTTTTTTAATGTTCGGTGCACAGCAGCGGACGAACGCAAAAGCAAACCGCAAGCATACGGAACCCACGTAGACTGAACGCCATCTCTACCGGAGGCCCCGGGGCTGCTGTCTTCATTAGCCTTCCCTCCCCTTGGCCTGCCATCCTCTGGCCCCTGCTTTCCGGCCGGCGGGCCCCTCCCCTTCGGCCTTCTCGTCTCGCTCACATGGTGGCATGTGGTGCCGGTGTCTTGTCGACGACCGTTCTTTTTTTCCCGTTATTTTTCTTCGGTTGTATTTTTTTTCGCAGGTTTTGTCTTGGTTTCGGAGTTGGGTTGCACTTCTTTTTTTAGCCTCTCTTTATTTTAGTCGTTTGTGTTGTGGGTTTGTCTATCTCGCGCCGTTCTGTGATTCGTCCCTTCCCTCTCTCCCATCTCCAAGAAAATACGACGAAAACACCGCACAAAAACACAGCTCAACAACACTCGCCAAAGCACCACAAATCCCAAAGAGGAACAAGCGTGTATCGTGCCTATGCTGTGATACGTGATAGTATACGTACCGGTATCGTCGTTGTCGTCTTGCAGCAGCCAGGGCCTCATTTTTGCTGCTTCGTGTTCAGCGTTGCGCTGGCGCAAGTCTTGGGGCGGTGTAGGCGTACCTATACTCAGTACCCATTGTCAGAAGAAGTTGGGTAGTAGCTTGAATAACACGAACGAGGACATCGGCACATCGGCACGTACTCAACAAGTGCGTAATCACGTAAATATCACAGGTACATTTCGTACCCACCGGTAGCTGGGTGACTGGTATCATACCAAGTTTCTAGTCGTCGTATCATGTCGTACGGGCCACAGCTGCGGGTTTGTCTGCGGACTCGCAAAATGCCTCCTCGCTCGCTCCATTACTCTCCATGCTCCGTATCACACAGCCGCAGATCAGGTATTGTACTGCACCGCCACCACCTTTCACACCCACGAACCACAATCGAGTGCGTTATATGACGTTATGGCCACAAAGTAGTTTGGTCAACCAGGCCTATCTGGTACTGCTGTTATCGTCACTCTTGACCCGTGCGTATACCTCTCGGTAAGCAAAGGTACTCGCTAGTGTCGAATCTCGTATCGTACTCTGCAGCTGCGGTTGCGACTGCGTCGACGCGAAATGCTTCCTCGTTGGGGTATATGTTGTTGTTGTTGTTGCTTCTGTTCTCACATCAACTCGCATAATCAAGTCCGTGGTCGCAGGTATATACGAGGACACGAAGGAGTACTCACGTACTAGTAACGTGAGCGTGTTATCACGTACCTGGTACCTGCTAATGATCACAGGTGGTTTAGTTCCCTCCAGAGTTGTTGTGTTGTCTCACAAATAGACTACACCAATTATTAACTCTCATCAAAAATCTAGATTTTTTCTTTCTTGTTTTTTTTCTTCACACGCATCTACTACGTAGCTTCCGGACAAGCTGTGGTCACAGGTGTCGTCCCTTCTTCCCGCCGGATCATGCCTTCCATTTTTATCGCGCACAGGGTTCAGCAACCCCACTGCTCGTCGATTTTTCATCGAGTGTTGCTGACTCACGCTCTCGCGCTTTCCGCAAGTCAATTTGTGCACAAAAAAAAGTCCCCACGAATGTATACGAGTAGACCATGCACTCCGAGGGGGATTCGAACTCACGAAACTGACCTATACCAGGCTCGAGGAAAACGTGATGCGCCACGGGGGCGACCGGCAGATACCTAAGAGTCCGTGGTCACACAAAGGTGCTGGATCCCTTATCTGGTACCGGGGTATGTATGATGTACCCGTTTATTCGTGACTACTCACGTCATGCCATACACAGCTGCACGCCATCATACACAGCAGCAGCTACGGATTCGACTACGATTTCGCGAAAAACCTCCTCGCCTGCTCTCTAATGGCTTCATGATCGCGCCCTTCGGGTATTTATCATATAACCTGGTACCATATCATGTACGTATGTACCAGTAGCGGATTATTCTGCACCATCGCCATTCACACCCACTAACTGCTCACGACTGCGTTCTCACGTTAGCGTCTCAAGAGTACAGAGATCAATAGTAGAAATTTAGGTAATATTCAGCGGTGGCACCTGGTACTGGTATGTATTTTCGCCTGCTTCACTCGCTGTCACTCTTGTAGCGGTATCTTGTATAGTTTCCATACGCTACAGCAGCTACGACGGTTTCGGCTGGGACTTCGCAAAAATGTCTCCTCGCTCCATCCATACCATACCCTCGGGTATCATACACTGTAGCGACACATACTTGCACCACCACCACCATTCACACGCACGAAACGCAATCCAGCAGAAGCGTGACAACAGCTCCGACATCAAACAACACCAGGCGGAAAACTCCATCGACTCGGTGCAGGACCGCCCCTACCAGGAACCGGAGGGGGCGGGGGCGGCAAAGGCGGTTGACGCCAAGGATGTGCGGCTGCAGCAGTTGGAGTTTGAGGGGAAATGTGAGTGGAAAGTTGGATTTTGAAGGAAAATGGGAGTGAAAAGTTGTGAGCAGTTTGAGAGAAAGCACGCAGGGAGTGAAAAGTGCCCAGTCAAATTGGAGGTTGCGGGGGGGAATGTGCGTGAAAAGTTGTGAGCAGTTTGAGAGAAAGCACGCGGGGAGTGAAAAGTGACCAGTCAATTTGAAGGTTGCGGGGGGGAATGGGAGTGGAAAAGTGCTGATCTCGCGATACATGCGCGCGGTATGTACGATGTGCAGCTAATATAATAATGCAACAGCAGTTGGAATTTGAGGGAGATTTTAGGAGAAACGGTGAGCTGTTTTTGGGTGAAAAAATGGATAATGGGAGTGAGATTGAGCAGTTCGGGATTTTGAGGAAAAATGGGGGTCATGTGACGGGTACCTGGCATCACGTATGATTTTCTACTTTCGATACGATATACCCTGGTAGTATGGCGGCGACGAAGCATGAGTGAAAATGTGAGTGATTTGAGATCAAGTATTATATCCGGCATGAATATACCGAAGGTGCGGTCGGGTAACATGCTCAGGGGGTACCCGGGTACCCTACTACCGGCACAAAATACCGAGCCAGTACTTGTAGGTTGTTTCAGTCATACCCGGATAGGTACCTGGGTACCGAGAGTATACCCTGGTATACCGGCTAAACACCACCTTTGAAGTGTGTGGACCTGTGGTAGTAGTAGTGGTCCCTCCACAGCGCGGGTTGAGTAGTGCCGGTTGCCCCTTTATAGTGCCTGTGAAATCGAGTGCCTGTGAAATCGTGTGGCACAGGTGGGAATAACAAGTACCTGGTACCGGGTAGTGTCAGAATGCGGAGTAGTGCCGGTTGCCGATATAGTGCTGATGTTTCCCTCTATAGTTCACATATCGGCACTACGTATAGAGGGACCACTGCTGCTGTTGTACTTGTACCTGGTATATATCTACATTTTTTGTAGCAGAAATGTTTGCGGAGAGAAGGCCCAACAAATAGTTCATGATTGGAAATTACGCACTGGAGTACTTTGCTGTTTGGACTGCTGCTGATACGAGTACTACTCCTACGTGTTTGCTTTGCAAGCACTGCTGCTGTTGTACTATTAGCAGTGCGCGGCGGTGGTGTAATACAATCGGAATATTTGGTTTCTCCAGGCGTGAGTAGTGAGACGTATGCACCGGCCTGGACCTGGCACATCGTAGACTGACTCCCGATTTCACTTTTATATATTTCTGGTGGAGGCATGAATTGCGTCAGCTCTGATATATGCGTGTACCACCTTGGGTTGTGTGTGTTTTTCCCTGGGGTATTCCTCAGCTCAAGAGTGACTGGAGCCTGTCCTGTGACCACGGACTTGATTATGCGAGTTAATGTGAGAACAACAACAACAACATGGAGCTGTCTAAACAGGGCGGGGGGGCTGAAAGCCGAGAGAAGCAGGAATGGTGACTGAACTGCCGTACCGAACTGCTGTACGTGCCTCCAGGGGGTACGAGTACAGCTAGCTCTAGATCTATGATAAGATTCGGAACATGCTATTGATAAATTCGTCCAACGTCAGCTGTGAGTTCGACTGAGTGGTGGATACACGGATACTCGTCTTTGCGACCTAGGTGGTATATAGGCCGCTAGATCTATGCTTGCTTTGCTAGAGCGGAAAGAGTTGTTTTTTTCTGCCAGCATGAACATCGAATGTCCGTCGTCGAGCCTGTCAACCAACTGCAGACCAAATGCGTTGATACTAACTACAACAAGCTCCCCTTTCGGAGGAAGGTTGGCGCAGGGCTGCTGATTTCGCACCCCCGTGCGTTCACGCGCATCCTTGCCGCAGCAGTGCATGGAGGTATTCTGCAATGTTGATGGTTCGAGTTGAGCGGAAATGTGAAGGTATAGAGATGTGTGTGATGTTTCAGTCTACCTGGTGCATACTTGCTGTACAATATGAACCGGTCGCCCCGTTGGCGTATCAGGTTATCCTCGAGCCTGGTACAGGTCAGTTTCGTGAGTTCGAGCCCCGCCGAGTGCATACTCGTATAAATTCGTTGGGACTTTTTCTTGTGCACAAATTGACTTGCGGAAACCGCGAGAGCGTGAGTTAGCAACACTCGATGAAAAATCGACGAGCAGTGGGATTGCTGAACCCTATGCGCGATAAAAATTGAAGGCAAGAACCGGGGGGGAGAAGGGACGACACCTGTGACCACGGCTTGTCCAGAAGCTGGAAAGTAAAAGTGTGCGAAAAAAAAAAGAAAAAGAAGAAAAGAAAAAAAAATGTTCACCGCAGATGTGAAGGTACAGTATAGAGATGTGTGTGGTGTTTCAGTCTACCTGGTACTTGCTTGCTGTACAACATGTTAACCGCAGCAGCAGCGACTTTCATGTAGCCGGCGTGAGCATTCGGATGCGACATACCATCAGAAAACCGCTTTAATTGTGCTCAGCATGTGCGATGCGTACAGCAAGTACATAGTATTCCACTGATGCTTGCTGTCATTACTCACTACTGGTTCGCTGTACGTAGCCAGCACGAAAAATAATCTACCCGATACAAGAGCATGTACTATGTACGTATGGACATCTTAAAACTTTAGCTGGAAACTTCCAGCAAAGAACATCTCTCACGCAGCAGGCTACAGCAACAGCAACGCTTGTGTTATAATGTGGTTTCGGTGGTAGTTTGCGCGGAAACTGAAGTTTCTGCGTTGCCACATATACTTGTTTTTTGTTCAATAATCTTCAAATATCTACTGCTGTATCCTCTATATATAGATTGGTGGCCGGTCATGTGAATCAATTTGCCGGTACAGTTTGAGGTGCGATGTGCTGTTGTAGCTGCGTGAGTGAGAGCACACTTTGCGTAGGCCCGCCCATTCTTCTACTGCTGTCTAAGACGGGTTTTTTTTTGTAAGACGTGCGAATTCCATTTGTCTTAATTCGCTTTTTACGTCGTAGAAGTATCTTACATTCGTCTTATTAATACTGTAGCGCGTCTTAAATTCGTCTTCGTCTAGGCACGAACCCCTAATACAAAACTACAACCCTGCCAAACGACATAATCACTTGGAAAAATAACGAACGAAACCGCCGGCCGTAAACGGAAACAGAGAAAACAAGCAGAAAGAGGTCCTAAAACATGGTATCATACGACGAAACAATATTACCGGCGCCAACCAGTAAAAAACTACCAACCGAGGCTCAGGAATGCGTTTCAAGAAGTATTAGCACGTATGTATGACCACACCCCATACAATAGCCTATTGAAAATGCCTATTGGTCTTACAATAGGGTGGAGTATTGCAAATCGATGCCTATTGCTTCCCTGCAACAGGAGGCCGAAGCTATCTATCGATACCTATTGTTTCGACCAATAGGTTCAGACTGATTTGTGCAATAGGCTGTTGTGTCTGGAATAGGTACCTGAAATCGTCTATCGATACCCATTTATTTGTTCAATAGGTCCAGATATTTTTGTGCCATAGGCTACTGCATTTGGGATAGGTAATTCAAATTGTCTATCGATTCAATGTTTCGACCAATAGGTTCGGACTGATATCTCCAATAGGCTATTGTTTTGGGATAGGTATTTGAAATTATCTATCGATACCTATTCATGCGTACAAAAGGTTCAGATAATCTTGTGCGATAGGCTTCTGCACGTGGGGTAGGTATGTGAACTTGTCTATTAATACCTATCCCCTACACCAATAGTTGGTCTAGGTAAAGTTGTACAATAGGCTATTGCTCGTGGGATTGGTAGTAAGTATTGTTTTCCATAGATACGTGTTGATCTGAGCAAAAGGTTCGGAGAGAATTGTACTTGCGGCAGGGACTTGAAATTGTCGATCGATACCTATGAATTTGACTCATAGATGAAGACATTTTGATACAATGGGCTATTACTCTTACGTTACTCTCTTAATAGGTGCTTGTATTGGTTCAGAGAAATTGGTGCGATAGGTTAAGTGTTATTCGAATCAGTGTATCAATAGTCGATCGATGCCTATATGAGTTGACCATTAGATTCAGCTGAAATGCTGCAATAGGCTATTGTTCTTAAGATAAGTATATAGTGTCATCCAAAACAAGGGAACCAAGAGAGGAACAAAGCCGTACTGCGCTCTAAAAAATAGAGACATCCCCAAAAGCGTGGATCGAGCGAGAGTCGCTTTCGCGGCATGAACATATCCGCGATGCAAAAGTCGCGTTCCATTTCCTCTGCTAAGGCCGGGCACAACCAAATACCGACTGTGCTACTGCTCGGAGCGCCGGCGGTAGCACTTTGCCATGCACTTCGCGACGCTGTCCTTCCTTCGGCTTTTGGGGATCTGCACGCGATGCAAGGAAAATAAATGGGTGGGGGTAGGAAAGGCGTGTATCGTGAGTAACGCAACTAAAGACAAGTCAGCACGACTCATGACCTTGAAAATGCATCCGTTGGGCAATAAATATTGATCGTTCCCCTTTCAAAACAATATAATTGGGCAATAGGCATTGATCGATACCCTTCCAAACATATTGCATCGGGCAATAGGTGTCGATCGACACCTTTGAACAACTATATTTGTCGAGCGATAGGTATCGATTGACAACCTGGCAAACCTTCTATAGTGGGCAATAGGTCCGTCTCTCAGTGTCATTATCCTATTGCCCGAACAGTACCGCCCTGGAAAATGTCTATCGATACATACTTGTTTGACCAATATGTTGAGGTAAATAGGTACAATAGGCTATTGGCCGAACAGTACAAGATCATTGAAGACGCCAATCGATACCCGTTGTCGACCGCATTATGCTACGAAAAGTACCTATCGATACCTATCGCGGGCAACAATAGGCGTCCTATTGGAATAGGATCCTGTCGATTGCCTATTGAACTTGTTGTTGTTGTTCTCACATTAACTCGCATAATCAAGTCCGTGGTCACAGGACAGGCTCCAGTCACTCTGGAGCTGAGGAATACCCCAGGGAAAAAACACAAAACAAACAAAAGGTGGTACACGCATATATCACAGCTGACGCAATTCATGCCTCCGCCAGAAACATATAAAAATTGAAATCGGTAGTCAGCCTACGATGTGCCAGGTCCATACCGGCGCATACGTCTCACTACTCGCGCCTGGATAAACCGACTTATACCGCTTGCCACCCAGGAAATACTACCACGTATATATTGCACGTAGTACCTATCACTACGCATACGCACGTCAGACGCAAGTCAATTGGAAAAACGAAGAAAATAAAATAAAACAAGATAACGGAAAGGAAGGAAAAGACAAGGAAGCGAAGAACGAAAAAGGAAAGGAAAGAATAGAAAAGACAAGAAAGGCAAGGAAAGACAAGACAAGAAGAGGAAGCAAGGAAAGAAAAAAGAAAAAAAATGTCATACTAGCAGACCCTAGGAACTGACTAAAGACGGCATTGGGCTCATAAGAGGGTATCAAGTGCATCATCAATGGCACTGGGGAGAAAACGCAACATGGCGAAGAAGTCAGGGCGGTCTTACGCTACCTTGTGACGGCCACCTAAAGGCCCACAAACCGCCTTTCGGTTCGCCAACGCACGGATCGCCTCCTCTACTTCGCAACCTAGACGGGACATCGTCCAGTGGTCTGCACGGGGGGCACTGCTTAAGCTCGTCCACAATGCTCGGGTCAAGGGTCGGCGACTTGGTGTTGAGCAGTTTGTGAAACCACCTCACCCACCGCTCGCGGATGAGGGCATTATCCCGCAGCAATCGACTTTCCTCGTCTTTGATGTACCGTGAGTTAAACGTCCTCTTCTCTTCCACATCCATCCCCTTGAGGTGTTTGTAGAAGCCAAATTGATCACCCTCTCGGATACGCCCTTCGAGTTGGCTAACGTAAGCTTCGAAGAACCTCTGTATAGCTTCCGCCCGCGTGCGTTTCAGCTGTTTGATGGTCGCCTTCAATGCTCGCCGTAGACCACGATCGTTTGGAGCAGAACGGACCCGTTTCCTCGCGTCTGCCCTATCCTACCATCGTGCGTTCAACTCCGCTTTCGTCTCCTCGGTCGCACACCAGCCCCTTGGTACTTGTTTGCGCCGAATTGGGGGCGCTATGTCGGCCGCATTCGACAGTAGCGTCTCGGTCAGTAGTGAGGTGATGTCATCAACGCTTCCGGCATTAGTACCGGGTATCGGGGAGGCAAGCTTGGCTGCTATCGCGTTTTGGAAATTCATCCGGAGTTGCGGGACAGCCTTTAATTTAATCTTGGTAGATCAATAGCTCGCCGGTTTTCCATGACTCCCTTTGGACGATTTGGTGCGATGCGGCCCAAAAGGCGAATCTTTCCGCTTACGAAGTTGTGGTCCGGCTTAGCGTTCTGATGGGTGGGGTCCGCACTGGAACCTGTTGTCAAAAAAAAAAAAAAAAAAAAAAAAACGTTAGTTGTCATTTTTTTCTTCTCTTCGGACACATGCTCGCACCTTAATCCGAAACGTTAGCGGGGGTGGGCACAATTCAACCGCTGGGGTCACGTTGCCGGAGGATTGGGCGCGATCCGTGCAGTGTGTCGCGCGCGGCAACCCTTTTCAACTTTTCTGGCCTTGGGCATGGATAAGGCAAATCCCCGGTTTCCGCAACATCGAGCATCGTGCGCGCGTACAAAGGGTGTATTTTTTTTTCAAGGCATTATACCCTTTGCGCGCGTACCAGAGATAAAGGTGACATCAACATTCGACCTGTTTTTGGCCCTCGCATGAACACAGCCATGAGCACAGCCATGACGCAGCCAACTCGCAGAGAGCAACAACAACGTTAAAATACTGCCGCCCAGCCGCACTACCAGTAGGTAACACCGTGCGTGTGTGGCACATCCATCTGCACCGTACTGCTGTGGTTAGTTGGTTCTTTCGGGGCCTGCTTCGTATATTTAATCGGCTTTTGCTACTGTTGTGGGCGGCATCGCCATATTTCCGATAATGAACTTGTGTTTCTCCCCCTCGCGAGCGCACACCCAGCCATCTGTGGACAACAACAGTGAACATGCAGATAACACAGACAACGCTACAACCGTGCCCAGCAGCATAAGCAACAGCAGGCAACATCATCATGCGCGTGTGACATTCCCCTCCGTGCGTGGTGTGCTACTGCTGTGCTACAAACTGCAGTACAGCAGTATACGTACAACAGCAAACCGATGGTCTGGTTGGTAACATACTCAAACTTCGCTACAGTACAGAGTAGGCAAAGTAATTTCGTCTCCTCGAGGGGACGGTTTTGAATCGGACGACGATAAAAAAAACAACCCAACGTGATTTTCCTGACTCTAAAAAGCAAACAGCAGTGGATATGGGCGCTGATGCTCCATGAGAGAGGGCTTCTCTATCTCAGCAACAATAAAAGCCCTACACGCCTCAGTCCGTGCACTTTCGGCGGTGAGCTGGGGGTGAATGGGGATGATTGCCCATCCTGGCGTGTATCACGCGTGAAATTCAATATCTGGCTCAACAAGACAACAAGAGTACGATGTACCTATGAAATGGCTGATTTCCATAGGAAAACAACAACAACAACAACAACAACAACCACGATAGAAAGACCGCGCACGGAACAATTGCTGTATTTTTGTTTTGCCCGTTGAAAATCCATCTTTCGTCTATTTATTTTTCATGACGAATTTTTTCAAATTTTTCTGCACAAAAAGAGTCGCCCGTACAAAAAGTCCTCGTTGTGCGAGTGCTTGTGCTGAACGTACTGATGGGATCACCACTTCTTAACGGGTTCTCCTCCACGACGGGGAAAAAGCGAAACGTCCCCGGGAAGACGCCTCCCCTCACTCCGCTTCTCGAGCTGCGGACAACAACATAGTTTTCAACACCACTAGGTACATTTTTTTTTCTTTTTTTCCCACACTTCTACTTTCCAGCTTCTGGACAAGCCGTGGTCACAGGTGTCGTCCCTTCTCCCCCCCGGTTCTTGCCTTCAATTTTTATCGCGCATAGGGTTCAGTAATCCCACTGCTCGTCGATTTTTCATCGAATGTTGCTAACTCACGCTCTCGCGCTTTCCGCAAGTCAAGTTGTGCACAAGAAAAAGTCCCAACGAATTTATACGAGTATGCACTCGGCGGGGCTCGAACTCACGAAACTGACCTGTACCAGGCTCGAGGATAACCTGATACGCCACCGGGGCGACCGGCTTTTATTTTATAAAAAATATTTCAAGGACGTCAGCCGTGAGATCGACAAATTTCAGGTCAATACTCATCTTTGCAAGCTGCGTTGTTGGTACTTGTAATATACTATATGAGTGAGTTTTTTTTGGGAGGGGTCCTATTTTTTTCCACTATAATGGCAAGTGTTGGTATATACTTGAGGTGGGGAATTTCGAGCTAGATCAAACATCACATCTATTTTATAAATTTATTACTGTACGAGCTTCCACCATACTGCTCTATCATATGTATGGTAAGCGGTTTATTTTGTTTTTTCTCCCCCCGGGGGCTTTAATATCGGAAAGAGTACGAATACAGAATATTATTAGTTATCTTACAAGTATATGGTACTCTTAATATAATACAGCATTTGAGAATGAAAGTCAGCTACAAGTACTCCCCCCTCAAAAGAAACAACAAGTCTGTGGGACACGAACCGACGGTTCCAAATTGATACGCTTGTCACTCTAATATTTCAAAATATAATTGCCCACGGGCAGTCAGATGTTGGATACTTGGATTGGATTTCATTCTTGCGCCACTCCTCTAGGCACTTCCCGGAGGGGAACCTTGTAGACCGTATAGTTCCCGTCATTATAAACAAAACTGTGAACGGGCAACCAACAAGCATCTGTAGTCCTTCCAGTAGTCAATCGTCTTCGAATATATGTACCGTAATCGTCTCTGATTTACCCCCGGGAAGGGGATTTTTTTTTTGTGAATGCACACCCCCCGGGGGAGAAAACCGGAAAAAGGGGGGATCTTTCTTTTTTGTGAATGCACACACCCCTGGGGAGAAAACCGGAAAGAGGGGGGATATTTCTTTTTTGTGAATGCACACCCCCCGGGGGAGAAAACCGGAAAGAGGGGGGATATTTCTTTTTTGTGAATGCACACACCCCGGGGGAGAAAACCGGAAAGAGGGGGGATATTTCTTTTTTGTGAATGCACACACCCCGGGGGAGAAAACCGGAAAGAGGGGAGATTTTTTTTTTTTTCCAACATTACCCGGGGGAAGCATGTACCCGGGGCGAAGCAAGAACAAACACACACACCACACACACATGAAACATGGACAATATCTACGAGCAGCAGTTCGGGAAGGAGAAGGAGATGGAGGAGGTGGTGGAGGAGGAGGAGGAGGAGAGTACGTGGGGATTCCTTGGCGTCCCGACGGCGTTGGATTCTTCAAAACAATGTAAGGGTCCGCCTGCCAGGGAATACCCATACCCGCCGTTCATGCTGCGCTAGATGACCGGAACCACTGGACGCACCTCGTACGAGCTCAGTGAAGAGCTTGACGCTTTGCGCTACTCTCAGCAGAAGTGTGCGGATGGAGGCGAAGTGGGAAGGCGTGAAGCGGCAAAGATGCTCGGTATCGACCCGAAAACCGTTCGGGACTGGCTGGACACCTGACCCGAAAACCTTACCCCCGGGGAGATTCCGGCAAAAATTCATACCCCGGGATGAATCCATAAAGAAGGGGGGCATTCTTATTCTTTTTCGAACAAAACGATCCCCCCGGGGGCAAGTCAGAGAAATTATGGTTCCAGGCCGAAATTGGGGGGGGGGGGGGTGAATCCGTGACCCGAGGGTAAATGAGAGAAGATTACGGTATTGTCCAAAGATAACCTCTCGAATAGTAACTACCTACAGGTTGGTTGTTGAAGTCACTAGCCCGAATTTTATTCTCCGGCGAATACGATCCACGCCATTTTTTCGACTCGAGGACCGTGAAATTTTGCACACGTCTTCAATGTGCCATTGCGAAGACCTCAGCTGCTGTCGTTTTTTGTTGCAACTGCTGTCGTTTTTTGTTGTTTTTTTTGTGCCTGATTTTTCGTCAGTAAGTTTTTTTTGAAAATGTGGACCACCTTAGACCAAACATTTGTCGGCGACCCCCCCCCCCCCCCCGCCCCGCCCCGGAGATGTGTCCTCTGGATGGGCGTGTAGAACACGTGTGCAAAAAAAGAAGAAATGGTCTATCTATCAAAAACGACGTGGACATTTGGACTTTGGTGCGTAATAACGAGCGAGATATGTACGTCATTTCTGATTTCCTTCAAATAGCTTGGTTTTAGTGTGTATCCAGTTTTTTCGCTAGATTCTGTTCAATGCTGAACATAGCCAGGTCAGATGTTCGATTTTTTGCTCGTAAAAATCTACAGACATGTCGTGGAGTACCTCCAACCGGGTGGTGCAAAATGCGGCGCTTTTTTTTTCGCCCCCGCTTGAAAAAAGACTGAATAAGTTTATGTACAAAATTGCAGCGGCTGCTCGGAGAATGCTCCACAGCTTTTCTTGAATGTATTTTTTAGGTTTTGCCGTGCTAGCTTGCGATGAAGATCACCCCTCGGCCCAAAACTCCCTCATCTTGCTCCCCGACGCCGACTGTGTCGAAGGAGGCCTCGGGCGTGCTTGCACCGTGCCCGGGCTGCCGGCTGGAAGGGTGTGCTGTACTCGTTTTTTGCAAAAAAAAAAAAACACGTCGGCTGTAAGTTCGATCAGTTGAGCAGTCGATACTGACTTCCAGCACTTGAGCGGTGTACATTCAACGTTGCAAGCTGCGTGATTCATGAGTGTCGTAGCCAATACATAGGAATACTCGCATACAAGGAAGAGGAAAGGAGAGAGGTCCAGGTACACATGGTTGGACATCTAAAAATGATGATACAGCAGCAGTACGTTCGAGGTACGAGGCGCATTTGGCGATTACTGCTGTTGCTGCTGTTGCAGTAGTCCCGCCATACCGCCGGTACTCGTATGTACCTGTCATATATGATACGATAATCATGGATATATCGTCTTGGCGACCGTCCCTTTGGTTTCTCCCTCCAATCTATACAAATCCCCTCCACACCAAACCCTCGCCCCACCTCATACTTGCAATACTATGAGCAGATTCAATACCACACCGTACCCCTCGGCAGTAATTTGTCGCTTCTACGGTCTCTCTCCGCTTCGTTTGCTGCCTCTCTTACGGGCATGCGCGGAGCCGCAGTCGGGCATCAGCCCGCCGCGGCGAAGCCTCCCCTGGTATTATTGAAAACACTGAAAGCCTGTTAATTGGTCGATACGAGTTTCGCCCCTAGAGATGGCCCGAGGCCGTTTAGAGAAAGTGGCCATGTCACCCACGTCCGCTGGTCATGGGGGTCAGAATGATACCAAATATTCACTTTTTGACCAGATATTGCGAGCGGCATTCGTGGGGGGGGGGAGAGGATTTCCGGCTTTCTACTTGAACCAGCTTGTATACCTTTCAAAACTCCACCACGCCCATATACGCGAACTTATTTGCTGGTGCTCACGTAGTTATTGCCACCATGCAGAGTAGTCCTGCCGACGACGCCATGTATTATTGAACTAGGTGCTGTTACAGATAAGCTCTGGTATTTGTTCCACTCACTCTACGGACGAACTGAACGCGTTGCTAATCCGCTCAGTGACTCAGCGAAATCATCATCCCCTTTTTCCTATACGCACATGCCTTCAAAGGCATGTTGAAACCCCTTTTGATATCATTTCAGTATCTATACTTGTATCTTCCCGAGTACACTGCGACATACGTTTACGAGTGAAAATCTCGACAAGTGAGATATCAGTACATCGGGTACGAGTGCTTATGCGGCATGTGCTTCCCGCCCCCCCCCTTTCCAAACTATCAGTGACAAGCGCATGGGGCGATATCACAACGGCGGGTGAACTCTCTGCACGCGGTCTAGCCCCTGCCGCGAGCAGCCTCGTGATTTGCTGATGCTGACAACACGCCAAAAAACAAACGTAGAACTACCTTTTGAAATTCTACTATATGCCCACAAGCGCAAGCTCTGTAAATACGATGAGTACTCATGTGTTGATGCTTGTCACCCTGCAGAGTATACTGCGACACAATAGGTATCATATACTGTTGAAAACCTCCACAATTGAGACAACAGCAGTAGGACATCACCGAGACATGACCGAGACATGACCGACCGAGCAAGGAGAAAATAAGCAGTATGTGCCACTGCTTCTCTCTTCCCCCCTCTGCCCGAGTGTCACGATTTACGAGTACAAAACAGCAAACGATGCCACAACGGCGAGGGCACGGGGTCTCGCCCCCCCCCCCCCCCCCCCCCATTGCCTCGAGATATAGAAGCACACGAACGATGGGATGACGAGGGTCTTTGTTGGACCCGATGACACTGTCAGATAGTATAAAGTAGAGGCAGTGCTGTGCTGGGGAGGTGTGCTTGGATGGTGCAGTGTGGTGGTGAGGCTGTGGCGAGAACGTTTGTTGTGTGGGCCTGGGGGAAGTGCGTGGGATGTGATTTTTTTTTCTTCAAAATATTTGAAATGTAATGCCTTCCCGGAAATTTGTGGAAACGGGTGCATTGGAGACCCAAAAAAGGAAGGTTCGCAAGAAGAAGCAAATTGGAGCAATCGATTCAACTGCTGTCCTCGCTTTGTTTCCACAGCTCGCTATGGTCGTGTCGATCCACTAAGACGCCTTAGCTGCGCCTGGTATATTTCTTGAGACGAATCTAAGGCGTGCCAAGACGCGATATAGCGAGTAAGACGTGCTTCTCTGTCTGAAAATCAAAGACATGTTTTCTTTCATGTCTTACGTAGAAGATCGAGCATTTTGGGTCCTCGTGCTGCGGCGACGTCTCTAGAGGCGCCGGACCTTGACCGCCGCGCAATAAAAATGATTATCGACCCTAAATTCGTCAAACTCGCAGCTGACGTCCTTAGAAAAGTTTTATAAATATATAGCACGGCAGTGTACAGATATCGCAAAGCATGAATCACATCAACACGATAGATTTGTCGACCGTCGACAGCAGCACAACAGCGGCAGCTCTTTTGCATTACGGCGGTACACGAGAAACATGACATCATCAGAGTCGCCGGCTTAATTTCGACAAAGTTATACCCTCGTACTGCCGTATCGCCTTTGGGATGCTAACTTGGACGGTAATAGTAGTGCCGAAGAAAAAGTCGAATATATATATATATTTTTTAGGCCCATTCTTAAGTGGTCGGATCCGTGAATCGAAACTGACGTTTCCGATTTTTTTTTTCGGCTGGTTTCTTCTGAGCCTCCCTCCTTGTTATCGTCAGTCGCGTCGGTTTTTATAGTGTTGCGATCTTTCCGGAGGCGGTTCGTGTGAGGGAGTACTGCTGTATGGCAGTCTATCGCGTACGTACGTTAATATTGTACACAAAAGTGTGGCACGATAGAGGTTGCTTTCTTCTCTCGAGGATCTCTACACTAAACACTATACAACCCAGCCACTGACGTTGAGAAGACTGAATTTGAAACTGGATGAACAACCTCATGCCTTGAGTGATCACGTCCTAAGGCCAGTTCTTATACAGTCGGATTCCGTCAGTCGAGAACGGCCCCTTTCGGCTTGACTTTTTTTCGACTGGATTCTTCTGGTCGTTCTTCTTATCGTCAGTCGAGTCGATCGTATAGTTTCTAGTGCTCTTTCTAGAGGCGATTGGCGTGAGGGAGTACTGCTACATGGCATTCGAACATCGGTTGGCGGCTCTGTGCTTCGCGCGCGACAAACCCTCGTCCAAGCGGGTTGGTGGCGTTGGGCTTAGCCGAAAGCCGCCATAGTTACGTTCGTAGCTTTACACTCAGCCGAGAGCCGCCAAAGCTACAGCAGACGTAGCCGTTGTTGGCAAAATGGCATCGATACCGCGCGCTGCTGCCGTCAGGTGATACACGCCGCTGGCGAGCGGAGCTAGGAATGCGCCACGCTGACTTCTGGCGAGAAGGAACAGCAGAGATAGCCAAGCCAGCTTCGGCGCTGTTGTATGATACTGCTGTGTGGTACCTGGTATAGGTGTGTGGGCGCTGCTGTGTGGTACCTGGTATAGGTGTGTGGGCGTGTGGGTGTGTGTTTGGTGGTGGGACGAGCGATGCGATGGGTAAAAAAACACGTGTAGAACTCAGCCGGAAAAAGTCGAGTCGAAAATGCTCTTTTTCGACTGTGTTAAGAATTGGCCTTGGTCTTGAAATTGAAAAAAAAAAAAAGAAAACGAAATGACATTCCAGCGATACTTCGAATTGTTTAGTTTTACAACTGGAAACCCGTTTTTGGGGACAAAATTACTTGGTTCGGGGGCCCTAAAGGGGTCAAGTAGTCACGATTTCAAAAAAATGTTTTTGCCAAAAAGTATTACCGCTGTCGAGGCAGTCGTCCACAGACGGTCAAATGTTCCTTCTTTCTGTGGTTCATCGGAGGCGTTTTTTTCGTCTTTTTTTTTCTTCTTTTTTTTTTGCCGTTTGTAGGCGGTGGGGCGTGAACCGTGTTCCCACGTTCCCACGAGTAGCTAGCTTCCCGTTTTCAGGATTTTTTTTTTCTCCACTTTATTCTAGTAATATATGGGATATAGTAGGGAAATCAAGTTTTTTTTTTTTATTTGTCTTGTCCGAGCATCTTGTTGATTTGTTTTTGTTTTTGCTGGAATTTCGGCCGGATAATGCTCCTTGAGGTAGGGTAGAGGTTGGGGTTAGCGTTCGGGTAGAGTTTGGGGTACACGACGTCGTTATCGCATTGCAGAACACCTGAAAAGAAACAGGGTACTACTGCTGTAATATGAAAGGCAGGCTGATGTTTACAGGAACGAGAGAATATGCGGGGGGCGTTGTATAGAATTTGTGTATAACGCACGCTCTGTCAAGTGGAAGCACAGCCTCGGTATGTGGTTGAAATCGAGTATAGAAGGGCTTACCCGAAATAGCTTTTGTTGTTCAACGTTTTTCATCTGCTTTCCTCACAGGTCCGTGTTTATGTCTGTTGTTGCTGTAGGTGCCCTGTGCATTGTCTTGCTACTGCTCTGCTTCAGGTAGAAGTTTTGATCGTCGTGTTGCGCTTCAGCTCCTTTAAATGCGTTCCAATTGCATTGCGGTTCAGTTCCTAGAAAAAGACATGCCGGTACTGTTTGCTGTTCAAGAACTAATACTGTAGCATCGAGATTTTCATCACGTCGGACAAGCAGCATGACAACACGTCAACCCTGCTGTGTATCACCACCGGAAGATGCCCAGCTACCTTAAACTAAATTACACTGAGCGCGACAACAGTAGTCATATCCACAGTCTCGGCCACTATACTTGTAGAGCTGAACTGAACGGATATGTTGACGTTGTTGTTTGTTTTCTGCTTCATTTCTCAAGAGAGGAGGGCCCAGCAAGAGCTCCACCGGCTCTCCTTTTATGTCAGCCCGATCGATAAAAATGCGAATACCAGTTACTGTGGCTTTTTCGTTGGCAGCGCTGGCTTTTTTACGTGCTCCACCTTCAAATATGAGTGTGTGCATGGCCTCACCAAAAGTATCCCCCCGTTCTCTCCTCGCCCACCCTCCCCCTTTTTCCCCCTCACGCCCGCCGCTCGTCTTTCGCACTCTTCCCCGTGTCCCCTAACTCCCTGTCCCACTCTCTTGCAAACCCGCCTCTCCTCTCCCCTTCCGCCCTATCTCCGTATCCGCCCCTCTTGCAAATCCCTCTCGTCCTAAAACAAAAACGCCTCATCCTCGCACAGCGTTCCGCACGACGTACAAACTGGGAGATGTGATCGGGGAGGGAGCTTTTTCGCAAGTGCGGTCGGCTACCGTAACTCGGCCGGGGCCTCACCAAGGCTTGCAAGTGGCAGTGAAGTGCGTGCAGAGGACTAACCTGCCAAGAGAGGATGAGGAGGACCTGTTGGAAGAGGTGGGAGGAGGATTGCGGGGAAAGGGGAGGGGGGTTTCGGGGGAAGGAGAGAATAGGGGGGGGGGATGGGGGGGTCGACAAGGTTTCGATAACGCTGACATGTGGATGTAGTTTACATGGTATTGATGTAGACTATCAAAAGTGATGTCTGTACTCGTATCGGGGTTGACAAGAGGGGTTGGTAGGCCGATGTCGTGTCGATATCTACGTATCGTTGTATGCCGACATATGGTGTGCTTCGAAGTATCAGTGTTGATACTGACGTGTAACTATTGTTGTCGGTGTATGATGGCCATATGATATTGATACTGATGTGCTGGTATCGATGTGATATTATTGATGTGTCATGTGTTGGTGTGCAATTGTACCTGTGTATCGATATTGGTGTGTGCCAATATCGATGTATCATTGATCTGTTTGTGGTGATGCGTCATCGGCCGATGCGTCTCTCGCCTTCATCCACATTCCCCCGCCGTCCCGCCAATGGAATGCCCATTGCGTGTGGCGCAGGAAAATTGAATACTGTGTGAGCGTATTTCGTTTTTTTTTTGTCGATGAATCGGTTGTTCACCCTTGTATGGTTGTGTTTCCGAGGTATACATTGTTTATCGATCCACCCATATATCAGTTATCGACCTCGACCTATATTATCCATCGATGTATCGTTTATCGACCGATATATCGTTTATTAATCCATATATCGGCTATTGACCAATATATCGGATCGGTTTATGTATCGGTTATCAATCCATAGGTCGACATATAGACTATTAATACATACCAATTACTGTATATCCATATATCGATACGCCGTCTAGCTATCCATATGTCGGTTGTCGATCCATGTATCTTGACTCGACCGATGTATCGATCGACGACTGATATATCGGTTTTCAATCGCCGATACACGTATATATCGGTGATCGATTCATATATCAGCTATCTACCGATATATGGATTGTCGATCTCTAGATCGGGTATCGATCCATATATCGGTATAGAGACTACGCGCAAATATCGGTACATTGAATTATCGATGCCGCTCTTAACGTACTATTAATAGTGTATATCTATCTTACTTGGCAAGACAGTTTCATCATGTCACGGGGCCGAGGGAGTCGGGCAAAGGAGGAGGTCTGTTGAAAGCAAAGGGGGGAGGGAGGGGGGGGCAAGGGAGGAGCGGAACAGCTTGGCGTGTCGGCGGCGCCCACGGCGAGTGGACGAAGGGCGCAGTTTCCCAGAGGAAAACGAGACGCTATTTTTTGTTGGGCGCGGTTGTGGCCCAGCGCTGGGGGGAGCGATGGGGAGGGGGAGACTGGTTCAGGCCATATATATATCGTGTTATTTCTAGAAATTGTTTCCGATCGGGTCGGTCACCTCCCCCGAGTCGGATGCGGTCAGGGGGATCCGAACCGACCCGTGACTTTTTGAGGACCTCCTGGCCCGACCCGTTCCAACCATCCGTGGGTCGGGTCATGATCGGTGAAAATGCCTGGTCATTTGTGCTATATGTTCGGGCGACGGAAAGAGGCCATGTATACAACGGGGGAGGGGAGGGGATCCCGCTGGCAGCATTTGCCGGCAAATTCTGGTACCGTGGTGTGGCGGGTTGTTTTCGATGCGGGGGAACCGGTTCCGGTTCGCAGCCCGGTATGGTCCTTGCGTAAAACGCTTGCGGGCTGCGAAACGCTCGTTGTTGGGTTATCCCTGTTCGCTTGTAGGGTGTTGGCGATTTCCATCCAACCTCGGTCGGGTTTGAAAGTATGGTACAAGTATGGAAGCCGACCAATATCATAACGCAAGACCAACCAACCCACGAGAAAATTAGGTTAAAAATGAAAAAAATGGAAGGAAAGCATGTTCTAACCATTTTTTTTGGCTGAGTTTTTGTGGGATGGGTCGGCCTTGGATCGTGTCGTAGAACGGTTTCAATAGTATCAATAGTGTTATGCCTTTTCCTACCCACTTCCTACGGAACCATAATTAGTGTAATAGTTCGCAAACACCGTACAACCAAAATTGGTAAAATAGTTCGCAAACACGGTACAACCTAAATTTGTGTATTAGTTCGCAATCCGGTATTTGAACTGTACACCGGGTCTGGCTGCAAACCTGTTAACCCCTTTTGGAGCCCGGGTGTAACGACCAAAGAAAAAGACGTTTGACAAGTGCGATGTTATCCACCGTCTTTATCAGCGCGCAGAAGCACGAATGGAGCATGTGGTTGTCGCATAAACCCCTTTTTAGCCCTAAACCTCTCCCCATACTAGCTCCAAGTATGTTTGTTCTGTTCTCAAAACAGGTTTCCAGCTTTGAAGGCGTTAATGTTGCGGTTCGGACACGTTCGGACACGACAAGTATCACCAGAGTACTCAAGCGGCCTCCGTTGTTTGTTTCGAACAGTCAATCCTGTAAACGACAAGTGCTACGACGGATAGAGGTAGCAATTTGTGGCTAGTTTTTTTTGTCGAAATGGCGGGGCTGGCTCCTTAACCCCTTCAAGAAGAGCCCCCAACCGAAACCCGTCGCTATACGTTCTAATTTCGAGTAACTTTGTCCCAAAAACGGGTTTCCGGTTGCAAAGGCCGTTATATCCCAACAATGGTCGGAGTTTATTTCATTCAGGCTTGTTTCGCGATAGCTTTTCGCCTTGAATGTTTCACCTAGGCTGTTTAGGGATTTTGTTCGTCGGAGTACTGTGCGAGTACTCTTTTTTGTTTTTCGCCAAAGCAGTTCTTGGATGGGGACAGGTATAGCTATACAGCTCGTCAGAGTAGGAACCCCAGACAGAAAGTGAACAGTGCACCTCGACCGTAGGCTGCGTTAATGGTCAGTTTTTATTGGTTAATTTCTCCCTCAGAGGCCAGAAGCCCCAAAGGTGTTGAACGCCTTTGCCCCTGGAAACCCGTGTTGGGGGAAATTACTTGGAATTAGTATAGGGAGGGGCGTTGGGGCTCTGAAGGGATTTTTAAGTTAGTAGCTGTGCTCACACTTCATGCCCAAGGTGTTAGTTATCAGGTCTTTTTATAATGGGTTCGGTGAAGGCCGGGTTTTCAGGGGTAATGGGGGTTAGGGTTTAGGGCGGACATGTGTATCATCCCCCACCAAGAAACACAGTCGGCCTGAAAATGACGGTGCACTACCCCGTGCAGTATGTAGTGCGCCCCTGTTTGGTGGGAAGAGCGTCCGACGAGAGAAAAAGAAGATAAGACTCACCGTGTATGAAGAAGGTATCAATAGCATATTTCCCTAATTCTTGCTTGAATTCTCAAGAAATAATCTCGTCCGGGGCTGGTCATCGACCTGTCATATGGTATTCTCCGTACGAAGCACGTTTTGATTTATTATAGCACACGCAGCTTGCAAAGATGCGTTTCGGGCGAAATTCCGTAGCTGTTGATTAAGAATACCTCCATCTCTTTTTTTTTTGTTTTTATAAAGGGCAGTTTACAAACAACTTCAATGTGGTGAAAAAAATGACCCCAAACTTTTGTATCGTGGAAAATATGATACTACAAGAATGTCCCTGGTAGTCTAGTGCTGTATGTACCCTTTTTTTTCCTATCAGCATCCCATATGGTACGTGTGTTCGTTCATATGATGCCGACTGCTATTATGTCATCGTGAAGTCCACCGGCGGGATGATATCTGCGTTGAGACGCGGGCCACGGTAGAGGTTGACAACGTTTTTCTGAGGTTTGCTCAATTTGGGAGCTCAAGACCAGCCTCTCCCAAAACCTGATCTGGGGAAAAATAAAACTGCTACATACCGGATGAAAAATCCCGTGGCCTATTAATAGGTACACGACGAGAATCATTGCAAAAAAAATGACCGATTTACGACGATTTTGGGTTGAAAAGCCCCCGTCATTCAAAATATCATTTTCGCCAAGAAAAGGTATACCTTATTACCTGTACGATGTATTTCCGACGATTTGGGGCTAAGGAGCCCCCGTCATTCAGAACATCATTTTCGCCAAAAAAAGGTACACCTTAACACCTGTTTTTCCGACGAATTTGGGTCAAGCAGCCCCCGTCATTTAGGAACAATTTCCGCCAAAAAAAGGTATACCTTAATGCCTCTATTTCCGACAATTTTGGGTCAAGGAGCGCCCGTCATTCAGGAAACCATTTCAGCCAAAAAAAGGTACACCTTAACACCTCTACAATGTATTTCAGACGATTTTGGGTTAAGCAGCCCCCGTCATTCAGTAAACCATCACCATTTCCGCCAAAAAATGGTATACCTTTAATATCTCTACAACGTATTTAAGACGATTTGGGGTTCAAGGAGCCCCGTCATTCAACCATTACCATTTCTGCCAAAAAAAGGTATACCTTAATACCTCTCTCGTAGAACACGTCTTGGGTGCTTTTTGTGTCTTGTGTGCGTTCTTGTGTGTTTAGGATGGGTGTACCCTGTGACACGCCGGACAACACACCCTCCGGGACGCGACTTGCAGAACGGATTTTCCCCACCGCATGAGGGACACGAAGCAACGAAAGTGGTTCGTCCTGGCATAGACGCGTCGCTCGGCGTTGTTACGCTCTCCCCGCTCTCCCTTTTTTTGAAAACGACCGCCTCGAGAGCCGCCCAGGGGGGGGGTGTCGGACTTGCTTGTTATATGCGAGTATATAGACCCGCTGGCCCAACCTTTTTCATCTTGACCAGACACAACCTCTCCATTGCCTGAAATGACGAATAACGCCTCCTGATGTTGTCGTACACCTGGTATTTGTTCGTGTACTTTTGTGGTTTTTTTTTAGGTGCGCATCTTGCGGTCGATGTAGCACCCTAGTGTGATCGCAAGGGGATAGAATCTAACGACAGCAGCATTACCTCTCGTGTGTGTGACTTGGTAAATCGTATGGAGGGGGAGGGGGATACAATCTGCGGGATGCAAGCTGACAACAACAGCATTACCTTTAGTGTGTGTGATTTATTAAATGGTAGGGAGGGGGAGGGGGATAGAGTCTGACAGTACCCACTCTGTCGGTGTTTGTGTGTTTTCGTTTTTGTTTTTCAGGCGCGCATCTTGCGGTCGACGAAGCACGCTAGCGTGATGGGTGGGGGATAAAATCTTCCTACAGCAGCGTTACCTTTGTGTTGTGATGTGTTGTGTTTTTTATAAACCGTACGCGGGGGGGGAATAAAATGTGACATTTCCGATACGTCGTTGTGTGTGTTTCGGCTTTTGTTTATGGTGTGATAATACATTTGTATCGGTGTTTTTGTATGTGTTTTCGTTTTTGTTTTGCAGGTTCGCATCTTGCGGTCCTTGAAGCACCCTAATGTGATCGACATCTACCAGTTCTTCCAGGACGACCCCCAGGTTTACTATGTGTCCATCGAGTACATGCGGGGGGGAGAGCTGTTCGACCGCATAGTACAAAAGGTAACGAGCGGTAGCGGTAGCGGTAACCGCGAATGGTAACAGTGAACTGTAAGTGTTACCGGTAACCTCGAATGGTAACAGTGAACGGTAACGGTGACGGTAACCGCGAATGGTAACCGTAACTGTACCCGCTAACGGTAACGGCAATGGTAACGAGGCATCCCCGGCTAGGGGTTGCAGTTTTTGGGTCTGACATGGTGTGAGGTCCTCAAGAGCGTAACTATCGGTTAGCACGACAACTTTACGAGCGATTTGTTTTGGGACCTGCGCATATAGAAACGTTGCTGATCGGGTTGCGCGAACGAATGTCTTATTCGAAGTCGTGTCTTGGGGTGATGTTGATGTTGACTTGTCCTCATGCGAGCAGCTGAGAAAACTCTTAGAATATGCGGAGCCCTTTCCTTGGGGGGGGGTGACTCTTTTAACGGTAACCGTAACGGTAGCGCAACGGTGATGGCAATGGTAATCGTAGCGGTTACGGTATTCTTTACGGTATTCGGGAACTGTACCGGAACAGTAGCAGTAACTGTAACGGTAGTCGTAGCGGTTACGGTATTTTTTACGGTATCGGGAATTGCACCGAAACGGTCGCAGTAACGGTACTGGTAGTAGTAGCGGTAACGGTATTCTTTACGGTATTCGGGAATTGCACCGAAACGGTCGCAGTAACGGTACTGGTAGTAGTAGCGGTAACGGTATTCTTTACGGTATTCGGGAATTGCACCGAAACGG
The DNA here is from genome assembly GCA_012845835.1 of Undaria pinnatifida. Lineage (NCBI taxonomy): Eukaryota > Phaeophyceae > Laminariales > Alariaceae > Undaria > Undaria pinnatifida. Next base: position 14,725,393 of record JABAKD010000020.1, read on the forward strand.
TCGCAGTAACGGTAATGGTAGTAGTGGCGGTAACGGTACTCTTTACGGTATCGGGGATGGCAAAGGTAACGGTAACCGTGAACGGTATCGTTATCAGAATGAAGATGTAATGAGGAGTTACTACTGTACGGTGTGGACTATCAGCCATCTTGTCATAGCTGGACCAATTCTACTACTATGATTGTAACAATATACTAGTGTTTGTTTTATGACGAATGGCGCTGCGGTTTTCATGTTTTCCGCAGGCGTATTACAACGAGAAGGAGGCTCGCGACCTCTGCCGCATCCTGCTCGACGCCGTCAGGTACTGCCACGACCTAGGCATCGTGCACCGCGACCTCAAGCCGGAGAACCTCCTCCTCACATCTCAGCACGACGATGCCAACGTGAAGCTTGCGGACTTTGGCTTCGCACGTAGCGTCATGAACGGTTACGTGTCGACCCAGTGCGGTACCCCCGGTTATGTCGCGCCCGAGATTCTCCGCGCAGAGTCGTACGGCACGGTGAGTTTTTTTTTTTCGTTTTTTTTCTTTGGGGGGGGTGGGGGGTTGGATGATTGGGGGGTTGGTTTTGTTTGTTGTCTTTGTTTCATGCTGGTTTTCGTTGCGTTTTGATTTTTTTGAGTTTCGTTAAGTTTCTAAATACCATCACCACTGCCACCATTATTACTGCTACTGCTACTACTGCTACTACTACCACTACTAATACTATTACTACTGCTACTGCTACTACAGCTTACTGAACCTTTTTTTCTTGATTTTGCCTGCAGTCCGTGGACATGTGGAGCGTGGGTGTGATCATCTACATCCTCCTCGGCGGGTACCCGCCGTTCCACGATGAGAACCAGACCCGGCTGTTCCGGAAGATCAAGTCGGGAAACTTCAAGTTCCACACGGAATACTGGGGGACGGTTTCGAGCGAAGCTAAGGTACGTCGGGGGTAGGGGGCTTTACCCTGTCGATATGTTGTCCATCGGAATTAACTAACTCAATATCACGAGTTTTGCCCACAGATTTTTTTTACTTTTTTGTTTTTTTTTTGTACTGTAACTGATATTTTGTTTTCCCTTTTTCTGTTTTTTTATTTTTTGTCATGTTCCCCGCTCCCCCGTCCTCCCCTGGTTTCTACCTCCACAGGACCTGATCCGCAGGCTTTTAACGGTAGACCCAAAAAAGCGTCTCACGGCGGCGCAGGCGGTGACACACCCCTGGCTGCTCAGCAGGGACGCGGACCTGCTGAACCACAACCTCGGAGTTAACCTCGATCAGCTGAAGCTCTTCAACGCCCGCCGCAAGCTTCGCGCAGCGATCAAGTCGGTGAGTTTCGAGGGGGGGGGCGGGGAGGGGTTGTTTTGTTTTTTTCAACGAGTTGTGAGTTTTATGCGCGTCAGGTCGGCTTGACGCGTGACGTTCTCACTTCAAAGTCGAAAAGTCACGGGTGAAAGCATGTATCCCATGGTCGGTTGGTTGGTCCTTGGTCCCTCGTACTTTTCCCATGATGTCGTATTCTATGGTTCTTTCTACCGGTATTGTTTTGCGGCAGCATTTTGTGGTGTGTGCGCGAAAAATGAGGAAGAAACCGCAACCCACACGCATAGACAAATAGCCACGCCCGTGGCGCTAGACCACCGGGTCGACCCGACGAGCGACCCGACGAGCGAGCTAGTTATAAGTTATAAGTGCAATCTCCGGCCCCGGCAAGCAGCCTAGCTGAGCCGCCTCCGGCAGCAAGCCCACAACTGGGGCGGTGGATCTGTCAGCAGGGGCTGCGATCCGCGACAACCCGCCGTCTGCTGCTGCTGCCAGTGCTGCTGCTGCTGCTGCTTCGGCAACGATTGCCCTTGCCTTTTTTACGTTCAGTCACATTTCGTACTGGTATCGCCGTATTATGAGTACTTCTGTTACGGCTTCAGCCGGCACGGGAGTCGCGTCACACTGTATACCTTGGTACGAGTAGCTAGAGGTACTGCTTGGTGATTGTTCTACACGCTGTGATGACATGTGATCGGAGCATCAGCACGAGAGAGGCAGGAAGCGGAAAAGTTTGTATTGTATTTACGGATCCGCGGGTTGGACCCGCCGGGCGCCTGCACGGCAATGTCCCTCAGCTGTAAGTTTGAAAAAGGCGGGTCCGCGGGTCAGATCCGTGGGTTTGACCCGCGGGTCTGCCGAAATCGACTCGCGGGTAATGATGGCTTGACCCGCGAGTGACCCGTATCTCGGGGGTCATGACCCGACCCGACCCGCGAGATTTTGAAGCCTAATGATCCGACCCGACCCGACCCGACCCGATCCGACCAGACCAGACCCGCGAGATTTTGAAGCCCCCTTGACCCGTGAAAAGCACTGTTTTTATTCGTTTATTTACGGGTAGAAGAGTACCTCTGTGTTGGAGGGGGCGGGGGTCTTTTTTTATCGAGTTGTGGGTGAGTTTTTGTTTGGTATATACCGGGACAACAACCTCGGGCTTAATATTTTATCAGCTGAAGCTCTCCAACGCTCGCCGTAAGCTTTCTCGCGGCGATCATGCCGCTATTATTTTTTTTTTTTCTTGTGTTTGGGGTTGTTTTTTTCAGGGGGGTTATGTTTTTGTGCGTGCGTGGTTGGTACGCGTTTAGAACTATGTTTATGAGAAGGAAAAGTGAAAGGTGGACTAAGGCGGAAACGCGATGTTTTTCGTTTTTCCGCTCCAAACCTAAGCCAACGATGATGGATCAATAGATCTCGCGATAATGTTCTGCTCCAAGTTTTGCGCGCCGATGATCAATCGATCGATGGATGGAATTGGTCTCGCGCCGTACCTCTCCTACTCGTCCTGTTTCTAACATCGTTCGAATCTGCCTTTCTTGTGTCGACCCTTGGTGTATGTTTCTCATGGACCCCCCCCCCCCACACACTCGTGCCCCCTCCCTCCCCTCTCTCTCTTCGATAATAACAACACAGGTCTTGGCGACGCGACTTATAGCGATCAAGTTCGACATCGACCTTCTGTGATCCGTTCGGTGAGAAATATTATATAGGCGGGTGTTCTTGTTGTGTTGAGACAAACCTTTTTTCGTTATCGTTTTATTTGGTCGCCACGTCGGGGCAACCTTGTTATCGTTTACTTGGGGCCACTGGCTCTGGGTCGTCAAACGGTCACTTGACGAATGCTCGATTTTTTTTCCGTTCACTGTACGACTCGACTTGTCAACCCCCCCTGCCGCGCTTAAGATATAGTATTTGACCTCGGTTGGCACCGACGCTGTAAAACATGCTAATCACTCCGTGAGCTAGACAACCAAGGTTCCGTTTTTTTTTTTTTTGGCGGTCAGCATGATGGTTGTTGAGTTAGACCTTATTGTGCGGGGTAGAGAACCCTAGCTCCGCACAAGGGAAATGATCGCATCGCGTAGTGTGAATATGGTAAGGCACCCATGAAGCAGTTACAGTGATATCCATTGCTGTCTCTGGAGTGGCCACATCAGAAAACAAAGTAACTCATTGGCGCTGTCATCCATAAGCAAGAAAGTAGGCACAAGGTGCCGAAGTCCGTCTTACGAGCAGTTCTTGGAAGGATGCAGTTTACCCTTCATGCGACTCGCCGAACACCTCACGGCGCTTCGCGCTTGGTGCAAGCAATGTCTCTTGGTCGGTGAAACCCCGACGTGCTCCGTCCCGTCATGGTAGGGATGCGAGGGTCAATGGCCATACGACTACGGCCATGCGCAAACTGAGTACACCCCCCCCGTCGACCCTCCCTCCCCCTCCCGTCCTCCCACCCTCCCGTACCTCCGGCACTCTCCCGGTCCCCTCCTCGCTCGCTCGCTCCCGCGGTACCCCCCTCCCCCCCGCGTGACAGATTGCAGGTCCCCAGCAGAGGGCCGGCCACACCGCTCTCCAAACGGCCCACGTATACATCGAAAATTTGGATACGATACGGATTGGGGCATGTGCCGGAGAGGACCTGGCCGGGGCAAGGCGGAAAGGTTTGGGGGGGGGGGGGGGGGGCGGGAGCGGGGAGCGGGGGAGGGTGTACTCATGTCCTGCATGGCCTTCGTCTTGAGGCCATAGACCCTCGCATCCCGACAATGCCGGGACCGAGCACGTTAGGTTTTCACCGACCAGGAAGGCACTGGTTTCACCCAGCGAGGGTGGCGGGGGGGGGTGGGGGTAGGCAGAAGACTGGGTTTTTGCACCAACACGTGATGGGAGGTATGCTCTATACCTAGCACGTCTGTTTTTGTGTGTTGGCAGCGGCGAGTATAAGCGGCGATTTGGGGTTTGCCCCTCTCTGTACTTCCCTCCCTCTAGTTTTTCCTACCTTTGTTGCGTAGCTGCGCTCTCCCTCCCTCCCTCCCTCCCTCCCTCCTTCCCTCCCTCCCTCCCTGCCATGTGTCGGTTTATTTTGGTGCTGGATGTAGAAGAGTTTGGATGCCGACAGAAGTACTGAAGGTGGCTGCTTGGCCAATGTTCAGCTATTGCTTTGGCCGGTATTGAGCAATCCCTTGGCCAGTACAAATTGATTGTTTTGGCCAGTAATCGTGATAGCTTTGGCTAGTATTCAGTTATCAGTAATGGCTGTGGTCAGTAGTCAGTGGTTTCTGTGGTCGGCATTTAGCGATTCTTCGGCGAGTGTTCAGTAAGTCAGTGATTTTTTTTTTTGCCAGTATTCAGTGATTGCTTTGGCCGGCATTCGGCCGTTGCTTCGACCAGTATCTAGTTATTATTCGGCTGGTATGAAATGAGTGCGTGGCCCAGTACTCAGGGATTGGATTGGCCAGCATTGGGTGATTACTTTGGTCAGTGTCCAGCGATTGCTGTGGCCAATATCTAACGGTTCTTTGGCCAGCATTCAGCGATACTTTTGGCCAGTAGTGAACGGGTCGTTGGCCAGAATCCGCTGATTGCTTTGGTCGGTATCTAGTGATTCTCTGGCCAGTATTCAGTGGTTGCTTTGGTCAGTACCCGAGTGGTTGTTTCGGCCAGTATTGAGCGATATTTACTCTTTGGCCAGTATCCAGGGAGACTCTGGCCAATATCGCTAGCGATTCCTTGGCCAGTTTTCAGCGATTCCTAAACCAGTATATCTATTCTCTAGCTGGGCGGCGGGGGCGGCCATAAGTGTCGAGATCAGAGAGCATGGAGGCGGGTGGGAAAAAGGGGGGGGAGGGCGGGGGGTGGGGGGGGTGGGGGGCTGTAGCGGTAGCGCAGCGAGAGAGCGAACGCGCGTGCATGTTGGTCCCGATAACTTTAACGTGAGTTGGGTAGAAAAGGTTTGAGGTTGGCTGCAATTGGTGCGGGGTGGAAAAATGGGTGGGCGGTCACTATCATTACGGATGGTGGCAGCGGTGCCGGCAGCATCCCGCACCTCCCGCGCCCAACTCTATGCCCATTTTCCGTAGTGTGTTGCTTTTTTTTTCCTGGCCATTGTGTTTCGCTGATTTCTCTTTTCTTTCCGGGGGTGTTGCTTATCACAATGCGTTGCGCGTTCTCTCTAGTTTTCTCCCTCTCCTTCCCTTTTTTTTTTTTTCTCTCTCTTGTTGTCCTCCCTCGATTGTCGTCAAGCAGGCCCTTTCGTTCTTTTTATTGCTCTCGTTTTTATTTTATTTTCGGCGCTTTTTTTTTGCACCTGGACTTGTTTTCACTTTCTTGTGTGTGTGTGTTTTTTTTTCCTCTCTTGTCTTTCGAAGTTGAGAAGTCGCCTTAGGCGTGATTTAGATACCCCCCCCCATTTCCCCCACCACCATCACGCCCACCCCCCACGGAGAGGTAGGTAGGTAGGCAGGTAGGCAGGTCAGTTGTTTTTGGCTGTGGGCAGGCTTGTGAGTTATTTGTCCTTCCCCCCACCCCCTCCCCCGTTCCTCGCTCCGCAGCATCTTACTCCGCTTCATATTACTGTTTAAGTGCGGCTTCCTTGTTTTTTGTGTGTTTCATTCTTCCATGTTTTGTTACTAAAACGTGGTGGATGTGGGGTGGGTGGGGTTTGGTATGAGACGGAGGGGAATTGGGGGCACAGGGTGCGACATGAAGCTTTTTTTTTTTCGTCAAACCCGTTGAAGCGATCTGCCCACCTATTCGTACGTGACGAGCGGTGGGTATCTGGGGGGCTCTCTCTCTTGGTAGGCATGCCGCGCCTTGAGTTGAGATAAAAAACGAAAAATCTAACAAAACAAAACGAATGTTAGCTATTGATGAGAATATTGTACCGAAACACAACAAAGGAAAGGAAGGGATGCTCGAGCAGTGGGAATGGAAGCGAAGGGGGGGGGCAGATGTTATACAAGTAGATGGAATGCTTTTGTTCGCTGAGCTTTATGTTTGGTCACAGTTTTTCTTGTGTGATTTGGCGTAGCAACAGTAGCAATGGCAGGGGCAGCAGCAGGCGCCAAAACAGAAGCAGCAAAAAATCAGCAGCAGAAACAGCCGCACGCAGTAGCAAAAATAGCCGCAGTAGCAGAAATAGCAGCAGCAGGAGAAATAGCAGCAGCAGCAGCAGCAGCTGAAGCAGAAATGCCTCATTAGCGAGCGTTGCTGTTGCCCACTGATCTCTTATGGTGTTACTGCTGATGCTGTGGTCGGATACACGAGAGTGCGACCGGTATACCGCAGTACTTCTAACCCTGAGAGATGAAAGGTGCCCGCACTTTTTGGTCAAAAAATATATATATATATCAGGAGTCTAAGACCGCGGTGTGGAGGAGGAGCAAAGCTGAAATGAGCTAAGCTAACCTGAATTGCGTTGCGTTGTGTTAGTTTGGGTTATCTGTTTGACCGCCTGACGGGTGTACAACCTACTGTACTACCTCTGTTTTTGTCCCTTTTGGGGGGGGGGGGGGGGGGGGGAGGTCAAAGGGGAATTACAGCAGCAATAGTAGTAGTGGATGCGCACTGTAGAGCGATGTGGTTAAAAGGTCGATATCGATTTGTTGATTTTGGCTGTTTTTAGTGTCCCCTCCCGTAAACATCCCTCAATCTATCTGTCACACCGATTCAATCAGCAGTGCCATTTTCGAAGATGGTCACTAAACAACCTACCTGGCAAACAATTATGCAGTGCACTGGGAAGCAGCACGTCAACGCGTTGGCGCTGCATTATAGCACTCTCAAAAGTGGTGACGAATGTCCCGAATGGGCTCTGTCTGTGTTCGCAACGTGCCCTGCGGGTATATCGACATTTTTACACGATGAACGCATAAATAATACGTTTGTATTGGCTGACGCGAATGGATGTAAGGCCCGAGATTTCGTGTTCGCCTACTTGAAGAAAAAAAATCCAAGCACGTCAGCTGTGTGAGTTTGATAAATTTAGAATCGATACTCTTTGCGAGCTAGGTATTACACCGGCCTTGTTCATCGCTTAGATTTGAATGTTGTTTTTGCCAGGTGGATAACACCGACTGACCCTACGATAGCCCCTCCCCCCCAAAATAGCGATTTTCTTCAACGAACGTTTCATGGCTGCTCGATTACGAGGAAGGATGCCATGAAGGAAAATTCCTTCAAAAAAAATCTTCCAAGGCTTTTAGGTATTTTTTGTTTGCAAAGGACTGTCGAAAGATGACGTCGGGGTAGCAAAAGGGGTACCACCGTGTTTCGAGAGATAAAGCCGGGAGCTGGCTTCACAACTGACGAGTTCGTCAAAGAAAAGCGCGGGGGGGCTACTACATACAGTTAGTAGAACGACTCCACTGCTGTGGGGTCTGAAATTTGGAAATTGCTTTTTTGGCCCCCCGGTCGATTTTCCCCAAAGAAAGATCGAGGTAAATGACCCCTCGACTTCCCTCTGAACTGAATTTTGGAAATTGCTTTTTTGGCCCCGGTCGATTTTCCCCGAAGAAAGATCGAGGTAAATGACCCCTCGACTTCCCTCCGAACTGAAATTTGGAAATTGCTTTATTGGCCCCGGTCGATTTTCCCCAAAGATCGAGGTAGATGACCCCTCGACTTCCCTCTCAAACGGAAGTGTCCGATCGATTGACGCTCTAAATCCATAGAAATGGGCGATCGTATTTCCGCCTAAAGCCAGGGTAAATACACCCCCGATCTATTTTCCCTCCTAAAGCAAGGTAAGTGCCCTGTCGGTTTTCTCTCTAAATAGTCCGGCGTACAGTATGTCCGACCGATTTCCTCCGACAACATTGATTGCTTTAGAGGCGCTTCGCTCGGCGAAAGAAAGGTGTCGTCTAGACCAATATTTTTTTATTTAATTTAAATATAATCTAACAACGTCAGCCTTGTTGTGAGTTCGACAAATTTAGGGTCTCGATAAAATCATCTTTGCAAGCTGCGTCATACACCGGTCTCTCGTTTTTAGTAAGTTTTTCGTGAGACAAAATCTAATCGACAATATTGGTGAACAGTTGTCCTTCGGTAAACCCTGATGACATTATTAATGTGTTGGGTATTCATTACACAAAATAAATGCGTGTTCGTTCGTGTCCGCTTATTAGTCCACTCGTCGTAGGGGAACCTTCTCGAACTTTCGATTATCGGGACTCTCGGTCCTGGCCACCCTGCGACGCAAGTATCCACTTTGCTGACTATATTGCATCACCTTCCTGAACCTCACGAAGTTTCAGCTCATTGGGCACGTTTGTGGGAGCTTAGCCCGAATATATCCGGGAAAAGTATCATCCAGACCACCAACAATATGCCAAAAATATGCTTTCGTTCGTGTTCGCTCGGTTCACCCAAACAAAGGGGAACCCTCTCAATTTCTCGATTCTCAGGATTCTCGGCCCTGGTCACCCTGCGACGACGCAAACATCCACTCCATCCATTGTTGGGGCCGTTGTTCGTCACCTTGCTGACTCTCGCGAAGTTTCCGTAAGGCGACTTAGCCCCAATATGATGAGTCTTCCAAACATATAAATGACATTGCAAAAAAAAAAACACTCGCTCGTTCGTTTGTGTACGCGTAGTAGTCCACTACTTGTATCGTGGGAGAACCATCTCTAATTTTCGATACTCGGGATTCTCAGTCCAGGCTATACGTACCCTGTGACGCAAACATGCACTCCACCACTGGTCATAATTCATCACCGTACTGACCCTCACGAAGTTTCAGCTCTTTTGGCACCGCTTGTATCTGGTTGTTGAGTGGACGTTAAGTATTTGTTGCGTGAACTATCTCGGGTTCTCCGTGCACGAAGATGTCAAAAAAATGGTATTTAGACCTCATAAGGATTACAAAATATCAGGCTGCTTGCCAGCTATTCTTGCCTATTTTTTTGACGGAAGACCATACATAGTAAATAGAACCAAATGTTTTTAGTAAAAATAGTTAAATATATACGTTTTTGTGAGTACCGTAGGTCCCATTTACTATGCTCCTTGGTATTTAGACCTCACAAGGATTACAAAATATCAGGCTGCTTGCCAGCTATTCTTGCCTATTTTTTTACGGAAGACCATAGTAAATAGAACCAAATATTCTCAGTAAAAATATTTAAATGTATACTTTTTTGTTAGTACCGTAGGTCCCATTTACTGTGCTCCCCCGTAAAAACATAATTTAGAAAGCTCTTCGAAAACGGCCCAACTCACAAAAAAATCTTCGAGCTTCGCCCCAAGGGACGCCCAACTGATGTAAGCTCTTCGTAACGAACAGCCCGCGAAGAGCGCACGCCGTACGAACTACCTGGTACCTGGCTCTCTCTCTTTCTCTCTCTCTGTCTCTCTCTGCTTTGTGGTACACCGCTACCCGTAGGTTGTGCCAGGCGCACCAGGTAGGCCGTACCAACACCAACCAGTAGTAGTACGAGTCCGTAGCAGCGTATGTGTGTACCCAGGTGACAGCTATTATTCGAAAACAGCCCAACGCTCACGGGCAGTAGTCGCAAACGGGGCTACCTTTGATTGCGCCAAGGCCTCCGAATGAATTGTTATTGGCTACACGTGACAGTCTATAGGGGCTACCAGTTTCCAGCATCTCGCCCGCTCGGTTTTCCACGTCGAGGGAGAGCTTACCGCTTTACCGAGAAACATCTTGACTGGTGGTGGTGAACTACTTAGATTTCAGTCAGGATGTTTCATCATTATTAGTGAACACACGCACACACACAATATTTTGGGCTGACATTTTTTATCCCACCCGGCCTGGTTCCATCTACCTGGGGCTTGATCTCATCCGGACGTGATTGATCCCATTTTTTGGCACTTAGTACTACTAGTTCAAACGCTATCAGCCCTTCCGCGGGAGAAGCCGGAGGCCGAGAGCGCGAAGCTCGAACCGTTATCCCCCGTGTTCAATCGCAGCAAAGTCTAGGGTCGGCCACACAGCGAGCAACCTTTTTTTTTTTTTTTTTCTTTTATCCTCCGGCGGATGGGAAAAAATAAAGCTTTAGCTCACCACACTTCCACGGAGCGAGCAACCGTTTCTCGAAAAATATAATGATGCGCGTGCACGAGGGCGAAGCGCGAGCTTTTTTTCTTCTTGGTTTTCCAAGGGGAAAAAAAAAATCCTCTCTTCGTATCGGATCGCATACATACGAGGGTAGGGTGCCTCGGAACGTCAAAACGGGCCCTCTCTCAGTGGAATACCTCTTCTACTAGTTCGATTGTTTGCCAAAGCCCGTTCTCCGGCGACAACAGTAGCATCGTGACATTTTTTTTTCCTGCCCCTCGAATTCCCTAATTTTCGAAGGCTTAGTTTGGGCAAGCTATTGGTTAACCTTTTGCAAGTGGTCAAACGGACTAGTCTAATACCCCACTAATACCTCAACAAATGGCGTCGTTGGCAAGACCATGGATGGGTTTTTTGGGGTCGTGGGTTCAAATCCCACCGTCCACAATTTTCAGACTTTCCCCATGTCGAGCTTGAAAAATACTCTCCCCGGTATCCCCAGGAAATGAAACCGCTTGGATATTGACAGGTCCGCCCGTATATATATATATCCGGCCGACTTGCTATCCCGCCGCTTCAGGTGGGGAGAGTGTTATAAGGCTTAGTTTGGGCAAGCTATTGGTTAACCTTTTTGGGCAAGCTATTGGTTAACCTTTTGCAAGTGGTCAAACGGGCTAATAACCCACTAAACTAATACCTTAACACTAACACTTATCATCGGCCTCGGCGAAGTATTGGCATGATGATCGGTGCCGGGTGTGCAACAAATTCCGCATTCCTGCTTGCCTTCTGGGGTGCTCGTGAGTTTCCGAGCAGAACAACAGCAGCAGCAGCGCATTTTACGGCTTGCACACCTCGGTCGTTTCCGTGCGACAGTGATTTCTCGGGATTGGGTCTACAGATACGGACGCAGTACGCCAGAGCACTTTGGAGTATGGTAGGTAAGAAGTTCAAGCTCGTGCTTTAGACGGGAATAATAACATAGTATATTATGTACTGAAAAAAAAGCTTAGGACACACCCTGCGTTACATAAATTCCAGCCTGGCCAGAAGTAAGGGATTCTTAACTCGTGTTGCATACCGTAGGCATGGAAAGGTGGCCTGCCCAGGTCAACACCTGTGTGTGAGTTTCAGGTGGACACCAGCTAGCAGCGGTTCGCCAGCCCTGTTCACCTCTCTGCCCGAAACGATGGCAAAGACCGCAACGTCTCCATCACCGCCACTCTCACCGTTACCGTTACCGTTACCATCACCCCGATCGCCGTCAACACTACCATCACCGCTACCGTCACCGTCATGGTCACCGTCCCCACTACCATCACCGTCACCGTCTCCGTCAATGTCACTGTCACCGTCACCGTCAACAAACACCGGAACTATCACCGTCAACAAAAGCGTCACTATTGTCACGGTCACCGTTTCCATCACCGTCATCACCAATATCATCGTCAAAAATACCGTCACTATCAATTGCCGCCACTTCGTCACCGCCACCGTCACCGTCACCGTCACCGTCACCGTCACCGTCACCGGCACTACCGAAGGCGCCCACTAGTAAGAAATGTCAGTTTGGCTTCGAGGCCCAATTACCATCTTTGCCGTCACCACTGAGAACAGGCTACAAACAGTAATTGTATGGGATTTAGTATAGCATCTCAACCCTGAGCACCGTTTCTTCGGTCATTTTTCTAATGTAACGTGAGAAAGCGAGCCTCAAATTATTACGAAGGAAATTATTTAAAAAGCGGGCGCCCTCCGAATCACCGCCAACCATACCGCCACTATAACCATCATCAATACCGTCACCGTCACCGTCACAGCCACCTTCATCGTCACCACCAATAATGTCATAACTTTCACCATCACTGTCACCGTCACCGTCACCGTCACTATCACCATCATCAATACCGTCACCGTCACCGTCACCGTCACCGTCACATTCACCGCCGCGGTCACAGCGATGATCACTGACGATGACGGCAACAACGATGTCAACTCGTGTCGCATTTGCTTGTGCGTCGTCTCCCTTAAAGTAGCCACATAGCTCGTCCGCCATGCACCACAGCTGCTACTAACTCCAAGCAAACTTGCACAACTGATGGCATAACAGGGGGGAGGAGGCGCGGAGGCGGGGGGAGGGGAGGGGGGCAATGAGGTCCAGCTCACGATAACAATCTAAAGGTTCATTGAGGCGAGAGATATTCCTTATGCCTACAAGCAGTACTGCCCATCCCATGTAATCCGAAAAAGTAAAGTGTTACGTGCGATGCGGGCACCGGAACGAGAAACCCCCTCATACCTCGAAAAAAAAAAAAAAAAAAAAATGTTGCGCTTTGGGGTGGGTGCGTCCGAGCCTTTGCTTCACGTCCCTTCGATATATTTCGTCACACGTAGACAAATCATGGCGCGAATTGCTAGGCACCACCAAATCGTCATTGCACTTTTTTTTTTTCTGTTCGTCCAGTTTGCGATATGATACCCCGCACCCCGAAGTCCAAACCTAACGCCAAAAAAAACGAAAAGAACACAATAATCCTTGTTAATCCTCACCCTAAGTTTCTGCTTCTCCGCGTCCAGTTCATCCAAGAGCTCCCAGGGGACCCGGCTCATCGCCCTCGCATCTCTCCCTACTCCCGCCCCAGCACCACGCCTCCTGTCTCTAGACGGCGTGCGGCCCCCCACCCCCGCTGCGGTAGTCCCCTTCCCTGCGCTAGTCGTGGGCCCGTCTTCTTGGGAAAGCATGAGTAGGCGCCGCTGCCGCTGCCTGGCCTTGACTCTTGCCTCTTCGCCCCACTCGAGTGGGACGGGAGTTCCCCCGGTGCCCACGGCCGGAGGGCGGCCGGGGGGCGTGGAAGCTGCAGCCCCGTACCTGATTTGTTTTTTTTGGGGGCGAAGAGACGGGGGGAGGGAGGAGGGGGGGGGAGGGGGGGCGGAAGGAGGGAGGGAAGGAGAGGGGGGGGGGGGGGGGGGGGGGCTTCGGGGGGGGTGGCGTTGTTGTTGTTGCTTAGTTCGAATTGCGGGCGAAACGCGAGAACGGGCGGGGTGATCATCACAAACGTAAAAAAAAAACACCCGACACTTGATACGCGGTGTCGAACCTGTACAGTTGCGCAGTACTTAACGCCTTCACCACTGGAACTTTTTTTGGGCACAAATCTACTTCAAGGTAGTATAGGGAGGGGTTTGGGGGATCTAAAAGGGTTGACAATAACACCGCGCTTTCGCGTTGGCTTGCGTGACTCATGGACGTCATGTTTTTTCTCTGCGGGCGAAGGGTTTCCGGCTCCCGCCCCAGGATCACTTTTTGAATGATTCTAACTGCTGTATCTCCCCCCCCCCCCCCCCCGCCACGGTATGTACTCACCCTCTGGCCCTTCCACGGTGGTTGCACAAAGCCAACCAGGAAGGGCATGAGAAAAAGAAAAAAAACGTAACACATGGAAAAATGTAGTGAGCGCCCCAAATGTTGGGGGCGTCTCTATTAAGAGAAGGCACAGTGTTCAATCTCGGAAGGGATGCGTGGTCACTGGTCAGACGACTAAGGCAAGCAGATACTAAGAACGCTCCTCCACCCTTTCCCCGGGATTATGTGACCCTCAAGACTACGGCCATGCATTATATGATTACACGATATCGCTTGTCCCTTCCCCTCCTCCCCCTCCCCGTTCCCTATGGCCCACCTGTTGGAAAACCCGGCTACCGCGCCGGCACGAGGAGCCTCTGCCCCCTCCCAGCCTCCTGCATGATGAACAGACCACCGTGGCGGTGATGTTGTGGGAGACCGTTTTGAGGAGTGTTCTACAGGAAACTCTACGAAAGATTCTGAGGAAGGTTCCGAAGAACGGTCCGGACGACGGGCGATGGCAGTGGCCGCGGCGGATCGGCGGGCTTGCTCCTTTTCGAGAAGGGGGTCGAGGCCAAGCGTGGCGACGATCTCTTGCGCAGGGCGCATTATTTTCTCAAACTGTGCAACCTGGATGTTGGGGCAATGGAGAACAGTGGGGCGGGGGGGGGAGAGGGGGGGTATCGGCCACGATGACCAGACGAAAACGAGCAAAAACAAAAGCCGAACACAGAAGCAACGCCAATAGAGAGGCACCCAAAAAATGTATGCGTATTGGGGCTTGCTCTTATTCAAAAACCTTCAATGGCACCATTCGTCTTCACCCTTCATATGAATGTATAGCGCAATCCTAACGAGCCCCTCTCCGCCCTTTCCCCCCGTCGCCCCCCCCCCCCCCCTCGATAAATTCCTCATCTGGCGTCAAGTTTTCAACGTATAGTGCTATCATAACGTCCCCCTCCCCCTCCGCCGCCCCTTCCCACTTCAAGACTTGTTTCCCCCGACGTCAAACCTTCAACGGAGCCGATGTTTCGTCGCCCGTCGGCTCTCGGCTCATCTGTTCCTAACCTGGTTGATATGACTCTGCAGCCTCAAGCGCGCCATAACTTGTTCGAGCGTGCCACCCTTCGAAAACCCTAGCTCTGGATCCCTAGCACAACCGCCACCGCCGCCGCCGCCGCCACCGCCATCACCACCACCACCACCACCACCACCACCACCGCTGCCGCTGCCGCTACCGCCGCCGCCGCTGTGCCTCCTAGCCCTAGCGATTTCTTTCAAAGTCTCGTCCGGCGAGCGATCGTACGCGAACAGATCCACGCCACCGCCCGTGAAGACCTACCAAAAAGAGTCGTGAAGGGAAAGACGGGGGGGGGGGTTGAGGGAGGGGAGAGAAGGAGAGGGAGGGAGAGAGGGGAGGAGGGAAGGATGGTGGGAGGGAGGGGGGGAGGGAGGGCGGGAGAACATCAACCCTCTTCGCACAACGCGTGAGTGATTTATTATAGAAAGTTATATTCTTACTTCGTACCAGTATGCGTTTTGGTGTTGTGGATGCTCACTAAAAGCTATTGTAGTGCGGCGCAGGCATCAAAGTTACGACAACAACACCAACAACAACACTTCCTCGAACACGACCAACGGCCCGCACCGTACCGCACCGCACCGCACCGCACCGCACTCGCGACCCCCAAGATCCATGCCTTGCCCCTTCCCCCCTCCTCCCATGGCGCATATGTTTGTCTTGCCGACGACGCCATTTGTTATGGCAGTAATGAGTAGAAGCATTAATCCAATGCGGTAGTGGTTAACGCTAAACCGATTTCCTATCCGAACTAAACCTTGTGACAAACTCATCCCACCAACTCCGCAAAGCACCGCATCACCTGCTTCAGAACTCCTTCGGCGGGGTCTTCTGTCGCTTCCCAGGGTCTGCTCCTCCTTCTGGCCTTAAGTTTGTCGGGTTTGCCGGTCAGAGTGACGCTCTTGATCGCCCACCTGCGCTTTTCGTCTGCCACCTGATTTTTGACAAGAAAAAAATAAAATAAAAAATCGAAACAAAAATCAAGTGTTTGATTGATTTTCTTTTTCGTTTTTTTTCAAAAGACTCTTCAGTTGTGATATCGAGAATTTCGTCGAATCTCGTCGAAACCCGCCTCTAGGCCGTGGCTACCGTAGATGGATCATTTTGTCGGGACTTTTTTTTCTTCTTTTTCAGTGTCTCGGGGTCACACGCGTGAGTTACCCCCTTATTCCGTTACGGTATTGAGCGTTTCGTGCTGTTTTTGTTTGTTTGCCGTGTGAAGCCGCCGTGGAATGGTTAGCTGTTAGCTACGCCGCGCCAAACACAGATCGCATAAGAGTTTTTTTGTCGTTAGGGGGCAGAGTCACTCGGGCGAGAGTGGCTCAAACCCAGTAATGGAAAGGTAGGTACGTCGTAACATCGTCATAGCATCGTCATAACATCATCATGACATCATCATTGCATCGTCATAACATCATCATAACATCATCATAACATCGTCATAACATCATCACAACATCATCATAATAGCATCATCAAAACATCATCATAACATCGTCATAGTATCATCGTAAGATCGTCATAACATCACCATAACATCATCATAACACCATCATATCACCATCATAACATCATCATAATAACATCATCATAACATCATCATAACATCGTCATAGTGTCGTCATAAGATCGTCACAACATCATCACAACTTCATCATAACATCATCATATCATCATCATAACCTCATCATATCATCATCATAACATCATCATCGCAACATCATCATAGCATCGTCATAACATCATCATAATAACATCATAACAACATCATCGTAACATCATCATTAACATCGTCATAACATATCATAACATCATCATAACATCATCATAACATCTCCCCTTGGTGTGTTTTTTAAATCCAAAAGGTACATCACCCGTGAGATCGGCAAGTTCGACCAAAAGCCGTCTTCAAAGGAAATACGAATGAAATCAGCCGCCGACGTAACATCAGGTCAACTTCAGAAACCGTTTTTTTTTCCGGGGGGGGGGGCGGGGAGTGTACTTGTTTCACGCGTCGCCGTAGTCTTAGGATAGCAGACCATCGCACCTCTACAATGCTGGGATGGAGTATGTTCGATTTTCGCCGACCAGGCAGACATCGCGTTCACCGAGCGCGAAGCTCCGTCGGGAGTTCGACGGGTCGCATGAAGGGTGAGCTGCATTCTACAAAAAAACCCGCTTGCGAGGCGGACTTCCGTACCCTGTGCGTCCTATCTTGCATATGGATGACGGCTTCTTCAGATTATTTTTGTTGATATTTTTTTTTGGGGGGGAGAGATGTTTTACCAGTTCGAGAAGCCGTCAAAAACATGTTGTCAAGAGAGCACCGACGTATTGCAATGAACTGCGATACACTGCGATATACCAAGTAGAAAGCTGCGACGTCACTGGATGCCTAACTCGACGTACTGCTTGATGATCACGTCTTATCGGAAGCCACATCCCAGGATAACGATCAATACTGCAACGAACTGCGAGGTTCTGCCATGCAACTACTACAATGTATTGCTACGTGCTGCGACGTCAACAATGTGCTGCGACGTACTGCGTGATGATGATGTCTTGTCATTTCAGGGTACTAGTTGATAGAGTAGCTAACCCAAGCGTTCTACGATGTACTGCGACGTACTGCGACGTACTGCGACGTACTGCAACATACTGCAACATACTGCGCCGTACCACGGCGAACTGCATAAAATGATGGATAGATGATAGATAGATAGATAGATGATAGATAGATACCAGGTAGATAGATAGATAGATGGATAGATAGATCGATATAATAGATAGATGGATAGATAGATAGATAGATAGATAGATAGATAGATAGATAGATAGATGGATAGATAGATAGATAGATATATAGATAGATAGATAGATAGATAGATAGATAGATAGATAGATAGATAGATAGATAGATAGATAGATAGATAGATAGATAGATAGATAGATAGATAGATAGATAGACAGATAGATAGACAATTCGTCGTTGCTCTAGCTTTTGGTCGGTAAATATCTACACAGACAGACAGACAGACAAACCTTGCGTCGTCGCTCTAGCTTTTCGTCGTCAAAACGCTTCCTGGACTCCCTGCTGAATATTTCTTGCAGCTCGTCTTCCCTCCAGCGGGCCAGCCGTGACACTAGACGCTTCTTGTCCGACAAGAGCTCGTCTCGGTGTTCCACCTGCATTAGGTTGGGGGGCGGGAGGGGTGAAGTATTTGGTTTTTACGGTGTTCCTGGTATTATGGCGTTGTTGATAGATCGTACATATGTGCTGTCGTTGTATTGGTCGCTGCATCATAGTCAAGTAAAAACAGGCTCAACCGTGAGCAGAAAATAAAGAACACACTCCACTACACACCCCTTCGGCGTCTCTGCTGAGACATGATGAATACTTACCCAATCAAAACAGTGCCAACCAATTTTGTCATGATCTCACTGAACTCCTACTAAACCCAATCATTAAGCGTCAGATAATGTTGTCACGATCTCGCTGAACTTCTACTAACGACATCAAAAACCTGCCATTTTTATATGACAGGAGTTTTTTTCCTTCCCGCGACGCTGGCTCGGGTTGTGGAAGTATGTAGTATGCAAAACAAAAACTGCACGTTTTCAGCTTTCAACGGGGTGTCTGTTAACCACTAAGCGATAAAGGGTCGACGACGTATGTTCACGGCTATTAAACGGTTTGTGGCTGTTTCTCACATCAGCTGGTCGTCGTGTGATTTAGTCCGTGGTCACAAGACAGGTAAAACAAAAGCTCTGGAGCGTGGCGCAAGAAGAAAAATCTCGCGGAAAATATTACAACAAAAAATACACATAACGGAAGCAATCTTATGCCTTGCAGAAAAAAAAAAACACCAGCAGCAGGTACTTGTGAAAACGATGTATGTGTGAACAGTTTCAAGTCGTTTTTTTCACCCATGCCCCGATCCCAATAGGGTTGGACTAACGGCCGTGTGTTTGCCATTTTCGAGTTTGAAAAAAATGTGCGCCAGACGCATGCTACGTTGCACGCGCATAATTGTATTTCTTTCTGAAGCGCATCTCATTTAAGGACCTCTATACCTTGTACCCGAACAACTGTCTTCTATGAAAAAGTAAAAAGTGCTGCCTGCCTGCCTCGATAAATTAATCCCATGGCCCAGGTTATCCAGCGAAAAGGTGCTAATAAAAAAAAAAAATGACCGTTTTCCGACGATTTATTTTGGGTTAAGGAGCCCAGTCATTCAGAAACTGTTTGAGCCAAAAAGGGGTACAACCAAAAAGGGGTACACATAATACCTCTATCGTAGCACGCGCCATCCTTAATACCATTTCAGCCAAAAAAAGGTATACTTTATTATCTGTATCGTAGCACGCGCCATCGTCAACACAATTTCAGCCAAAAAAAGGTATACCTTAATACCTCTATCGTAGCACGCGCCATCCTTAACACAATTTCAGTCAAAAAAAGGTATACCTTAATACCTTTATCGTCGCGCGCGCCATCCTCAATACCGTTTCAGCCAAAAAAAGGTATACCTTAATACCATTTCAGCCAAAAGAGGTATACATTAATACCTCTATCGTAGAACGCGTCGACACTAATTACACCTAGTTTTTTCCACCAAGAAACGTGGATGCAGTCCTGACGGGGTTAACGGTTAATCTAGGCTACGGTGGGGAGTTCGCTTGTGGGGGCTTTCTTCCCCAGTGGCTCGGGGTCATTCGCGCGAGCGACCCTCCCATTTTTTTTTTTGCCGGGGTCATGAAGCGTTCGTGATGTTTCAGCTTTTTTTGTATTGAGTCCGCAATGGAATGGTAAGCTTCGCTGCGCCAAAAAAAAATCGACTTAGAAATCGTTTTTTCTTTGCCGTGAGGTACTGAGTCGCACGTTCGAGTGGCTCATACGACTGATTCTACGATAGTCCCACCCAAAACCAGCGATTTTTTTTAACGGACGTTTTATGGCTGCTCGACACAAGGAAGGATACTGTTGAGAAACAAGTATCCATATACTTTGTCGTGTGCAAAGGTCTAACGATCGACGGCGTCGGGGTATCGAGGGACACCGTATACAAGGAGATGCGGCCGGGAGCTGGTTTTTGAAACCGGCGATTTCGTTAAAGAAAAGTTGGGGGGGGGCTACCGTAGAACAACTCATACTCAATAGCGAAAAAAGGGGGGATGTCATAACGTCCCCCCAAAGTAACCTTGGCCGCGTGCTACCAATAGAGGTATACCGTTTTTTGGCGGAAACGGTTCCTGGATGACGGGGGGGCTCCTTAACCCAAAATCATCGGAAATACATTGCAGAGGTGTTAAGGTGTACCTTTTTGTGGCTGAAATGCTGTTCTGAATGACGGGGGCTCCTCAACCCCAAATCGTCGGAAATAGAGGCATTAAAAGGTATACCTTTTTTTGGCTGAAATGGTTTTCTGAATGACGGGGGCTCCTCAACCCCAAGCCGTCTGAAATCGGCGATTTTTTTTTTGCGTGATTCTTGTTTGTGTACCTAGGCCACATGGGGTTTTTCATCCGGTATGTAGCAGTTTTGATTTTTTCTCTCAAGATCAGTTCTTGAGAGAGGTCTTAAGCTCCCAAATTGAAGAACCTAAAAAAAAAAGTGGTGAACCTCTGTCGTACAGCACCCGTTCTCTTCGTCGGTCGTGAGTTAACTAAAGTTCGGGTGTCAACGGTACTGTATCAAACCAACGGTAACCCAACCCCCTTGCCTCTTCCTCGAGCTTTCTCGCCGGAAGGCTGGCCTCGAAAACGGCCTCCAACTTTTTAGCCGCGATCCAACCGCGGTGCTGGCCAATGTTGTTGTCCAACTCCTCCTTCCACCCCTGCTGAAGAGCTCGGGGGCTCAACATCAGCCTTTGCGTCTTGAGCTCTTGCACGTTGCTCTAAAAGTAAATGTTGCCGGTGTGTAGGTGAAAGAAGGGGGGTGGCGGGGGATGAGTGTGGGGGGCGGGGGGGGGGCGGGGGGGGTGCTCATTTTATGCTTGCCTTTTACGTTCGACCATTGAAATGCTGCAGGGCTCGTGGGCTCAACAACAGCCTCTGCGTCTTGTGCTCTTGCACGTTGCTATAAGAAACAAGGGAAAAGGTTTCCAGTGTCTTGGTGGCAGCGGGGAGGGGGGGGGGTGGAGGGGTAAACTTGTGGAAGGGGGGGTACTTGCGAGGGTTGGGCGGTGGGAGGGTACGCGGGAGTGGAGGGGGGGTCTTGTGGGGGGTGGAGGGGGGGGGGCGAGGGAAGGGTCGCAGCGGGAGGCGGAGGGGAGTTATAGCGGAGGGGGCTTAGCGACGGCAGGGAGGGGGGGGGGGGGGTGGGGTCCAGGAGATAGGTTCGGTTTGGTACCCGCCGGGCTTGATGCAGCAGCCCCCCATCTCTTCCGTACAAAAAAGGGCACGGGTTCTACGTCGTTCAGCATTTGGAGCTCGTTTTTTTTGCGTCCAATCGGCAAACCGGTCGCGTTTGGCAACAAGAGACGAACGCCTAGCCTATCTACCTAGCGAGTCAGGTCGGAAAGCTGGCTGTGTTGCCGCTAAGAGATAATAGATAACCTTCTCACGTTCTTCGTTGGGAATGGCATTTGTACTACAACTCCATGAATAGGCAAACACTTCTCCTAGGGAGGAGATAGGTTTTGGCCTACCAAACCTTTGCGTGAGCAGGGCATCAGCCTCTATAAAAAAACACACTCGGCTCTACAAAATAACTAACTACCTCGAGTTCGAAGACCGCCTCGTGCGTCGCTGCCTCCACCGCCACCGCCGCCTCCAACTTCTCCTCCAAACCCTTCCGTCTCGACCTTCTCTGCGCGATCTCCATGTTTTCCCTCTCCCACTCCTCCTCCGCTGCGAGTGCTCTCAAAAAGTTCAATCTCTGCGCCATGCTGCGCTCCCAAATCAACCTCACCATGGCTCCGCGCGCAACAGTCCCGCGAAAGCACCGCTGGATAGACCTCGCCGCCGCGTTGTGTATGCGCCGAATGCGTCCAACGACCCTCTTAGCCACCAGAACACGCGCAAGCCCCTGAATTCGGGTGGCGAGGGTACCCAGCCAGAGCTTGTCCACCCTCGCGCGGTCTACGGAGCCCCGCCAGAGGCACTGGATGCGGGTGGCGGCGAGGTCCTGTTTCAGCCGGCGGGTTCTTTCCCGTCCGGCCCGCCCCCTGGCCGCCGCTTGAAGCTTTGATGCTGCCCATCGTTCCTTGGAGAGGCGACGCCTCCAGCGGATGTTGCTGAGCATGCGCCGGATGACGGTCTGCCAGGCTAGAACCATCACGCTCCGGCGGGCGTACCACTCTGCGACGAACCGCCGCGCGAGGACGCCACGGGCCAGGGCCTGGATGCGAACCACCCCGCGAAGCTGCCGGATAAGCTGAGTGAACCGCTTCCGGCGGTAGTGGCGCTTGTACGCTCGCTGAACGCGGATCGCGGCGGATAGTTCCTCCCGGTTGCGCTTGAACACCGCTTCTAGTCCTTGGCTCCTGACCGCGGGATCCAGTGCGGGGGGGCGGGCGCCGCGCAAGATTTTTCGTAGCTTGTGATTGGCGGCTCCGTAGGCCCGGAGCCCGGCGCGTTGATGGACATCCGCGTCTGTTATCCCCAGGGATGCTTGGGAGAGCCTCTTTTCGAGCTCCCGGAGACGTAGACGCTCCAGTTCAGTCAAGGCGCTCTTCCCTCCTCCCGAAGCTTCTTTCCTGGCTGCTGGGCTGCCCTTGGAGCAGAGGTCAACACCGCCGTCTGCTTCTCCTCCTCTGTTGTGGTCGCTGTCACGTCCGTGGTCGTTGCTTTTACCAGTGCCCGCAGCAGGAGCGCGAAGAGAAGAAGAAGAAGCCGCCTTGGAAGAGTTGAAACTTGTTGGTTTCTCCATTTGGCTGATGGTGGCGAGCGCCGCGTGCGCTCCCGGCAGAACGGTGGACCCAGGAAGGCGAACAAAGTCGCGGAGCTCTCGCAGGAGCAGGTCTTTCTGGTGCCGCCGGGCGTTCTCGACGAAGCCTACCACCCACATGCTGTCGAGCTCGGCTGCCGCGACTAAATCTAGCCCCCTCGTGTTGTCGCTCTTCCCCGGTACGGATGGTACTGTCTCCAGTGGATGCAGCTGCTGCGCTTCTCGAGGGCGGTTGAAGAGTTTAGGGTACACCACTTCGTCGTACGGGAGGTATTTGGAGTTTTCGGGGTCGCGGTTGAGCGTGAAGCTTGTGAAGATGTCATTTTCTGCTTCTGTCCGCTTCCGCCGCCTCTGCTTGTTGCTCTTCTTTTTTCGCATCTGTTGCCGTTGTTGTTGCCTTTGTTGTCGTTGCTGGTGCTGCTGGTGCTGCTGGTGCTGGTGCTGGTGCTGGTGCTGGTGCTGATGCTGCTGGTGTTGGTGCTGGTGCTGCTGGTGCTGGTGCTGGTGCTGGTGATGCGGCATCGGCAGCTTTTTCTTGAGAGGGAAAGCTGCTGCCCTTGCGTCGGCACCACCACCATCGCCATCACTGTGGTGGTAGTGGCGCATTGTCAGGGCTGGTGTTGGCTCTCTTCGTGTGCGGTCGTCGAAGGCCTGGTGATGGTCGGCGCTGTCGGTGGCCTTGCTCTTCTTGTGCGCGACGATGTTGTTGTCGTGGATTCCTGCAGTAGAAGGTCGCCATGACGCCGAATCTTTCTGTGATGATATCCTTGTGGGTGTTGTCTGAGGCAATGGGCTATCTGCAGCAGCACTCTCGGCAGCACTGCCCACTGATTTCGCCGAGTTTATGACTCTAGGCAGCATATCGTCTCATGGTCCCGCCCTCTGCCTAAGTCATAGGAGAGTGCAGACGATAGGTAGTGCAGCAAGACAGACAGAGCACACAGACAGGCAGCAGTGGAGATCTTTTGGTGGTTTTAGGAGGTTATAGGAGGTTTGGGTCTGAGAATTCCCCCCCCCCTCGAACATGCCACAAAAAGTTATCGAAACCCATACAGATAAAATCGCAATCAACATGAGAACATGAGTCGACACAGCAGCGTCGTTGTACGTAGTCGGTTAGGGAGGATTTGAAGCACCTATGTACGCGAGAGCGAGGTGGCTGCTGGTCTTGCGATGTGTCGCAGCGGCTCTCGTGTTGGAATCGGCTCTTTCCTTCCACCAGCGGGTGTTTGTGGTCCACCAAGACAACGAGCTTCGTCTCATCAGCTCTCAACGTATTAATAGTCGTAGTACTTCCTCGCCGTTGCCCTCTCCTACGGTCACCCTCCGTGCATCCCACACACTCAGTAGCAGCAGGACCACGTCCACCAGCACCACCAGCACCGACACCAGCCTCAGCAGCAGCGGTGGCAGCTCGCCACAGCCTGGCTTAGCACTAAACCTCCGACGACAACGACGACGACGAACAGGAATTAATCGGACGATGGCGCGCGGCGGTTCTCTCTCGGAAGTGGCAAAAGACGCTGGTGCAACAGCGTCGATGTTTCGGCTTACAGCTTCACCACGCAACAGTGCCGCCGAGGAAGGAGGAGGAGCTGCTAGTGACTCTTCCTCGGGCACTGTGGCAGTAGCGTCCGAGATAGACAAGGTGCGATATGTGACTTCGATGAGCCCTGTCGTACCCCTTCCCCCCCCCGCCCCCTCTCGGCATCGCCCCGCTACCCCCTATCCTCCTAGACGTACCTGGTGGTGGAGTTGGCGTCAGAAGGCGAAGAAGCACTGCTGTGGGCGTTATACAGAGGTCGAAAGCAGTCAGGCTTCGCGTATGCACACAGATGCAGCAGAGCAGCAGTACTCATAAGTACTGCCGCACTACTCTATACCGATGCTGTCTATGTGCATAATACGTGGCTGAATTCGATTCAATGCACTCCGTATGCCTTGTGTTCATTGTGTCCGGCGCACGACGATCGTTTGGTGAGGCAACGAGGCTCATGATGCAATTCGAGATGGAGTACGTACAGCGATGGCACGTACTGTTCGTACCACAGGCTTCCCCCTCTGCCTCGCCTCGCTCCCCTCCCCTCCCATCCCCTCCCCTTCCCTTCTCTGCCCTCCCCACCACCCCACCCCAGCACCCCACCGCACCCCACCCCACCCCACCCCACCCCACCCCACCCCACCCCACCCCACCCCACCTCACCCAACCCCACCCCACCCCACCTCACCTCACCCAACCCCACTCCACCCCACCCCTCCCCACCCAACCCCACCCCACCCCACCCCACCCCTCCCCACCCAACCCCACCCCACCCCACCCCACCCCACCCCACCCCACCCCACCCCAACCCCCCTACCCCATCTCCTCTCCCCTCCCCTCCCCTCCGGCAGGTCTCATTCTCCAACACCAGGGAAGCAGCGGTAGCAGAAAAAAAAGGCCACTACGACGCTGACTTCCTGGCAGAGCAAAAGCTGGAGAGCGCTAAAGCCGCCCTCTTATGCGGCGGTGTTGGTGCCGCTTCGCGCCTCCTCGCGGTGGGCCTAGGGGCAGCGGTGCCGCCGTTTCTGAGGGACGTTCTGGCGACGCCGGAGCCGGCTGCGTCGGCTGTTTTGTTCGGCCTGGCCGCGGGGTTCGCACAGGGGGCGCTATTCGGGCTCACGTACAGGCAAGGACGACCTCTCGATCGATCGTGGCTATTTCTGTTGATGCTGCTGTTTTTTTTATATATTTTTGGAAGGGCTGAACATTGCTCGTCATCTGCTCTTCTTACGTTTATTGTTGACCTTCCTCCTGTCGTTTTGAGTAATCAGCTCGGATACTTGAGTGTGCTACTTCGTCTACGCACTCATGTCATGTGTGGGTGCGCTGCGGTGAACATAATAGTATCTCCTACCTGGTACGTATAAGCCATCGAAGCTTGGCTCGACGCGCACCTGGTGCAACTCCTTCCCCCCCCAGAATATGCATACGTATAATTGTCATTTTTTTTTTATTCGGGCACACCTCTTCGTGCTCGCACTTTTGTCTCAAACGTCGGGTGGGGTGGGCACAATTCGACCGTCGGGGTCACGTTGCCGGAGGTTTGGGCGCGACCCGTGCAGTGTGTCGCGCGTGGCAAGCATTTTAAACTTTCTTGGCCTTGGGCACACTTGAGGCAAATCCCCGGGTTTCCGCAACATCCCCGGGGATGGTTGGGTTTATGCATCCCCTATCCCCGTGAACGCACGTAAGATTTGGATTTTTCTGCTCGAAGAGGGTACACGCACATTCCCCTATTTTTGCACAGAGCACCACGCTACGATCCTGCCTACCAGCAGCAGTCCAGCCCCCTAGCAGCAGCAGCCTGCAACTCTAAGCGCGTGCGGCTGCTGTTGTTGTATGTAGGTGATTACTTTGATCGGAGCCTGCGATGCTCTACCCGCCTATACGCCACTACCTCTCGCTGCTGCTGCTACTGCTGCTTCTGTCAAGTGTCAAGTGACATGCCGGCGTAAAATGTAAGGATCGTTCGAATATCATACTTGTGTTAATACTTAAACGGTCCTTATATTTATTTTCATATTGGCGTGCTTCGTAAATGATGTCGTACCATGCCAGCAGAGCACAACGCTACAACTCTACGCTACAACTCTGCCGCACAGCAGCAGAGGTAGGCAACGCCATTTATGTAAGATCGCAGATGACAAACAGCAGACCAGATGCGGAAAGCGCAACGCTACAATGCTGCCGCACAGAAGCAGCGGTAGGCGACACCATTTATTTGCGCGTGGCGTGTCCTCGCTGTGCCGCGGCGAGTTGCTTGTGTCGGATCCTGTCATTTGCCACCCCACCATACCACACATTTCTTCTGCTGTGCTGCCGCTCTGAGTGCACGTGTCTATCGATGAGGAATCATAGGGACATTTAAAAATGGTAGCAATTTAAATGCCAACCAACCCATCCTTGTACATTTACGTCCATAGAGGCAGTTTTTTAACGAGTATTCTTTTTTTTGCGAAGATCGCAGATGACATACAACAGCAGACAACATGCGGAGAGCAAAACGCTACTACCGTGGTAGGACCATGTGCGCGTGCCGTATCCTCTCCTCACGGTGGCGAGTTGCTTATGTCATAGCCTGTCACGTATTGTCCTCTTGCTCCCTCGTTCTCAATACGTGCTCTGTACAAAATATTCTACAGTAAGCCGCATCCCACGCCACACGTGCCCCTTTTCGCTTCCTGGCGGTCCCTAACCTGGAGTTCGAAGTGTGACGCTCTTCTCGAAATCATACATATCATTCGGTGTACCTGGTAAATGTTTTGTGTGTTATCAAGTGGTGCTGTGTGTATTTTCTCAACAACAGATCGGTCGTGGGCACGTCTATCTCGAGTACCCGAAAAGCGCTACAAGTACTACTATTGAGTACATACACCCAAGAAGTACTGCGGGTGAAATGCGAATTCATTACTTTTTCGGGCAAGTTTTTTTTGTATGTACAAACATATACCTTGGTATATGGTCATTGCGTCCGGTAGTGGTAATATAATCATGTTTCCTTGCGCCACGCCCCTAGGCACTTCCCGGAGAGGAACCTTGTATGTCGTATACTTCGTATACGAGCCGACTCAATTGGACTCAACGCACACCTCGTCAACCCCTCCTCCTCCCCCTCCCCCCCCCCCCCCCCCTCAAAACGTCGGTCAGATACGTAGTGCGGTCCGACCGCCAGACGAAAACGGAAGCAGCCCTGCCACAAATGGACGGCTTCACGGTGGGACACCTGGGGGACGGTTGCGTTGCCGCCTTCGCCCTTACCTCCGCGCTCGGTCAGAGCGAGGTACCCTTGGTCCTGGCAGCTGGGGAGTTCGCGGGCGTTTTTGAGCGGGGAGGGGGGCTGGTGGAGGCTCTGGCGGCGGTTGTTTTGCCCGTGGTGCCTTTTTTGCCCCGAGCCGCGGCGGGTTTGTTGTTTTATTCGATTACTAGGACGGCCATTGATCGAGCGCTGGACGAGGGGGTGATCAAGCCTTTCCCGTAGTATTGTATCACTGCTGTAATGCAGCGCCAATGGAATTTATTGGCCTGCTTTGCACTACGGTAGGTGTTCCGTAGTACTATATCATACCCGGTGGAACCCCCGTGAGAGGACGGGGAATTCATGAAAGCGCACGACATAACAGGGAGGTGTGACATCATACCGTGTCATCCCCTAAAAGCGCTGGGAGTTCATGGGAGCGTGTGATATTGCGGAGGAGGAAGGGGGGGGGGGGCGTTGTCGATACATCTCCGTGTGATTGACACGCCATGTATTTATTTATGAAAGACTTTTTCTGTTATGCTGTACCAGGAACGAGGAAGCCTTTTTTTTCAATCAAACAACACAACTTTGTTATTTATCGGGTAATACCACAAGTTTGTTATTTATGTTCGTCCCTCTTTTTAGGGGAGAGAACACGACAGACACGCCCTGGGTATTTTCATACATATGATATATGTGTAATACTTTGCGGTTTCTGGCGGGTGTGCGTACAGCCTTGGTTTCGAGGGTTTCGCCGCATGGTGACGAAAAAGCGGGGGAGGGGGGTTATGCGTCGTGTGACGTACAAAAAAACGGTTGGGTTTCCTCTCGTGTGGTGGCGCTCTTGTCGACTGGCGGTTAATTGCAGGGTGGACAACATGTAGCTGCTCTCGTGCCCGAGTCATGAGTCATGCATTGGTGGCTCGACAGGGTGGACAACATGTACCTGCCCTCGTGCCCGATTCATGCTTTGGTGACTCGGCTTGTGTGTTTTCGCTGGTATCTAAGCTGTGGATACGGGTCTTGAGGTGTTCTGCCAACGCTCAACAGCTTGAGAGCCAAAGGTTTGAGTTGGCTAGACTTGAGCGCGGAGTCATGCCTGGCACACGTTGTAAACGGACACATGAACTTTCCATGATCTAGAGCACCCCGGTAAACTCGGCAATTCAGTCAAGCAGCCGCTGAATGGTCGAAAGTTTGGTTTGTGATGTAGTTGATGCCGCCGTTGTCACGCACGTCGCGGGCTAGAACACATTCGCCGGTGCAGCGTTGCCCTCGTCTCGGCGTGTCCCACCGTCTGGCGTGGTGGCACCTTGCAACCTCTATCCGCTCTGTGCATACCTCGCGTACACCCCGCTCTTATTTAACTTCGTTTTTCTTCGCACATCAGACAGGACTTTTGGGTTAGATAACCCCCAGACGTATACCATCTGCATGATCTACTGCAGATCATGCTTCCGGGTGGGAAAACTGTAATATGCACGGTCTAGCACACGCTTCCGGGGTTAGATCTGTACTGCTGTGCACGTCCTGAACAACAGTTTGTAACGGCAAATGCAGGATCTCGGTCATCTACTGCCATATCGCGATTTGTCCAACGTGTACTTTTCGATGCCAATGTCAACCAGCCTTGCATGTTGCTCCGTTTTTTAGGGCGCCCAAAACGAAAAGCAATGCCATAGTGGTCCCTGTGTAGTGCCGGTATGCGCACTATAGAAGGAAACACCGGCACTATAGCGGCAACCGGTACTGCACTCCGCATACTGCCACTCCTGGTTGTTCCCATCTGGGCCAAGCGATTTCACAGGCACTATAGCGGGCAACCCGCACTTTAGAGGAACCTCTGCTGTGATTAGAAATAGCGGCAGCAGAGCTAGGTCGCTACATGCCTGCCAGCCCACCCAGCTCAAGCCAACGCCACGCCGTAGACGCGGCGATCCCGTACGCTGCCGAAAGAGACAAAAAAAACACCAAAGCACCAAAAGCGAGCCTTGTTTTTGACCAAAAGCGAGCCTTGTTTTTTGCTCCGTGTTCCAGGAACCAAACGAAAACCTTTGCTCAGATGCAACAGCAGCAGCAGCAGTAGTAGAGCTAGCTCTACATGGAATCAGCCCACCCAGCTCAAACCAATGCCACGCCGTAGACGCGGCCATCCTTTTCACTGTCAGAAGGGACTGCCGCAGCAAAGCACCGTGCGCGAGCCTTGCGTGATTCGGCTATCAGAACCCTCTTAAAACCCTAAGAGCTGCTGAAGCCCTTCATGGCAATTAGCCCATCCAGCCCAAACCAACGCTCCGCAGCCACTTCGTCCACTACTGTCGGTTGGGACTAAAAAGCAACCAATAGAAAAGTAGCGAAAGTACAGGGAACCAGCAGTACCAGTTGTGTTTGGATTATTTTGGTCTAGCTTCGAAAAAAACGGTTTATAAGCTCTTCATGGCATCTTCATTCCGAGATCTTCACTGTGAGAAATTTCCCAGGCGCTAGCATTGGGGCAAGCGTCATCGCTTAACCCGTTTACCACTTCAAACATGATCAAAACCACAACTCGAAATGGGCTGTTTTGTCTAAAACAAACATAGGTGCATCACCCCTTCACTAATTCCAAGGAGTTTGTTCCCCGAAATACGTGGGTGCATCATTCTTCAAAATTTCCGAGTAATTTGTCCCAATACCACGGGTGGGTTTCTGACGGGAAAGCGTCAAGAATAGTTGTTATTTTTTCGACGCTGGGACAAAGCGTGTACACGTACAGCCCCCCCAAGAAAGGCGAGGCGCATGAAAAATCGCGCCGCTACAACCGCGTGATGCCCTGCCTGACGCGACTCTCTTTCATGAGGGAGAGTGTTTCCTCGTCGTTGCTTTCGTCCCGCATCAGCTCCTCAAATCCCTCCCCGGCCCTTTTCCCCTGGATGTTTTCGATCTCAGTGTTGATCTCAGGCAGGGCCAGCAGGAACTTGAGGCATTCCACCTGCGCCCGTTCAGTTCGGGCCAGGGGGGGAGGAGGGGGGGGAGGGAGGGAGGGAGAGGAGGCAGGTCGGGGGGGGGGGGGGAGGGGGGGGTGAACCCATTGAGAAGGGTGGAGGCGGAAGGGGCGGAGGCAGGGTAAGGGGGAAGGGGGGGGGGGTCGTTCTTTTATGCATAACTCATGAAGTAAGTTTTGATTGGTTGTTTGGCTGATTTGAGTGGGAGACGTATTGACTGATCGATGGCTTGGTTGGTCGAATGATTGTTTGGTTGGTTGTTGCTGCATGCGTTAAAGGCCGAAAAAAATATGTAGTCAAGATCTGCACTCGGTCGGTGACTAAAACTATAAAAGTGCATGGACCCCCACCGACATATTCAGAAACGGTTTCTGCCGAAAAAACCACAACGCATATGCGTGGACGCTATGGCCAAACACCTGAACCCGGCGGAACCGAAGCCCGTCGACCTGACACACAGGTGTTGCTAAAAGTAGCGCGAAGGACGAATAACGGGTAGTAACATCACAACTCGCAGATGCAAATCAAAACGCCGCCCATGATAATGAGAGCCACAAGAGGCACACCAAAACGGCAACAGCAGCACCACTAACAGCACTAACAGCACCAACAACAGCACCAACATCAGCATCAACACCAACACCAACACCAACACCAACACCAACACCAACACCACCAACACCAACACCAACACCAACATCAAAAACACAAACACAAACACCATTAGGTAATAGAGCTGACCGAACATCAACAACAACAATACCACCACCACCACCATCACCAACACGAACACGAACACGAACACGAACACGAACACGAACACGAACACCACCAACACCAACACCAACACCAACACCAGCACCAACTCCAACACCAACACCAACACCAACACCAACTCCAACTCCAACAACAACACCAACACCAACACCAACACCAACACCAACACCAACACCAACACCAACACCAACACCAACATACCAATACCACCACCAACACTACCAAACACACCAACAACAACCAGTGTCTTGGTTTGTCAGCTTTCGCGGTACGTAGTATATTACATACCTCCGAAAAGGAACACGAGTATTCGTTCTGTATCGGCATGACTTATGCCCTGTACAGAGTTGGACGGCAAACGAAATATCAACAACAATGTGAACAAAACTAACTCTCACTCTTCCCCAGAAGGCTGCAAGGTTGAGCGCGGTGTCCCTTCGGTGGTTCATCGCGTTCACGTCCGCCCCAGCTTCCACCAGGCACTCCGCCACCCTACCCTCACACGCAGTGAAAAATCAAAACACAAAACGAAAACGCCGTAGATGAAAACAACGTTAAGAATGAAAATAATGATAAACCTCCGAAAAAAACGTAAATAATGGAAAACTGGTGAAAAAAACGCGACGAGCGAACAACCGGTGAACAAACGGCAAGCGTGAAAAACTGGCTTATCGCATACCAGGTACCTGATACCCCGGTATATTTTAATAAAACAGGAGCAAAGAGAACGGGCGTTCGCAAATTGGACCGCCGACAGGGCTACGGCAACGTTACCCATCAATCAACGCTTGGGTGGGCCGCTCTGAATTCGATCGGTCCTCGACAAAGCGAAATGGAACGGAACGTGATACTAAAACGACAAGAAACACGAAACGCGAAACCAAGCGATACAAAAAACGACAGTAAACGAAACAAAACGAAACGAAACAGAACGAAGCAGAACGAAGCAAAACGATACGAAACGACACCGAAAGACACGAAGGGTAATGAAACGGTACCAACCAAAACGACACAAAGCTACCTGGATACGCGAGGTGCAAGGAGTTTTCAGTCCATACCGTGTTGTTAGGTATCCGAGTCAGCGGTAGCGTACCGCATTAAAACGAGATGGCATGGTAAGAGAAGGGCGGAAAACAAACTGCGGCCTTCAATGGGAACCAGGGTTTGGCAGCGGGGTTTTCCACTTACGCTAGGTGGCCTTCCGTGCAAGCCACCATGAGCGGTGTCTCCCCCCCATGAAAACAAGGATAGTTTACGTCCGCGTCTTTCGCGGCCGTTAGGACCTGTGACGGTGTTGGAATTACAATACCGATAACGTGAGACAGACAGACAAACCGACAAACAGACAGACAGACAGACAGACAGACAGACAGACAGACAGACAGACAGTCAGAAAGACAGGCAGGCAGAGAGGGAACGATAAAGATAGACAAGGACTAAACTACGTACGTATAGAGAGGGGACAGGTATCTACTTCGGCTCGAGCAAAATCAGAAACAGCAGCAGCATCAAGAAGAACAACAAAAACAACACGAGCAGCAGCAGGTGATAATTGTTAACGCCGCGCCTTGGCAGGCAGCCCAACACGCCCCCTCCCTCTCTTGTGTGAACCTTACCTTGACCACCTCGGCGTTACCCGTTGACGCCGCCACCAGGAGAGACGTGTCCCCCAGAGTGTCCGCTACATGGACAGCCCCCCCCCGTTCAACGTAACGCCGCAGGGCTTCCACGTCTTCTTCCCGGATGTAATCGAACAAGTTCTTCTCTGGTCATTCGTTCGACGACCAGGTAATCAATTACGCGCCAAGAAAAGAGAGAACGGGATGCAACAGTTTTACGACGGGTAAGAGCACTTTAGAGGCGATTGATGGGTTGGTATAAATAGTTCGATTGTGCTGTAAGTTGTGAGGCTTATATTGGGTGGGTAATCGGTTATCCTTCTACCACTGCTCATATTATACGTAGCCCAGTGGACAAAAAACAATACAATTCCCCACAAACTATGAACTCACTTTGCCTGTAAACCGAGTATATATGTATGCCATTATGGACAAGCCGGCGTGTAAATAGTACACACAGCAGACGTTAGCATCTGCTGTATATTCCGACATCCCAAGGCTGCTACCTTCCGCCTGCATGGACATTCGTCGCCCTCTCTTCTCGCGCCTCGCTGTTCCCGGCCATCGCCTCGTGGACCTCTCCTTCAAGGTTAGGGATGCAGCGGCGGCTCCGCAAAGAACCTGATCGTATCATGGGGCAGACCGAACCAAAGAAAGCAGTGACGGCAAACGGCGAAGGGAGGGTCTGTTCAATGTTAATAGTTATTTTTTTTACAATAACTGAAAAACGTCAGCTATGAGTACGACCGATTGAATGACAACCAATTGTAAATTGTTCATGCTGTTCATGTTGTTCATGTGTCTTGAGCGCGCAGCGCGCAGCTCAAAATCACGATTTGTCATTATCCAGAGTACTGTGTTCAACAAAGTACCTGAACCCCTCTTCTCCTCTCCTGTGCGAGCCTATGCTACTAGAAAAACAGCAGCGGTCGTGTCGTAGTCTACAGGCTAGTGGGCTACTGGGTGTAGCGTGAGCCGAGTATAGTACACGCATGCTCGTATACAAGAGAGAAATAACCCTGCCGTCGACGGATATCACGGCCACCACGGCCACTTCCACATCAATGTCCCAAGCGGGACGATGATTGCGCGGAGGTCGGTGCTGTCTGATAGTCAATGCTCATATTATGCGAGTATCATGTATACGCTAAGTTGGCTTGTTACCCTCACTATAAGCTACAAAGCCTACAAAAAGAGGGGCTTCCTCGGAGGCTTGCCCTGTGCCGAGCTTCGAACCCAGGCTTCCAAGCATTCAAGTACACATCGCTGCCTCGGTGCTGTACATTTGTCACGACACGCCGTCCAACGCAGCAGCAAATGCATGCAGCAAAAGCAGTTCGCTGCCTGCTGAAATGCACACCGCAACAGGCCATGGGCCAACCACAATCACCTGATACCTGCTACCTGCTACCGGCCATCACCCGCCACTTCGGTCGTGCTGAGATCTCTGAGAGCTGCTGCTGCGCGGGACGCCCGAGGGCAGGCAGGCAGGCATGAACGCGGCACGAGTACCTGGTACGTAGTGAACGGAATCTGTAGACTAGGCATGTAGAGGACTCATTACACATGTCACATGTTACGACCTTCGTGCCATGCTACACGCCCACACAGCAAGCAGCAAACGCCGTCGCCCGCTGATATACCCCGAAATGCACACCACAACACACGATCGACTAAGCGTCTGCTATGATACCGACCTTCACCTTGGTGGTGCTGAGAGCTGCTGTGCCAGGCGCAAAGGCAGGCACAAAGAACGCGCTCGCTGGAGGCAGCGGTGTTATTTGGGTGAGCGCGGCCAAGAACAGCACAAATCTTGCTGGCCTGCTGCGGAGCTCCATCATCGCCCTGGTTGATCCACTGGGTTTAAATTCCAGCACAACCACGACTGTATTACAGCAGTGAATGAAAGCACGGTGTGATCTCCTGGGGTAGACTCGTTGGCGAGCTTGCACGTATCAAGTACCGTGGTGTCGTCGAAGAGGAATATGAAAGCGAGAAAATATCATTTTCGAGACGACGAGGGAGTTCCTGCTTGTTCCATTAGCATGTTTGGCAGTTACAAGTGTTTGCTCGACATATCGCCGTAGTCGACCAATGAAAACGCTCGAGCCTGTTACTTTCCATACACGCAAACTGACTTGTTGGCAGGTCGCGGTACAGCAGTAGCCCCGTGCTCTGGCTCCGTGCTCCCGGCGTAGACTACTGTCTGTCATTGTTGGTATAGGCCTCGTCCTCCGCTCTTCGGTTGGGCACCTCTTCACCATGCACAAACTCACGAGCGTCGAGGCGCAGCGCGTCATCGCCGTCATGGAGGTAAATGTATGTCCACCGACCACCCACCTTCATTCAGCTACTCGTACACACGGCGAAGCTGCACGATAATCGGTGTGCGTGCGAGATTTCGTGATATCATACCGCGACGTCGTGTTGAAGTCTTTGGGCCCTTGGTCGTGTGATAATGCGCTACGACGCAATTCGAGGGTACTAACTACGGTATCTCCGTAAACACTCTTGAATCGCTCCCGAGTGGTAAGTCTGAGGAGGCAACATTATGTGCCCACTACTACTACTCCACAATATAGTCTAGTCTAATTGTACGAGTTTGCTGTGTTAATAGTGCTATATCCCTGGTATACTTCTGCATCTATCTACGCTCTACCTGGTTGTACGCTTCTTCGTTAGCGTTACTCAGCTCGCCGTACTGTGTCGACGCCGTACAGCAGTACTCCCAGCGTTGTTTTTTATCGTAATAGAGTACAAAACGGTTACGGCAGTAGCTACTCGTGCGAATTAACTGCGAATATGACAACGCAATGAAGAGGGCCCACGGACGACGCGCCCCTATCTTCGTGCCCATTAAATGTTGTCATGATGTTAATAAACACGCTCTTCGGATTCCAATGTCAACATCCAAATGTTTTCCTGCGCATCGGCTGTGCACTCCCTACTCGTGTAGTCTATGCCTCGAGTCATACTGTCGTTGTTCTCACGCTATTAATAACCCATCGCCATGAATCTAGTCCGTCGTCACAGATCAGGCCCCAATGACTCTGGTATAGCACCGTCAAGTTCATGGCCGCGCACCACAAACGCAGGGTGTGTATACTAACAGTAAGCAAGATGTTCACCTGAAATGTTTCACGCAAGTAACCCCCTGTCCCGTACCGACGACCCAACGAACACCCTGATGGAACCCGCCCGCTGATGCTGTGGAACCGCGAGCAGGATACGCTGGACAAGTTGAACGGCCTGAGCTACGTGCCATCCACCGCCAAGCTCGACCTCCTCGATGCCCTAGCTGAGGCGGGCCTAAACCCACTCAAGAGCTGCCTACAGGTAACCACACTACTACAGTAGTATACGCGGTGATGCTGAGTGTACCATTGTCGCAGTGAAGTTCCCGTTCTTCGTGCGTAGCTTCAACCTGCCAGGTATGCAGTAGCACATGCACACGAGTGGTGGTGGTGATGATGATTACGATATTCCAACATACC
This sequence comes from Undaria pinnatifida, assembly GCA_012845835.1. NCBI lineage: Eukaryota > Phaeophyceae > Laminariales > Alariaceae > Undaria > Undaria pinnatifida. The sequence continues at coordinate 14,761,686 of JABAKD010000020.1, forward strand.
GGAAGTGTTCATAGTCCGTGGCTCGTTGGCATTAACTGCCACGCGCTCTAGCGAATACTGTTTTTGATGGAGGCACGTAGCTCGTCAGTGCTGGAAGATCCAGCGAGCGGGGTGTACTGCATTGCATATGGACCACCTGTCAGTGTTTTTTTTTGTTTAGGCGCGCTGGCTTGTGCTGAATATCCCCGAGCGCAAAACCTCGCAGCGAGTTGAGTTGAGAGTAACATTAATAGTGAAGCAATACGTAGAACGTACAGGTACACCTCCAATAGTGCGTCCTAGTTTTCGAAATAGCTCCCGAGGCCAGGGCAACATCGTTCTCCTGTTTCCGTCTTCGCTCGATCCGGATGCCTCACGGTCGCAAGAAAAGCAAGTCTTACATTTCGTTGTACTTCGTATAGGAGAACAGAACGTGGGAGAGTGATCCTCAATCCTCCATCTCGTCGAGCCAGTAATCCTTCATAACGCCTGTCAAGGGTGTATTATGCAATCCTCTACAACTTGTAACCGTCATGTTCTGGTAGAACCTGACGGAACACGACAACACATTGCCTCGTAATCTTGCTTCTGAAGGCTCAGTGGCACATGGAGCAGGCCGCGATCAAATCCGGTGCGATGGGCCCAAACAGACGACCACCAGCACTAACAGCCGGCAACCACTCCGCAGCCGACGCATCCCAACGGAGAGCGCCAGATAGCAACCCTGGATCATCACCAGCAATTCACCGTATCGGTGCCATCGGAAACACAAACAACGATGAGTCGCCGGGAGTTGTAGGGGGGGGCGTGGCGGGGGTGGGGGTGGGAGACTCGCCCGGCGGCGGCGGCGGTGACAATTTGGAGCAGATTTACCAATCGACTAGGACGTGGTGTCGCGCGCTCCGGGGGTCGACGAACGCGATGGAGGTGCTGATCGAGTTCGAGCGAGATAACCCGAGGCCGCAGAGCGGTATACTTTTCAACCAATACCTTAGCGATCTCACCGGCATCATGTACCGAAGACTCAGCACGACCGTCGAAGAAGAGGCAAGGAATGCACTAATCGTGCGGGGTGTGTATTATCTCCCAGACCATTTTATCTTGTGGTTTGGTATATGCCGAGCAAAACTTCTCGCACTTGTTTACCCGTCACGGCAGAGATTACAGCACACCACTACACTGCGCTAGTTTCCGGCAGTTTTTTTTCGTCCCTGGGATTTGGCTGCAACTCTGAAGTGTCTAACGCGGTCGTTCAACGCGCTCAACGATCCATTAAACGGTAAGGGCAAACTCAAGTTTTCTGAGACCCCCCCTTTGAGGAAGTCTTTCCTTTGCCAACCAAAGATGCGATAGAGGGGTTACTTTTGGAGTGAGCCTTTTTTTTCAGGGCTCTTCACAGGTCATGATCCGGCCCACGGATCAGGTCAGGGGCTTTTCAAAACTCGCGAATCGAGTCGGATCGGGTCAGGAGAGGTCATCGAAACGTCATGGGTGAGATCGGGCCGGGTCAGGAGCTGATCAAGTCTCACGGGCCGGGTCAGGTGACCTTGTTCTAAAATCGACCCGCGACAAGTGACCCGACCCGTGAACAGCTCACGCGAGTGACCCCGTCGTTCCTTTGCCTTTCTGCTGTTTTTTCAACTTTGTGATATGAATCCGCGCTCTGAAAGGGTTAGCTACCCTGCACTAAGCGAACCGCCTAGTGCTACGTTTGCCAGTGAGGTATAGCGTCTCTCGTGCGAGTGGTTCAAGCAGGGTGGTGCAAAAAGGGGGTATATCATAACATCATCATAACATCATCGTAACATCCCCCCTAGTACCGCACCCTTGGTCCGCCCCACAAGCGCAAATCATTAGCATGTCAAAACGTTGAAGCGCAACCCGACGGACGATGCCATGGCCTTGTGTATAGGTTAGACGCCTGCTACACTAGAGGTTAGCCACTTTTTTTTTTTCCCGAAGTTCCGTAAATTGGGAGCTTACGACCTCTCCCAAAAAACGATTTGAAGAATAAAAACTGCTACATACCGGACGAAAAATCCCATGGCCTAAGTACACAACGAGAATCACGCAAAAAACAAAATGGCCTTTTTTTCCCGACGATTTGGGGTTAAGAAGCCCCCGTCATTCAGAAAAGCATTTCAGCCAAAAAAAGGTATACCTTAACACCTCTACTTCCGACGATTTGGGATTAAGGAGCCCCGTCATTCAGAAAAGCATTTCAGCCAAAAAAAGGTATACCTTAACACCTCTACAATTTATTTCCGACGATTGTGGGTTAAGGAGCCCCCGTCATTCAAAAAACCATTTCAGCCAAAAAGAGGTATACCTTAACACCTCTATTTCCGACGATTTGGGGTTAAGGAGCCCCCGTCATTCAGAAAACCATTTCAACCAAAAAAGGTATACCTTAACACCTCTACAATGTATTTCAGACGATTCGGGGTTAAGGAGCCCCGTCGTTCAGAAAAGCATTTCAGCCAAAAAAAGGTATACCTCCACCGGAACGGCGTCGTTATGCAACGGAGTAAAGCGCGACACAAAAAAATGACGTTTCCTACGATATTGGGCTGAGTAAACCCCGTCATCATTCATGACAAAAAAAATAGCTAAAACAATCTACCTCTTTATCCTTGCATGCGTCCACTACTGCACTTGTTATGGCATCCCCTCCACCCCGTTGGGTAGTTATAAAGTTATTGTCGCAGTTTTCCCCTTTATAGCTGGCAGGCGTTATCGCCCGCCTGAAAGAACGGCTCCGCCCCCCCTTCCGTCAGAAGGTAGCTGGCGGACAGCAAGCAACGAATACCAGAAGATGTAACATCCAGCAACCCTCGTGTGAGTGACCATTGCAGAGCCAGAGGCGCCCCTGCATGGGAATAGTCGGTCCCTAGGTCCGTATTGCCCCAATACTACCACACACTCCCTCCTCGGGAACAAAACGTTTAGAGCTTGAGTAGGACACTCGTAGGAATTGGAATAAGGTGTTGACGTGTTCCATCGGTACGCCTAAGAATACATTATGAACTCCCACCCCCGCTCCCAGAGTGGCTTCCCGTGTGATTCCAACTGACAAAATAAGCACCAGACACCGACACGCAGTTAGCTGGTGGAATACAGCAGGTCAGTCGCGGGCGAGACTTGCCACAGCATATCCCCAGCAGACAGTTCCACCGGCGAACCTTCATCCGTCTCTTGGATCGAGCGGGTGATCATCTGCGGCGCAAACGGGATGTTTCCCTGGACTTTGTTTGGTTGTTCTCTTGAACAACACGAGCGTACTTCACGGCCACGCTGCGTGCCATCCCCACCTGAACTTTTTTCTTCTGGAGACAATCTACCGATGTATCACCACATTCCTAACATTACCCACGTGGGGTGCTTGTTTGACATGCTTGACCGTGCTGTGTCGTAACCATAACGAGAGAAGGCGGCCAACAAGCAGCTACTCCACGACCTAACGGAGTGCGAAAAACTGGCGGAGGACGAGCGAGACGCGCTGCAACAGACGCTGCACTCTACAAGAACCGAAAAAGAACGGGTGGGCAAAACCAGCAGAGTTGTTCGGGAACCGAAAAATAATGGGTAGGCAAATATAGATTTGGTTCGGTCGGCCGGTCGGCGGGTCGGTGGCTCCCATATTACGACTAACGTGGCTGTGGTTGGGACAACAGTCTACGTGTGCTACCGGGTTTCTTGATTGACAGTGTCTCCTCTTTCGTCTAGCTTGAGCGGCCAAGAGGGGATCGCTGTTTTACATGCGTTCACGTAAAATTGTCGAAATCACTCCGTCGGTCCTAAAAGTGCCTCCGAAGATATGCCGACTGCAAGCAACGCGTAACAACCCCCCCCCTACAAAAAAAAAGGAGGGGACCCGGGGCCGCAAACCCTCGGAAAGCCTCGGAAACTCAAAACCTCAAAAACTTCGACACTTCGAAACTTAGACATCCCTCACCGACCTAGATCCAGGTCCAACCTCGCCTCCGCCCCGCCCCTGCTTAACGGCGCATGTTCACGACAGGGTTTAGATTCGATTTGTGTGGCTCCCTACTAGAGGATCCGGTTACCTCACCCTACAAAAAAGACGTCAATCAAGAAAAACTGGAAGTACACCCACACCGTAAAAAAATCCCGTGGCCTACGTAGGTGTTTTTCGAAAAATATTGTTAAAAACAGAAATGGCGTTCGAGATATAGGCCGGTTTGCCCCTGTAGTCTAGTGGGTACCGTCGAAAACTTCCGTGGTCGAAGATACTCTTTCGAGTCCTACCGAGGGATTCTTTTGTTTTTTTGGTTTTTTCTTCGAATCGACTGCGGAGAGCGCCTGGCGTGTGTACGCAAAATTTCAACGCGAGTCGACGAGGGGAGAAAAATGCTGTACCTTTCTCGCGATAAAAAAGAAGTCGAGTACCGTAGTCGGGGGGGGGGGGGGAGTGTACTCAGTTTGTGCATGGCCGTAGTCGTATGACCATATACCCTCGTATCCCTACTATGCTGGGACGGAGCACGTCGGGTTTTCACAGGCCAGGCTGACATTGCTTGAACCAAGCGCGAAGCGCCGCGTGGTGTGTTCGGCGAGTCGCGTGAAGGGTGAACTGAATACTTTCAAGAACCGCTCGTAAGACCGACCTCGGCACCTTGTGCCTTCTTTCTTGCTTATGGACGCTGACAGCACCAATGAGTTATACTTTGTTTCCTGGTGCAGCTACTCCAGAGACAGCAGTGGGTGTTACTTTGTAACTCCCCCGTGGGTGCCCTTACCGTATCCACACTGCGTGATGCGATCGTTCCCCTTGTTGCGGCGGGGGGGGGGAGAGAAGAACCTGTTTAGCGCCCCCAGATCTGAGTAACGGCTAGGGAGGGAAAATAATAAGAGAAAAGCGTGCGAAGATGGTACCAGATAGACGGGATGAGCGACAATAAATATTGTTTATTTTCTCGGATGAAGAGCCCGATTAGTTGGTCACATTTTTTTTTCTCCTTAGTGTACGGCCTACCCCCGTCCTAGCACCCGTCTAAATGTCGCCAATCGCATGCGTGTGTGTGCCTTTGCGGGGCGGAGCAGGAGGTAAGCGCCCTCGGAGCGACGATAAAGAAGCGGAGGGAGGAGCTGCAGGAAGTGACGCACTCGAACGCCGTCGAAATGGAGTCGTTGAAGACCAAGGCGGCTGAGGCCACTGCGAAGGCCAAGGAGGACCACGAGAAGAAGGTGCGGGCGTTTCTCCCCCCGTGTCCTCCTCTGTCGTGCTGGGGGCGGGTTTTGGAGTCAGCGGGCGTTTTTGTTGTTGTTGTTCCAAAGCACGAAGACGCGTTCCTTTTCGCGAACGCACAGCCAAACAAACATAACAAATAAATGTGTTGAGTGTAACACCATAACCACTGAACCTCATTTAGGGGTCCGTGTGGTTGTTTTCAGCCGCCGCACCTGGAGACGATGAAGTACCACCCCCGAGCTCTACGTATCATTGGCCCCTGTGCCCCACCCACCACTGTCAAGCATGGTCTCCCGGCAGGGCCGGGCGCTCATCGAGCGCATCGAACGCTTGTCGCAGGGAACGGGGAGATGTCATTACTATCAATATCGCGTTTTTCGTCAGAAAAGGTGCAGCAAGAGCTTCAGCATCGACTGCTCGTGCACATTCCGAGACAGTAGAAGAAAACCAGGGCAAAACCCACAAAAAAAAACGTTCTGCCCTGCGTCTCTCTGCTTATGCCTCGCTGTTCCTCCCTACGTGCTCCCATGGTCCCCCTTTGGCTCTGTTGCCCTATGCGTTGCCGCGCATGGTCCCGCTAGAGCCGGGCGCTGATCGAGCGCATCGACCGCTTGTCGCAAGAAACGGGAGAAGCTTCAGAGCTGCACCAGCAGGAGGAGGTGGGGTCGCGGAAAAAAAAGGCGAAAATGGAGGTCGAGTTAGCAGCGGCGGTGGGAAAGTACGACCGAGAAATGACGGCCAAAACGGCCCAGATACGCGAGATAAAGGTATGATGCCAAGGGCACGATTTATTAGGGTATACCGTGGACGAGACATGGCTACCCACTAATGGTGCACGGTGCACCATTTTTCTTTTTCTTTATGAGGCTCGACTCGCGTTAGAAACTCTACACCCCGTCCCAAAGCTATTTTTTCGAGCGAGCGGAAAGGGCAACCTGGTGAACAAAGTCCATGGGCTAGGTTATACAAAAGGTAATCACATTATTGCGAAAAAAAAAAAACTGGCTTTCGGACGAGAATGGGCTAAGAACCCCCGTCATTTCATCCATACACAAAAGGTCTTACTAGCCAAAAGACGGTATACCTCTATATGGCAGAACACGCCCACGACACCTTAATCAGAACGGGTAAGACGCAAGGCAGGTTAATGTCAAAGGTGTTTTTTGCGATTTCTCAACTCTGTTTTGGGGTTTGGGAACAACACAACAGCAGTATTGAAACCGATAAACCGACGGACGTCGTCACCCAAGGCCAACCAACCCACTACAAAAACTTAGACTAGGAATTGAATAAATGGATACATAGGAAAACATGCTTTCTAACGTATTTTTCCTTGCTGATTGATTTGCGTAGGTTGGGGTTTTTGTCTTGAATTTTGGCGTTTTTCAGTACTATTATTACTATTTTGTATTTTACCCAACTCCTATCCAACCGAAGTTAGTGCAGTCGTTAGCAAAGCACCCCATTCGCGGGAGTATAAGGTCGGCGTCGCCGGTGGTCCAGTGATAGGCGGCGGAACTATTGAGGCCGAAGTCGCAGGTTCGAGCAAAATAACTATTCTTACAATTTAACAGGCCCAAAGTGCGAGAGCGCGAGCTGCGGACAAAAATCGATGCAATGCCGACGAGCATAAGAAGCTGAAAAAGTGGGTCTGCTAAACCCTGTGCGCGGTAATAATGAAGGCACGCACGGTGCGGGGAGAAGGAGAGACACCTGTGAATCCTGACCTTGTCCGGAAGGTCGCTGAGGGCAAAACACTCTTGCGACTTGAGCTGGAGAGTAAAAATGATTATTAAAAAATGAAATAAAACTCAAAAACGGGAACCGTTATACTGGAATTAGTGTAGAACGCACCCTCCCTTAATAAGAATCCTAGACTGGGTCAGTGCTCCTGCTTCCCATTTGGTTTCCTGTACTATGTTGTGTGGTGTGGTATGGTGTGGTGTGGTGTGGTGTGGTGTGGTGTGGTGTGGTGTGGTGTGGTGTGGTGTGGTGTGGTGTGGTGTGGTGCAGTGTTGTGTGATGTTGTGTGGTGTTGTGTGGTGTTGTGTGGTGTGGTGTGGTGTGGTGTGGTGTGGTTTGGTGTGGTGTGGTGTGGTGTGGTGTGGTGTGGTGTGGTGTGGTGTGGTGTGGTGTGGTGTGGTGTGGTGTGGTGTGGTGTGGTGTGGTGTGGTGTGGTGTGGTGTGGTGTGGTGTGGTGTGGTGTGGTGTGGTGTGGCGTGGTGTTTTGTAGCGCGCAGCCCAGTAGCGTGGCGTGGTAAATTGGTTGATTGATTGATTGGTTGATTGATTGATTGAACCTGCTACCTTTTCATTCATCCCCCCCTCACAAAAAAGGCGTAGTCGTCTCGTGAATAAGGACATAGTGCCGGCAGCAACAAAACCCCTCATAAGCTTTTTGATTTCTGCTGCCCCACCCCCCACCATCATACAATATTCTTCCCTTCTGCCACCATATTGTGAACCATGACCGCCGCCTCTTTTAAGCACTCCGACCTACGTGAAATCCTGCACACCTTCGCTTTCTACCGGCGCGGGGGGGGGGGGGGGGGGGGGGGGGGGAATCCCACAGCAATAATAGCTTCCCTTCTACCACCACATCATAAACCCTTCTTGCCAGCACACCATGCACCCTTTTGATATGTATCCCCCTCTAAACTTTACCGACAAAGCTCCACCGATGACATCCACAGGCAAAGATGGAGGAGGAGCGAGAAGAGCTCGCGGTATTGCAGGAACACTTCGACAGGGTCGACGCCAGTGGGAGGCTGCAGTGGGCTGAGGAGGAAACTTTGGCGAACGTGAGGGATAAGGTGGCGCGGGCGATGAACGTCGTAGACGGAGCCGCGACGACGATCCAGTCGCTGTTTCGAGGGGGGAGAGACCGAGTGGAGTTCCTCAAGGCCAAGAAGAAGGCCAAGAAGGGCGGGAAGAAGGGGAAAGGGGGCAAAAAAGCAAAAAAATAAATGGTGTGCACTTGGATTTTATAGTGCACGTATCGGCGTTGGCGTGGGAGGGGGGGGGGGTCGGTTGTTTTGGATTGTTTGATTACTTAGTCAGTGAACGGAGCGACAACGACGATCCAGTTGCTGTTTTTTTGGGGGGGGTGACCGCGTGGAGCACCTGACGGGTCAAGAAAAAGGCCAAGAAACGTGGGAAGAAAGGCGGCAAAAAGGGCAGCAATAAAGGAAATACATCATTTAATTTGAATATTTTTTTATGGAGCGAGTGGTTGGGATGGCATGCGGTTGCGGGGTCGGGGGAGGCCTGTTTGATTGAGCTGTTAGACTACTTGGCTTGCGCTGCATTCATAGCCTAGTAGGCTATCCATTAACACTGCGAGTGTTAACGAAAGAGGCAATGCCTGATTGGAAGCGGCAGAGGGCCGTGCACGAGGTAGGTGCTGTTTGGTGTAGTTTTTTGTGTTCGCTTGGTGGGTCGGGCCGATGACCGTTTGACTGGTATGGAGATGTGGAGGAGAACGGTGAACCGAATGTCGGCACAACGTACAATTTTTAATGAATACGAACAGGTGAAACGTGTTCGTTTTTGTGAAAAAAAATCGGTGGATATGCAGGCGCGAGTCTAATTATCTCGATCGTTAGCGCAGCCTCTCAAACGATTGTGTAAGCTCCTCCCGCGGCGACCACGAGACGGGCGACCGACAACAACAAAACGTACTCTTAGGAAGAGGCAAGCCCCCTCCCTTCCCCCGCCCCCTTGGCCGTCTATAACAACAATAGGTACAGCTTGTTCGTTTTTGTTTCACATGGGGGTGGCACGCGCGGCCGGTCTAGGCGTGACACCCCCAGTAACTAATCGTGTTGCAGAGGCGATACACCTGGCCATGTGTGGACGAGTTATCCCTTGCATCTCATACCATATCGGTACTTGTGCATGGTGATACTTGCACGTACTGTGAATGTACGATACTGTGCGAAAACGTGACGCAAACGAAGGCCAGGGGAACATTCACGACTCGCGGTACATGGACGGCAGAGTAGATGGACGCCGATTCGACCTAGAGACACCCAATGGTAGCGGGTGCACTTTTATAGCAAAAAAAAGCTACCCGACCGGTTGATCTCCTCAAAAGTGTGAAACTATCGGCTTTAGTAGGACAATGTCGCAGGCATACCTGTTTCAGGACTAGAGCGCATGTAAAAACTTGACTTTGGTCGGGTTTGCCCGAGCGAAGGTCTTTTCGTTGTCATACTTCGGGTGAGATATTGAGCTGCTCATTGCTAGGAGCTCAGAAGCTGCTCGCTGTAGAGCCTACCGTAGGATGATTCCCTACTGCTGTTGCGCACAATCTCCGTCCAGCTGTTACGAACATTCTTGACGTTGTGGACGCGACGAGACGGACACCTTCGATTGCTGCACGATGACCGCACGTGAACACACACGGACTCTTCGATGGTCTGATGACGATGCATCGCACACATCATACAGAAGTACGCTAGTAGACGTTGACATTGTGATCACAAAGCGTATACGGTGGGCGTCGTTCCCCTTTTCGGCACACGCTTGTTCCCCGGAAACTATCGCATTATCCCTGGGTTTTGAGTTGGAGGCACTTGCTCTACTAGCTCCCCGCACGGCCGCTGGATGATCTATTATCCTAGGCTGCTTTTTGGCACGGCTTCAGGATTCGAGGCATGGTCCTATCCGGCATGGCTCGGTCCGGCGCTCATTCGCACAAGATCGTCGGCTTCAATCCGGATAATAATATCCGGTCGAATCAACCGTTTATTTTTTGTATCTTTGGCCGTGTTGTCGCTAATAAAGCTGCAGGCCAATTTCTGATCACCAGCTCATCAGATATCAAGCTCGAAGGCTACTTATAAGCAGAGCTTTGGAATTCGGAAATATGGCCCGATCCGGTACTCATTCACGCTGGAGATTGTCGACATACATTCGGAAAAAAAGAACCCCGCTCGTTGAATCAGGCGTGTTTCTTTGTTTTGGTTGTGTGGTCGTGTTGTCTTTGTTGAAGGTGCATGCGATCTTTTGATCATCTGACAATATCAATGTATACTGTATCTAGTACACATATTTTATAGGGATTCGAATTCGAGGCACTCTACGACGTCTCTGTGGTTGATTGGGCTATTAAGCTCGAAGGTTGCTTTGCATGGCTTCAAGAGTCGGAAGCATGATGAGCCTATACGGCATGGTCTAATCAATCCGGCGTTCATTCGCACAACAGCGTTGATTTACTAATTGCATTCGGAAAATAGTCACCGGTTGAATCAGTCGTTTCTTCTATCTCTGACCACGTTGTCGTTGTTGAAAGAGCAGGCGATGTTCTGATCACGTACTACATGGTGATCAGGGGATCATAGCGTTTCGAGCTTGAGGCCACAGTAGACACTCTAAGCTCGAAGGCTGCATGGCAGGGGCTTCAGGATTCGGAAACGTGGTTCTATCCGGCGCTCATATCATTCATACCACATCGTCGGTCTGCATTCGGACTATAACCGCGATTCGGCCGTTTCTTCGCCCTTGTGTTGTCGTTTTGAAAGTCCAGGCAGATAATATAACACACCGTATCGCCGTAGTACCGGTCGGTATGGGGTTTCGGGTTCAAGGCGCTTTACGGCTCTCGGTTGATCTAAGCTCGAAGGCTGCATGGCAGGGGCTTCAGGATTCGGAAACATGGTCCTAATTCAGTGTCCACTTCATTCACACAAGATCGTCGATTTGCAAACGGAAAATAATCTCCGGGCGATTCAGCTGTCTCTTTGTTGTCGGTGTTGTCGGTATTGAAGGTGCACGCGACCTTCCGATCATCTATCTGATGATGATCATAGAAAGGCATGGCTTCGAGCTCGAGGCACTCTATACAGCTCTTCGTTGATTTAATCTCGAAGGCTGCCTTCAGGGTTCGGAAACATGGCCCGGTCCGGCACTCGTCCACACAAGATCGTCGACTTGCATGTTCGGAAAATAACCACCGGTCGAACTAGCCGTTTCTTTTTCTTCGGCCGTGTTAAATTGAAGAAGGTGCAGGCGATCTTTTTTTTGGTAATCTGTCCTAGTCATATCCAGCAACCGATCTATTTCAGACTAAAAATGAGGATATTGCGTAAGTCCCAGCCCCAGAACACCATCGAGCAGCACACACCACGGCCTAAAGCGCAAGTCACACAGCATCTAGCGCATAGGACACAGCCAACAGCGTCCTACACGCACCACACGGCACACTGACTCAAACATCGAAAACGTATTCGAGTACAGCATGCCAATGCACCCCTAGATGAAAAAGCCTTCAAAATATACGGGTAACTCCTAAAAAACACACGCAGAAAAACGGCGAGGCGACGCGCACACTCGGAGCATAGGGCTTCCATCATGAGACCTGTCGCGACGATCTTACTCCTCCTGGCCTTGGCGTGGCGTACTGACTCGTGGTTTCTTCCTGGCGCTCGACCAAGGCAAGGAAATTGATCTGTAAAGCTCGCATCAGCGCCGAAATACTCATGTTCTTGTGATATGCTTAAAATCGAGAACGCTGCCACTACTATGCTACTGCTGCTGCTGCTGGCTTCTGTTGGATGCTGTTGCTTTGCTGGTTGGTGGTGGTGGTGGTGGTGGTTGTGGTCACTGCTGTTGCTGGTGGTGTTTGCTGTTGTTGCTGCTTGCGTGTTCATGTCTGAGGCGTACGTGTGGCTTGAGGCTTGAACACAACGTGCTGCTGTTGCTGCTGTGGCCACTGCTAGAATCGTACCCGAGGTATGCTCATGTTAGATTTGAACACTATTTTACTGCGTTGAACTCTATTCTATAGTCTAGCCCTACTAAAAGCACACCAATTCGACGCGAGTCGACGAGGGAAGAAAACGTTGAGGTCTTCTCGCGATAATAAGGAAAGCACGTACCGTAGTGGGGCGGGGGGAGAAGGCCCGCTTTGTGACCCCGGATCTGAGTTACTTCTGGGAGGGAGCGCGAGAGAAGTGCGAGGATAATCAATGGGATGAAAAAAAGAAAGAAAAAAAGTCTAGACTATAGACTAGTCTAGACTAGACTATTTTTTTTTTTTTTTTTTTTTTTTTGCACACTTTCACTTCCCAGCTTCTGGACAAGCCGTGGTCACAGGTGTCATCCCTTCTCCTCCCCGGTTCTTGCCTTCAATTTTTATCGCGCATAGGGTTCAGCAATCCCACTGCTCGTCGATTGTTCATCGAATGTTGCTAACTCGCGCTCTCGCGCTTTCCGCAAGTCAATTTGTCCACAAGAAAAAGTCCCAACGAATTTATACGAGTATGCACTCGGCGGGGCTCGAACTCACGAAACTGACCTATACCAGGCTCGAGGATAACCTGATACGCCACCGGGGCGACCGATGTCTATTATTAATAGTTGAGTAGAGCTAAAAGGTGCTGGTGCCATCGCTGCTGTAAGTAGACCCCCAGCCCCGATTCAAGGGTGCGCAGAGCACAACCTGGAGTCTCGGGATTTACCGTGGATGCCGACGGGCCGTCACTTTTCGCAGTAACGAGACGGTCTCGCAACAAAAAGTTGCCAGGCAGCCTGCAGACAGACTTAGGCTTGTAGACTCTATTGCTCCCATCTACCGCCTGTAGACGACCAGATAGATGCATTGCTGTGGGTGCAAGCCCTTGGCGAACATGCACCGCCGCCGTGGCGCGTCATTCTCGCACGAATCTAGTCGAGCATGTTCTGCTGCTTTGCCTTGGCGTTGAAACGTTACAACAAGTGTGTACATACTGCTGTGGTGATCGGCAGTCATGATCTCTGTTGTTGACAATACACAATAAAGAGTATACCAGTCCTCAGGAGTCCACGCCGTTTTTGTTTTTGTTGTTCTTACATTAACTCGAATAATCAAGTCCGTGGTCACAGGACAGGCTCCAGTCACTCTGGAGTGGAAGAATACCCCAGGGAAAAGCACAAGCAAACCAAAAGTGGTGTACGCATATATCATGGCTGAAGCAATTCATGCATCCGCCGAAAAAGATGAACAAATGAAGTCGGGAGTCAGCCTACGTACGTGCCAGGCACATACTGGTATGTATCTGGTACGTCTCAAGTCTCGTACCTGAAAATCGACTACCGCATTGTTAAGGTACGGACTTAAACTTGAAAGGCCTGTAATTTTTTACTTGAGATAATTTGGCCGGTTTTCGTATGATAAGGTTGGCGTTTTCTATTCGGGAGAGTCAGGAAATAGAACGGAGGCACGTGCCTCCGTTCTCAAAAGTCGTCCGGGGCTCGGGTGGAATCTTATAAAGCTACGTCTCTCTTAAGGCTAAGAAAGTGAGTACTCTCGGAGGACCTGCTCCAATAGCAGACCTGCAGGGGACACTCTGTCTCCCCTCCCATTACCCTCACAGAATGCCACCCAAGGAACCCGACCAAAGTACAAATCCGAGGAGAGAAAAAAGGATCTAATAATTAAGGTTGAACCCCGGCCTCAAAAATTGGAACCGGGTACCCGGACCGGCTTGGGGGACTTTGAACCGGTCCGGAACCAAGTACACGCCCCCCCGGGGGGCCGGGTTACATTTACTTTTTGGGTCCGTTTGAGCGGCCTAACGATCTTCAGGCGGGGTGTTTAACGCGGAAGGTGGGAGGGCATGACTTCATTTCGTCTCTCTCGATGAATCATGACGAAGACAGAGGGCCAGTAGGGATCTGTGTGTTCCAGGAGGAGAGGTACTTCCCTACATACCCGGGTTACATATACTTTTTGGGCCCGTTTTTGAGCGGCTTATAATGGGCTTCAGGCGGGGTGGTAACGCGGCAGGTGGGAGGACATAACTTCATTTTGTCTCTCGATGAATTATGCCAAAGACAGAGGGCCATTAGGTCTCTGTGGGACCCAGGAGGAGAAGTACATCCCTACATAATAGTCGTAGGGAGTTACACAATTATTTACGATCATATGTATGCAACAGAGAAAAAAATGCACCTCCTTCTTCTTTACTACTATAGCTCATATGACATGTCAGGGAAATCCTTCGAGTATGATCGTTTGCATGAAACAAATCATGCGAAAAAGCCACACCCAGAAACAGCGAAACGGTAGTCAGCACGGAGGGGTAAGAAATGCTGGGAAACCTTTCGCCCAAACTGCTGCAACTACAAGTACCAACAACGGCAGCTTGCAAAGATGAGTATTGACCTGAAACTCCTCAAAGTCACGGCTGACGTCCTTGGAATATTTTTGTAAAAAAAAAAGCTTTCGTCACACGTCACACAAAAAAGACCTCGCGATAAAATCGACAGACCGATACATTATCTTCTATATCCGTCCAACTAAGTTCTATAGGGCGCAATGGGGAACAGGTATACAGTCTTGGGGGCTCCGTAAGTCGAAATTTCCGGGTATTCCGGGTACCCGGTACCCGGGTACCCGGGGTCCAAATACCCGCGGGTATTAAAATGGAACCGGGACGGTTCCGGTTCCGACGGTTCCGGGTACCCGCCGGCGGGTACCTACCCGGGGGGTACCCGGTTCTCAGCCAGCCGGGGTGCAACCCTACTACTAATAAGGAAGAAAGAAAAGAACGAACGTTAGGCCATTTCTTATGCAGTCGGATTCCGCCAGTCGAAAACGGCCCTTTTCGACTGGACTTTTTTTCGACTGGATTCTTCTGGTCCTTCTTCTTATCGTCGGTCGAGTCGATTTTATAGTTTTTGTGCTCTTCCTAGAGGCGGTTGGTGTGAGGGAGTACTGCTGTACAGCAGTCGAAATCGGTTGGCAGCTCTGTGCTTCGCGCTTTCTCCGCGAGCAACGGCTCGGCGAACCCTCGTCCCAGCGAGTTGGTGGCTTTGGGCTCAGCCGAAAGCTGCGAAAGCTACGTTCGTGGAGTTGCACTCAGCCGAGAGCCGCCAAAGCTACAGCAGCCGCAGCCGTTGTTAGCAGCATTGGATCGATACCGCGCGCTGCTGCTGTCGTGTGATACACGCTGCTCGCGAGCGGAACTAGGAATGCGCCACGCTGACTTGCTGCGAGAAGCAACAACAGCTGGGATAGCCAAGCCAGCGTCAGCGCCTTGTATGATACTGCAGTGTGGTACCTGGTATGGGTGTGTGGCCGTGTGGCCGTGTGGGTGTGTGCTTGGTGGTGGGATGAGCGATGCGATCGGTTAAAAAAACACGTGTAAAACTTTTTCGACTGAGTTTTTCGACTGGAGGATCCAGTCGAAAAACTCGACTTTTTCGACTGGATCTGCCAGTCGGAATTCTCAGTCGAAAAAAATTGAGTCGAAAAAGGGCTTTTTCGACTGCGTAAGAAAGCCCGATTTGGGCTTCAGTCGAAAAAGGCCGTTTTCGACTGACAAATCTGACTGCATGAGAAATGGCCTTAGGAGCAGAAAACGAACCACGGTAAATAATAGAGCAGACGACAGAAAGCGGTATACCGCAGCCATTCCGCGCCACCATGCGGTACAGCAGAATACACCTAGATTTTTACCCCGATCCGCGACGCTGATTGATGACCTCAGCCTCGTACTGGTTTTTGACACCAACTCCTTGCGGCACATCACACCGCGGCTTTGCAGCTCGGCCGTCAACGTTTTCTGACGTGACCCATACTTCTTTTTGGCGGAAAATATACCATGGCTCGGTTCTTATTCTTATTTTTCTGTGGGGCATATTTTATAGGATCTAGTGTATGGGTAGTGTATTATAGGTTATTTTCCGCTCATATCAAGTGAACCCTAGTTCTCAACTACCAAGTTTAGGTGGTCGCGCCCTCTTCTTGCGTGGATTTCGACATAATGTGGTGTACGAATACGCAAGGCGGACGAGAGAGTGGTGTGTGTGCATCGTCAGGGTCGATGGTGGCGCCATCGTGGATTTCGACAGAATGTGGTGTACGAATACCCAAGGCGGACGAGAGAGTGGTGTGTTTGCATCGTCAGGGTCGATGGTGGCGCCATCGGCAGCGAGGATTTCAACAGAATGCGGTGTACGAATTCGCAAGGCGGGCGCGAGGGTGTGTGTGTGTGCGCCCTGGGTCGCCCGCGTTACGCAAGGCGGACAAGAGAGTGGTGTGTGTGCATCATCAGGGTTGACGGTGGTGCCATCGGTAGCGAGGATTTCAATAGAATGCGGTGTACGAATTCGCAAGGCAGACACGAGGGTGTATGTGTCACCCTGGGTCGCCCGCTTTTCAGCGGGATTGTCACTCCCCCTTTTTTGGTCCCTTCCCCCACCCCTTCCCCCGCTATGCATACATACGTGTACGTGGGTTGTGCGAGCTATATATGGTTGAGCAGCGGTTCTTGCCGTGTGCCGAAAGGGCGTTGCAATGATTGCTCTGAAGGGATCCGAAATATGAAAGCGCACAGTTCTATGCATGCTACATGACGTGGCGCCCATGGTTGAAATTTGGTCGGAAATTGAAGGGCTGTGTGGGGCGTGAAGAGCCTCGGGCAAAGACGGTCCGCATGGTATATTTTCTGACAGAAAGCGACATGGGTCACGTCAGAAAACGGTGACGGCCGAGCTGAAAAGCCGCGGTATGATGTACCGCGAGGAGTTGGTGTCAAAACCGGTACGAGGCTGCGTTGACCAATCAGCGCCGCGGATCGGGGTAAAAATCTGGGTGTATTCTGCTGTACCGCATGGTGGCGCGGATTGGTTGCGGTATACCGATTTCTGTCGTCTGTCCAAAATACTACGTACGTAATAAGTTACGTAGACACCGTATTCTGGCGTGACCGTAGTGGGGATTTCTTGACATATGTTTCCGATATATGCTATTAATAGTCGGAATTAACGGCACTATAGCGGCAACCGGCACCACTCCTCATACTGCCACTGCTGCGTCTTCCCTGGTCGCATCTGTGCCAAGCAATTCCACAGGCGCTACAGCTGGCAACCGGCACTACACAGCCCGCATTGTAGAGGGGTCACTATTATTGCACTGTAGTGTGCACGTGTATACGGGGCGCAGAATACCTATGTTCGCTAGCCTGCCTTGCCCACGGTGCGAGTTGGGCTCCTTGTACCTGGTAGCGAGGGCCCACTCCCACTACTGCAAACTTCGACCAGATCAATCAGGTCCCGTTTCATTGTCTGCAGGTCTTTAAGAGCAGATAGGTAGACCCCCTCTGGTGTATACATTTTCTGCACGGCATAGATCAAGTTGCCAGACAGGGGCCGTGCGATCTTCATGACCTGCTGCTGTAGCACATGTTTCCGGGATTATATGTGCACTATATATTAATATGCAGATCCTGCACAACATACCTATGATAACAACAGACAGATGATCTGGATGATCTAAATCGTGATCTGTTAGATGTGTGCACTCTTATTTATTGCCACAACCTCCCTGTCATGTACGTGGTACCCGATGCTCGTGTATTACCGGCAGGATCGAGACACGAAGCGCTCGCCTCGCCTCCGCCACCGGCTTGGTGGCCTTCAGACATGCCTCCTCACCCTCGCACTCCTGCTCACCAACGGCTGCACGGAGGGATGGCGAGGTAGTGTGGGGGTGGGGAGGGGGAAGGGCGGCAAGGGCGGCGGCGACGGGCCTGCGGCTCTCAGCAGCAACAGGCGATAAGAAGGTGGAGGTTGGGGTGGGGTGCGGTGGGGTGTAGACGGGGATGT
>JABAKD010000020.1:15464305-15466805 GCA_012845835.1 Undaria pinnatifida
CTGGGAAAATCATTTGAAATCGTTAGAAAGCATGTTTGCAGCGTTGCAAGCAGCTGGTCTCACCCTGAAGCCGTCTAAACTAGCGTTTGGTCCTAAATCGGTTGCATATTTAGGCCATGTTATTTCTGCTGAAGGGGTGGCAGTTGGGAAAGATCGTATCAAAGCTATTCAAGAGCTACCTACTCCCACCTGCATCAAAGATCTTCGTTCCGTTTTAGGGGTGATGAATTTTGTGCGTCGTTTTGTGCCGAATTTCGCCGAAGCAACCGCACCACTCGTCGATCTCACCCGTGAAGACTTTGCAACTAGATCACGCTTTAAGAAAACCTGGGGGAAAACGCAAGATACCGCGTTCGCTCACATCAAACGTTTACTGGTGTCAGCCCCAGTCTTGAAATTCCCTGATTATGAGCGTGAATTTATTGTGCATGTAGGTGCCAGTGAGATAGGAGTTGGCGCTTTTCTTGCTCAGCCGTCGAAAAAAATGACGACTCGAAATCTGATCTTGACATTATCGCGTATTTTAGTCAACGATTCAAACATGGGCAACGCCATTACTCTGCGTCAATGAAAGAGTGTTGTGGAGTCGTACTTACACTCGCTCACTGGAGACCGTATTTATTTGGGAAACATTTTACGGTGATCACTGATCATCAAGCATTGACCCACCTATACTACATGCAGGATACGTCCAATATGCTTACTCGTTGGGCTATTGCGTTGCAAAACTTTGATTTCACCGTTAAACACGTCGCGGGAAAATTAAATGTAGTACCCGACGCGCTGTCTCGATTGTTTGGTGAAGTGGAAGAAGAACCGTTACCGCAAGAACCAGCCCTTGCGTCTATCTGTCGAAACGTGCCGAGCGATAGACCGTATCGTGCACCTGGGCCTCGCGACTTCCAAGTATCTTCACAAAACCTCGAAGACGTAGACCTTGTACAGAATGATAGCGAATTGTTTGCTAGTGCAGTGTCTCTGTTTCCGTAGCTTGACCCAGAAAAATTACTGGAAGAACAACGTGCTGAGTTCGGTCCGTATATCGAATACGTAAAAGCACCTGTTACCGTACCCGTCCCAGATGGTGAAACCAAAAACAGCATGAGTCATTATTTTTTGAACGAAGAAATATTATTCCGGTCGTATTTGCCGGGTTATCTGCGCAAACGCAGTTCGTTCCGTGACCAACTCGTCGTGCCCACCGCTTTACGGAAATTAATCGTCCACTCGTGTCATGACCTACCGGCGTCTGGAGGTCATCTAGCTTTTAAAGCTACGTTCGATAAAATCCGAGATCGTTATTGGTGGCCTACTATGTCGAAAGACGTAGCAAAGCACATTAAATGCTGTTCATCATGCCAACACCGTAAGACGTCACACCGTCCTCCGAAATTACTTGTTGGTCATCGTCCTGTTTCCCGTCCGTTTCAATGTGTGGCTATCGATTTAGTAGAGTACAAATCGTCGTCGAATAACTCGAAGTATGTAATGTCCGTGATAGACCACTTGACTCGTTTTCTCGTTCTAGCTGCGATTAGTGACAAGACAGCGGCCACAATCGCTCGCGTTCTTGTAGAACGTGTTTTCTCCGTTTTCTCAGCTTCTGAAACCTTACACAGTGACCTGGGGTGTGAGTTCGAAAACGAGCTTGTTAAAGAATTGCAATCCGTATTTGGGTTCAAGAAGACGCGCACGTCAGCGTATCGCCCACAAGGCAATTCAGTGTTAGAGCGTGAGTATAGTACAATGCATAATATGTTGGCGATGTACGTAAACGTCAAATACGACAATTGGGCAGAATTGTTACCGTTTATTCAGCTTGCCCATAATACCGCCTACAACAAGACGCTCGAGGAAACCCCTCATTTTTTAATGTTCGGCCGTAGAGCTTCGTTACCCGTTGACATTATTCTCGGCGTCCCGTGTACGTCTGGTTCTGGAACCCGACAGGATTATTCCCGTCGCACCGTTGAAAATCTGCAACTCGCGTACGAAATTGCCCGTCGCAATTTACAGGAGCGTGCCGACAAGCAGTCAGAATCTAATGAGAAATTGTCGATTCCGCAATATCAGCCCGGAGACCAAGTGTTAGTACACCGTCCCTATACCGTTGCTGATGGACCTAACCCCAAACTAATTAGTCCCTGGCGTGGTCCCTATACTGTGCGTTCACAGTTATCACCAGTAATTTACCGTGTTGCGAGAGATGGTGAACTTGCGGAAACATCTGTTCATTTAGGTCGTATTAAGGCATACCATAATGACGCGTCTAGTTCCGTACCGGATTTTACCGCACTCGATGATTTGTTCCTAGGAACTACGTTACCGGTACCTGATCTAGACGGCTCTGTGCTTACCGAGCACATCGGCCCGTATACTATTGAAGCTATCGAAGGTCACAAGCGTGGGCCTGGTAAAGCCTCACTGACGAATTTTCAGTATCATTTCCTCGTCAAAGATAAGCCGTCCAATTTAGGCATTTGGAGACACGTCAACGTTG